>NW_006499617.1:3063874-3219418 GCF_000471905.2 Amborella trichopoda | reverse complement strand
AAAAAATTGAATCAAGTATTCAAAAAAAATCTAATCATAGGAATTACCAAAAAAAAAAATAAAAAAAAAAAAAAAAAAAAAAAAAAAAAAAATTAACCGTACGGAATCGCCGATTCACTGTTCGGACTCGCCGATTCCATACAGTGAATCGGCGATTCACTGTACAGAATTGTCCGGTTCTCTCTAGAACCGGACGATTTCCGATTTTTGGGCGATCCGGTTCCTTTTTCACTATTTCCGAGTCGAACCGGGCGAGTCCGGTTCGACTCGGCGTTTTTTAAAACGCTGGTTTTAAGTCATGTGACAAGGACTTTGTAGTTTAAGGTTTTGCAACTAAACCTCCGCTATAGTTTATGGTCATATAGTTCGGACCATGGTCGTATAGTTTTGAGTCATGTGACAAGGACTTTGCAGTTTAAGGTTGTGCAACTAGACCTCCGCTATAGTTTAAGTTCATATAGTTCGAACCATGGTCGTACAGTTTTGAGTCATGTGACAAGGACTATGGTTGTGCAGTTTAGGGTCCTGCAGCATGGACCGTGTCAGTGTAGTTTAAGGTCATGCAGCGCGAACCGTGGCAGTGCAGTTTAGAGTCATGCAGCTCGGATAGTGGCAGTGCAGTTTAAGGTCATGCAGCGCGGACCGTGGCAGTGTAGTTTAAGGTCATGCAGCGCAGACCGTGGTAGTAGAGTTTAAAGTCATGCAGTACGGACCGTGACATTGCAGTTTAAAGTCATGCAGCATAGATTGTGCCAGTGTAGTTTAAATTCATGCAGCACGAACTGTGGCAGTGCAGTTTAAAGTCATACAGCACGGACTGTGGCAGTGCAGTTTAAAGTCATGCAGCACAGACCGTGGTGATAGTGGTGAGGTGATGTGACTCTAAGTGGGAATAGAGTCATCATCAGAGACTGGGGTCCCTGAGTAGTGAGATTGTGATGCAGGGAATGAAATTCCTGAGAATGTGAGACAATGGTCTAAAAGGGAGTGTCAAGGCCTGTGCGTGACACTGAGTTTGGAGTGGCACATTCATCAATAAGCTTAAGTGATGCGTTAAGTCCCTTGGTGAAGCATGTGGGAGTAGCCCTTGACGTTCTGTACAACAGTGATATGTGGACGAGATGCACGATGATGACCCCTGGACGAGATGCACGGTGATAATCTCTGGACGAGATGCACGTCGATAGTCTTTGGTCGAGGCGCTTGGTAAAAGTCTTGATGGGGCACACGGTACTAGACTTCTGATGAGGCACGTGACGCATGTCTTGATGAGATGCACGACGATGATGCTTCGGGTCTCGGGTCTAGCCCGCCCCGGCCTGATCTTATCGCCATCAAGAGTTAGGGATTAGAGCGTCATTCCGAGTTTGTCAGTGGCAGTCTTCGGTACTGTAGGGTATAAAAAGGGGAGAAACTCCAGTTTAGTGTTTTATCGAAGGGTAAAATAATAGAAAGCTTTTAGAGAAAGGGAGCCAAAGCTTCTTGGCAAGGGTTTTTCGATGAGCACTTCCGGGCCAAAACTTGCAGAGACAGGTTCTGAAGGATTTTTCTAACGAGCTTCAGAAGGTGCGAAGCTTCGTAGCGTGATTACGAAGACTTTTCAACAAGTGTTGAGGCTTTCTGAGCAAGGAAGAGGGTCTCTCGGGGCTTTAGCAGAATTTGCAGAGGTGCCCTGCCAGGTTCGAGTGCTGCTCCGGCCGTTGAGCTCACTGGAAACTAAGTAGAATTTTGGTGAGCTTTGGTGAACTGTTGAAGTGGGAAACCAGGGAGAAGGGCAATCCGTAGGGTCACAGGGACTTAGGGGAGCTTTTTCTAGGGACCTCCGTTGGTTTTTCGCTAACTCCAGCAACGAGCAGAAGGTGGGAAGGATTTTCCTGGTGGGCGGGAGTGAATTCCCAGTGAAGAGGGGAAACACCGGTAGGAAACCGAAGGGTTGAGGGATCGTAACGGTCACGAAGATGAAGGGTCGTGGGGCAGGGAACAGTAACACTCCGCACGTGTGGTGAGCATGATCCAATTGAGAGGGTCGGCGTGCAGTTCACCATTCACATAGAGGGCACGATTGTGGAATTTTCCTCCCAATTGAAAGTCATCTTCGAAAAAGGAAATTGCTATGCACCCACTTAGAATGGCTGGGTCAACCTCAATAGGTTCCACCTCAGTCTCATACACCACTGGGTTAGAAAGAGCTTGGACTAGAGCCATACGATAGTCTCTAGACATCAGGAGGGCATCATAGATACTTAAAAGGGCTGAAAGCTTTCTCAAGTGCCCAATTACGTTGTATTTTACTTTATCCTCATTTGCCTTCTGTGTTCCTGATCTAGTCATTGGTGTAGGTGGTAGAGTAGGCTTAGGAACAGGCTTTGGTTGAGTTCTGGTTTCTGACATTGGCGACTTTGTTCAGCCGGTGCGGTCTAGGTTGATGGGGCAGTAATTGGAAAATTTGTACTAGGGATGTAGAGGTTTGAGGTTTAGGCTTAGGGGAAAGTGAAGGATCAGGAAATTTGAGGATCTTGATGGTTTGAGTTGTGAGTTGTGGCTTCTTTCCCGATCTTAAGTTCATTTTCCTCGTGCTAGCTGGTACTTTCGAGATCTGCACCATGTGGGAGGCTTCTTTGGAAGAGGAGGTTGAGGATGACTCGGCTTTGGCTCGGGCTGCCAGGGCATCAACGACTGTCGAGAATCCTGCCACCTAGGCCAGCATTTCTTTGAGGAACTCTTGCTGCGACATGGTGAGGCTGGTGCCTCCGAACTCTTTGTTTAGAGTACCAAAATCTGGGCATCGTCGAGCGGTACCTATAGAATGAATAGAGGAGGGGGAAGGAGAAAAAGAGTTAGAACGTTCTAGGAAACTTTTTACGTTGTCACCAGAATTGGACGTTTGCAGGGAGTATTGAAGGTTATGCCCTAGCTTTGACCATTGTGGGGTGCTTTCAACGTCATCACCCATTTTGGCCGACTCCTAAGATATTGATAACTCAAGGCTGTCTGCCTGATTAGACTATAAGATGAGGCGAGCTGTGCTTGGGATGAAGTCCCGCAAGGTCGGTAGTGGAGGAAGCAGCCTGAGGAATTATTCCTCGACTAGTGGTTGAGGAATAAGATTCCGTCGGCTGGCCGACCTAGGTGCTCGCCCTCTTCTTCATGATCCTTGAGGGGTTGTTTGGACAGCCCTATCAGGCTGGTGAGTGGCCCTAGCTTGGTAGACTGTCTCATGTTTCAGGGGTTTGAGCCTACTTCGCTCATGGTAGACTTCCCAGGGCTGAGAGGTCAAGGGCTCTGAAAGGTCCATTGCATGCTCATGAGGGGCTTGTAGCGGGGCTTCCTCTTAGGGCTTCCTCTTGAACGAAGCGAGGGCTTGGACGTGTTTTGAGAGAACCGCACAGGCGATGTGGCCTTGCTGGACTTTCTCGGTGACTATGGCCTCGAACCCAGTGCACTCCTTGAGTTCTTGACCCCACATTTGGTGATTGGGGCACCAGAGTTTTTTCGTGCCCTGGACAGGACGCTTAGGCTGTCTGGCTGACTTGGGGTTGACAAGACCCTATTAGAGCATTACTCAAAGAGGGCTTGCAGAGGGTGGTCTTTCTCCATATTTTACTGGGCTTACGACAAGGGGTCTTCTTGCACAGGTGGAAGAAGAACCTGAGGGTGTCTTGCCAGGTCTCTTTGAACCTTATGATATTGCTGCATCTTTTCTGCCAAGAGTTTGAGATGTCTCAGCTGCCCTGAATTCCTTTTTCAACTCTTCGAGCTTTATCTGACCCTTATTGATAAGGGCCTTAATAGTGTCGTTGAGCTTGTAGTAGTCGTGAGTGGGGTGGACTACTCTTCCATGATAGGTGCAGTACTTCTCATTCGACTCCTGCCCCAACGACTCTATAGTGGTGACCTCTGGCAGTTGGATCATGTTCTATTCTAACAGTAGTTGGAGCAGTGCAAGGTTCCACTCCGTGTCAAAGGGGTAAACCTTATTCTGGTGCTAGGTCTAGTAGTCGTTCTGCTTAGTGTTTTTAAGTGGCAGGACAACATTGTAGGACTGCTGCTTGCCCTCGACCTGAGGCATCTGTGCCTTAGAGAGGTCATGAGTTTGGGGAGCCATGCCTTTGGTGTCAGTCACAGTGACGGCCAAGTTGATCACTACCTTTTGAAATGCCCCAACTGCTGGAGCGAGAGTTTGAGTCGGAGGATTGTTGACGAGGGCTGCTGTGGTGCTTGAACAATCCCTCGATATGAACTGCCTTAGAGATGAGCTCCGACATGGAGGGTGGATTGGATGCCTCAACATGTAGGTTGATCTCGAGAAGATATTAGTATGCAGGTCTGGCCTACTTCCTTCTTGGTCATGGGAGTGGCGTGAAAGGTCGCCAACTCTCTCCATGGGGTGATGAACTTGTCAACCGGCTCACCAGGGTCTTGCATCAAGGTGAGGAGCTCGATGGTTTCCACATTCCTTTGGACTTCATAGAAGAGTTGGTAGAACAACTGCTCAATTTCTTGCCAAGTGTGCACCGAGTTTGGCGACAGGTGAGCATACCACTGGAAGGATGGTCCTTCGAGAGTCTCGACGAACTGGTGGAGGAGGAGACATCCGTCAGTTGTCGTCTCTCGGCAGGCCGCTTGAAAGTGGGCCGTATGCTGGTGAGGAGACATGGTACCATTGAACAGGGGGAGTTTCCCTTTTTGGTAGTTTGAGGGAAAAGAGACTTGGTTAATGTACGAAGGATACGAATTTTGGTAGAGTGGCATTTCCTGCATGCCAGGGACCTTGTTTTTTAGGCTATGGGCCACCATAGCATCTATGTCGGTTTGGGAGACCCCATGAGAGGAGGCACTATCTTGGGAGACCAAAGGGGGAGTCTGCCTAGGAGCTGTGTCCTCATCGATCCGGGAATCCGATGAAGAACGAGACCTGGAGGCCTCTAAGAGCTCCATCTTTTCCTCAAAGTTGTTCATCCACTCCTCCTGAGCGTCGTTCAGGTCATTGATCACCATGACATTGACCGTTTCTTATGGGAGGTCAGAGTTAGGTGATGCAGCAGACTGCCGAGGCTGGCGAGTCGTGCATGAAAAGCCAGTCTAGAGGGGCTTAGCTTGCCTTGACTGGAGTCAAGTTTGTATGCCGATCTTGTGAGGACCAGTTCTTGACAGTCTTGGGACTGTGACTTCTAAGTGGTGATCACCAAACAATATTCCAGAGCTTGCTTAGGCTCCGAAGTTTGAAGAGGGAAGAAGAGATTACAAGGCAAGAGGTCCTCAGGGGTGGAGACATCGACTTCCTTGGAGGTTTCTCCGGTAGGCCTCTTTTCTACTTGATCCTGAGGCAGCTGTGGACCTCATTCCAGAACCGAGCCTGAGATCTAGATTGCCCCATTTTCTTCGAGCAGATGAGGGCCATGCCTATGAGTTAGAGCAGGGAGTGGGGCTCAAGGATGGAGGGCAGCTTGGGTTGTTGTCTTTGAGGTTGGAGGCCTCTGTCTGACATCAAGTTGTTGCCCGGAATTCCTTTGTGAGGCTTGGGTGTTCGGTTAACCCGGAGCTCGCTCAAGATGGTACTCTTAGGGAAGACCTTTGAGTACCAGGGCTTGAGGTGCTTGACTGATGTCGGGGAAGTAGCAAAGGAAGAGGCTAGTTCATGACTCCGCCTGAGTCTCGATCCGAGAGGGACCTGCAAAGATGGTTCGTGTGCTCTTTTAGGGTTAGCCATCGGGGTGACTTGGGGGCCAGCCAGGGCTAGGTAAATAGGTTCGACCTGAGGAGGCAGAGACCCACGAGCTTGCATTTATGAGGGACAAGGGGGGAGCTTGCCTCTCACAAGGTGAAGCTGTGTGTGCT
This sequence comes from Amborella trichopoda, assembly GCF_000471905.2. Next base: position 3,213,580 of record NW_006499617.1, on the reverse strand, counting down.
GCGAGGGAAGACGGAATGGTCGACCCTCCTGTGCTCGAGGTGGCATAGAGCTAGCATTTCCCCGAGCTGTGGAAAGCGAATGCATGACACATGTAGGGTTCAACCCAAGAAGGCCTGGCCCTGGATGTGAGCTCAAGGCAATATGAGGGTTGCCCCGAGGTGTGGCTAGAGTGGATAGACCACGAGCCTTTGAGTGTGTGCGAGGGGTGAAGACCTCAAGACCTCCACCTCTATGTACCGACCCTCCAAGTATGGACGCTCGGAGTAGTGAAGGAGCACAGGGGGTTGCCTCGCGGCAAACCTCAAAAGCGACTGCTGTTTGCTTGCCTTTCACAAGGAAGGACGGGCAGCCTTCCGGCATATGGCAACAATATGACTGGAAAGAGATTTGGTAGTAGCAGAGTGTGCAGTAGCAGGAGTGCTACCCATGCAAGGGGCCTTGGTGGAGAGTCCACCAGGGCGAGAAAGCAGGGAGGCAGGGAACCCGTTGTCCCCTCTTGCACCTATCCAGGTGAGAACCTGGGAGCCAGATCATGAGTACTGACTCAAAAGGAGGGTAGGGAAGGAGGCTTGAGCGACTCCCTTCCTTGGGACAGCCACAAGTGCAGGGATAAGGAAGTCCCTGTCCCGGATGAACGGGTTGAACAACCCAGGTTCCATAGAAGTAAGTGCAGAAATAAAAAGGAAATTGGTCCAACAAGAGTAAACTGACTGAGGGGTAGTAAGTTCCCAGTGGAGTCGCCAAGCTAGTTAGGTGCCTCGATCTCGCCCTCCGGATCTCAGTGATCTGACGGCACGTGTCTCGGGTTTTTGGTGAACCCGGGATTTGGGATCGCTGTCTCGAAACCTTGCTCGAGGGAAAGGGCAGTATACCAACCAATGAGAGAGGAATTTTAGGTGAGTTCGGGACTTACTCAGACTGGCTTGCTTGGACGCCCTCTTAGATCACGAAGAAAGCTCCCCAACTGCTTGAGCTAGTTTGGAATCGCCTCCCATAACTTGTAGTCCTATTGTCTTTCTGCACAACACTTCTATGGGTAATTTGTCAGACAAATGGGTCGAAGGGACCCACCCTTGTCTTAGGGCAATGCATGTTCACATGAGAAGGCGATGAAGTGCAAGGTTCGGTGAAAGATAGAAACAAGAAGAGAGCTTGATGTAGGGGTAAAACTAGCATGACAACCATAAATTACCGACTCGGAGTGGGAGCAAGACGGGCATGGTTCTAAGGACCAACATGGCGACAATACTACTCGAAACTGAGGTCGACGCGTCGATGATAGGCTAGGTCTACCCTCAATCGAGTGAGAGGAGAAAGAGGTGAGGAAGAAAGAATGAGATGGAAAAAAGAAGGGGAAATCCAGACGTCAATAGGCATTACGGTGGGCAATGCAAGGAGACGGCGCATGTGGACGGTGCTAGCTCCTGACGAGGCACACGACGATAGTTTCTCCTAGGTTGCACGGTGATAGGAGCGGGATGCAGGGAGAGTGACGCCGTGCACCGGGCACACAGAGGAGGCTCGCGAATAGCAATAAGTGTTGCCAAAGCCCTTAGCAGGCGACGATAGGTATCGCTGTCTACACTAGATGCGCGACGGGGAGTGACCCCTGCAGGCTGCAACAAACCTTGCCATCTGGGTTCTTCACTGAGACGTCAAAGCTACGTCTGTGGGCGGCAATGTGTAGCGCCATCTGCAGACCTCACTTGAAGGAAGAAACATACGAGTAGAAGGGGAAGGAGACTTGTGCATGGTGCTGTCATCGCCATGCACGCCCTGTGAGATCAAGAGAGAGGCATGCACGACGCTGCCACTGCCGTGCATGACCCTGCAAGGAACTCAGAGAAAGAAGAAGGAGAAGAGAGGGGAGAAGAGAGAGAGAAGAAGAAAAGTAAAAGATGAGAGAGAAAGTTTACCTTAAACCTAGGGGTGTCAATCAAAAGTTTCTCTCACCTCACTCCCTGTCTCAAGCGTGACACAACAATGGTAAGAAAGAGAAACTTATATTAAGAGAAAACTCTCTCTTGTGTGTGTATGCCTCTGTCTCTTCTTTTTTCTACGTATAATGATGATACGTATATATAGAAATGTGCCTCAAACATAGGTGGATGATCAAAAGTAACCCTAATTGGTGAAAATTAACATTAAATTGAATTAGAAGAAATTAGAAAATAGGGTACAAAATGACAGATTTGCCCCTTCATAACAAGTTGTTGAATTCCATAATAGTCCATGTGTTAGCCTAGGACTTGCGTGATCCGGGGTCGTTCTGATACCTGGTTGATCGTAAGATGATTTTTTTCTTATAGGGCTCGGCATGGCGATCGATTTAATACCAACTTCGAGCCATGGATTGTGTTTTTGGTGCACGATCATGTGACTTGAAATTTGAGTAGATCTTGAAACTTTAGATCGATAGTGTGTTTGCTCCTTGATGTTGTTCAGTGTTTTCTTCGTTGAATCACACTGAGCATGCCACTATGATCACGGGGCACCAAACTCGATTTCGTGGTCGAGCGAAGATTTTGCAAGTTTGGAATTTTGGCCGGAATCAAGGTTCCGGCGACCGAATTTGCAGTCTGTTCATCTGCTTCGTGTGTAGAATTCGATCGTTAATCATGTACAGGGCTCGAGTCAAAGATGGCCCGAGACCTCACACTCGTAATGGAATTGGTCTCGCGTTGATCGGTCTCTCGAGCAGCGTGATTTGGCCACTCGAGCGAGGCACGATGCTGCCGAATTTTCTGCACTTTCTTCACGGATCAACAACTTCTCTCTAGCTTTTCTTGACGCTCAGGTATCGTCACGGGGCATGCCGCATATCGAATCGCTGGTCTTGACTAAAAGAACATGCTCACTAAATTTGACCACGATCCGACTTAGGACAAGTGAGATATGAGCCTCAAAATTCATTGGTCGTGACTGTCCCTTCAATGGTATATTGTTACAAGGTGGCGCATGGGAATAGCTTGCAACTTCTCTTGTTTCACTCTTTCGCTTATAACGTCTTCCTGGAATGTCTGTTTGAGCTGAAAATTGACCCCTAGGGGTTTTCAACTGTGCTAGATCCAATGGTAGTGGTCCCACAACAATTTGAGATGCTGAAAATATAGCTCTAGTTATAGGGGTCCGTTTCAGGGTACTAGAGGTCAATTCTGCTGGAACTGTTTCTCTGTCTGCACTGCCTTAGACATGTCGGAGTGCGACGAAACTTGGCAGGAGTCTCTTAAGAGACCTCATGAAGATCTTGGCTATTTTTGGGGCTATTCAAAGACTTTCAAAATTTCCACTACTTGCTAGGCCTTTATTGAGCGGTGGCCCCATGTTGATGAAAAGTACCTTCCAACAATGGCTCACGGATGAGGCTTTGACCACTGTCTCTGAAGGTCCCCATCACACACATGGGCTACACAGTCCCTCGGCTCACTCATCCAGGTATACTTCGACCTCATCAAGGGATGATCTATTAAAACCCTTATCGGATAGTTTTTTATGCCCAGGTAACATAAATTTTTCTCAACCGACTGACTTATGTCGTCAACCTCAGTCTGGTATCAGCAAACATTGTTTTCTTAGTATGGTCCATGAAAGACATCCTCCCACTGAGTTTATGTTCCACTATATCATTTCATTTTACAAGCACTTATCGACACCCACCCAATATCTCTCACTGGCCTTTGAAGGCCTTACATTCTCTCTTCCTTGCTTTCTCTCATCTCCATCTCTCTCTCTCTCTCTCGCAATTACAATTTCTCTCACGCATTTTTTACTTATTCTCTCTCAATACATTAATCATGGCTTTCGTTATCAATCATATCATAAAAGGACTTACTGCTCGGATCTCATCCTAAAAATGGTCATAGTCCATCTTTCATATCATATAGTGAATCATAGACCGATTGTTGCAGAAGTTCAATATGTACCCTCATCACATGGGATCGTACGTTCATAGACTCAAAAGAGTTCTTCAAACAAGCTACTTCCTTTTATAGCTATACAACTAGCGCCACACATTGGGGTTCATGAGTGAACAACATTATAGTCTGTTGTTCTAGCCTATCAAATACTAGCAGATGCTTGCACTAGAATATATAGTTTATCTGGATCTTTCTCAATCTCATCTCATTCCTCAGATGACAAAAACATGGTTTTATATGCTTGGAGTTCTTATGGAATTATGGCTTCTTTGACACGCATATCACTATCGTGTTGTCACAAAAAATCCTTATTGCCTCATAACGTATGGGGTGAAAATCAAGTCGATTAAGATATTTCGCAATCCATATGATCTCCTTGACTTACAAATACCACGCCATGTACTCTGCTTCCTTGGTGAACAATTCCACCACATCCTGTTTCTTTGATTTCTAAGAAACTGTACTCCCTCCAAGCATTAACACATATCCAGATGTAGACTACGCATCATCTGAATCTGTGTGATAACTTGCATCTGTATATCTGAATAACCAAGCAACTAAAAGAATCGTGGGACTCAAGCAACTTCCACTCAATTATTACACATATAACATATAACATATACATTCTCAACATTCTTGTGCCTATATCACGAGGTAACATAGCAAAACTCATGCAATACGTAATTCAATGCCTGTTGGTTTCACAATATGCAAAACCTTCCTGAACCATAAAGGTTTAACCACACTAGTCGTCTTGGTTGTAAATCCATACAAACCAAATTATCTAATCAACACAACATGTGTCAAGGAAGCCTGACAAGATGGCATTTCTACAACATTCCTTATGGTTCAAGGTCTTAGGTAATCGAGGAATCTCAATAACTAGAAACATGGGTCAAGGCATATGGGTATTTAAAAACCAGTGCATGACAGTCTTTTCCCACTTTTATAAATACCTTCAAGACACAATGTTTTTCTCTTTATTAAAAAAAACTATTGACTTGGTATATATATATGTATTTATAAAAAAAAGTTAGATAATAATATGATGGTTTAAAATGATTTTTCATAAAGACTTAGTAAACCTTATAAGACTATGTGGTTTTCTCAAAACCATATTAATGGATTTAGGTTTTTCTCAAATCATCCAACTTAATTTTAAAATACATGCTTGGCCTTCATAAATTAATTTACGGCATTCACCTTTAATTTCCTACCAAGTGAAGTTCATGGCCACAAAAATAAATCATTAATATCATCATATAATTTTATCCAAAATATAGCATGACTAAAGAATGATTATCTGAGAGAGGGTTATCTTCCTGACTCGCTGAGAACCCTATCGTTGGCTTGGACTGTTTTCAGGTACCAACCTCTCTTCTCCTCTCTCTAAAGTTGCTATGGGATCCGACTGTCCCTCCTTTGTCCGGATTGGGGATTTCTACATCCCCATATCCGCGACCTCACCTGGGACAAGCAGACCATCTGGTCTTACCTTCCCGACGTCCTACTCAAGCGGCTTGACTGGCGTTGGTATCCTAGTCCAGCTTAGGAAAACTCGGGTCATGGGCACTCAAGCTCCCTACCCCTTCTCTTTCGACTTCAAGGAAACAGCCCCTAATGTTAGCTGCATGGCTAGCGCTATAGCCGCCCCCTCACACAAGCACCTTGTCACTGGCGGACACCCCGCCAGTCACTTGCCTCAGCGTGGTTGTTGTTACACTTCTCCTCCTCTCCTGGTGGGTCTCAGTTGGACCACCGCTTCTGCGAGTAACCGAAAGGCGACCCCACCCATGTCTCACAGGGGCATTGTTAGCACTGACACCCTCATGCACTCACCATACACTGGAGTTGGGGCTGGTGACAACTCACCCCGCTCTCTCCAACTGTTTCTGGTCCCTTCAACTCGAACGCAACACGAATGGTCCGAAGACTGCCCACATCACGCATGCTAACCCTCTAGTTCGAGGCAGCCCAAAGGCTGAGGCCTGAAGAACACATGACTTTTGAGACAATCAAAAGTCCCATAAACAGGTGCACATGCATGTTCGAGGCCCTATGGCCTCACCGACTAATTAGGTAGGTAACACGAGTACTCTGCCCCTCACTCCACAAAGGGTTGGTTCTGTGGCTACCCCAAACAACACCACGGATAGCGCACACATGTGTAGGTCCAAAGATGCTGCCGACTGCGAAGAAGGATGAGCTCCCGCTGCTTCACCAGCTTGTTTCAAGTCATTCGCTGTGTGGTACTCGACGAAGTTCCCATCGCACTGTTCTCTCGACTCCTCCTTCCTCGTACACGCGAGCCAGCCCTCATCGCTGGGTACAAATTAGGAGGACACCATCAGCAATGACTGGTCGCCCTGACCCTCTGTCGAGCGGTTCCCAGCCACCGTCGCCACCTTTAAGCTCCCTCCTTCCCGGGCATTACACCTTGCCCGAGCTGATCAAGTTCGCTTGAGCATCAGTCGAGCGAGCCTGCTAAAAAGAAGACTGGAATGACTTTCGATTCTGCGGGAAGATCTACCGAGACTTTCGACTCAAGCAGGTGAGGGGGATGGAAGTCCCACCCCTCCCACAAAAAGTAGAGTCTTCTTTCACAGAAGACTCACCAAATCAAAATCGATTCCAGCCATTCTAAGACACGGAGGAACCCAAAACCAATGTCATGGCCGACTCCAATGCTTTTGAGACACATGAAGGTGAACCAGCTTCGCCCTACCTGTGGTTCCAAGGCTGTCAAGAGCCAGTTGAAGAGACACGACACCTAGATCGTCACTCACCCATCTAAGGTGAGCCAGGGCCCTAAGGCCTTCAAGCATTAGGCTCGACAGCAACCCGACCACGAGGCCGTCCGGAGAAAGTACTTACATGGGCCTTGAAACAATCTCAGGCTCAAACGGGGCAAGCCCATCCCTTGCTACTTGGAGTGCAGGACCGGAGCTCGAAAAGGATCAGGGCTGCTCCTCCAACTAAATTACCCAACTCGGACCAGCCTGTCGAGGTAATGGCGGTGAACCATGACAAAGAAAAACCTGAAAACCCGTTGGCCTATTTCGAGAATGTCCTAAACAACATCTTGGACAGGCTTAAAGGGCTCGAAGACGCTCTGCCCATGGTCTCGTCTCACCAAGAGACAAACTCTCCCCTCGAGTCGCCACTTCGAGAGGAGAAAAGACCTTAGCCTCTCCCTCTGGCTCAAACACTGAGGCTCCACTCTCTCCTACCTCCTTTGAGGTCCAGCCCGACGTACCCCCCCAACTGGCATCGTTGAAGTTTACGCAAGAGGACGTGCAATGGATGATCAATGAAAGCATCCAAGACTTACAGGCATCGAAAACACAAGAAAGTGTTTCCTACCAGAAGCCCTACCCGCCTTTCATTGATCAGGTTCCCTTTCCTATCGAGTATCAAAATGGGAGGCTGCCAACCTTTGATGGCATGGGTTCACCTCGACAGCGTGTGGCCCACTTCATGTTTGAGCGCCAAGAGTCAGCCTCGCACGCTAGACTGCTGCTTCGGCAGTTTGTAGAGATTCTAGTTGGGCATACCTTCAAATGGTATGCCCGCCTGCCCCCTAACTCAGTCCACTCTTAGCGAGAGATGGAGCAACTATTCTATAAGTGCTTCTACGAAGTAGAGTTGGATGTTCAGGATATAGAGCTCCTCACTATGGCCCAAAACCTGGACAAGTCCAGCACGATAAGGAGCTCCCCGATGTGCATAAGGAGACAACAGTTTGCGACCTAGGTCAGCAGGTACCAAAATGCCTGTGGACCACGGAAGCAGTAGTGTAATAAGCCTTGATTCAGAACTTGATTTTTGACAGTCTCATAATGGTTTGAAAATGATTAAAAACATGGTTAACGGTCTTCGAAGAACATCCGCCAAGTTTCATCGCGATCTGACACAGTTAAGGTGGATCAGGTGCCAAAATAGTTTTCAAAATTCTGCCTCTAGCATGCTGAATGAAGACCCTGTAGCTACAAACCTATTGCCGGAGCTTCAAATGATCACCAGACCACTTCCATTGGATTCAAGACATCTGAAAACCCTCGGGTACTAAGTTTCATCTTATTTGGACGTTCTTTGACCAATCTTCGACCAACTCAGCAAGCAATCTTGGTGCACCCTCGGTTTTATCTTCCTCCTCTCTTCTTCCTCTCTTTTATCTCTCTCTCCTCTGTATCTCCCTCCTCCTTCTTTCTCTCCCTTATCTCTCTTCTCCTTCTCTCCCTCTTCCTCTCTTCTTCCTCTCTCTTATCTCTCTCTTCTCCTTCCCTCCTCCTCTACCATGCTATATTCTCTCTCTTCCTCTCTTCTCCTCTCTACCCTCCTTTGTCTTTCTCTCCTCTCTCTCTCTGCTCTCTTCTTTTCTCTCTTTATTTTCTCTTTTTCTTCCTTATCTACTCTATCCCTTCTCCCCCTTTCTTCCTCATTATATCTCCCTATCTTCTCCCTGACTTCTCTCTCCTTTCCCTATCTCTTTCAACATTCTCCCTCCCTTTTATCTCTCTCTACCTTCTCTCTTTCTATCTTCTCTCTTCTTCTTTTGCCTCTATCTATATGCTCTCTTACTGCATCTTTTCTCTATCTTTCTCAATCTTCACTCCCCCTCTCTCTCACTATCTCCCTATCTTTTCTCTGTCTCTCTCTATCTCCTCTCCCTTTCTCTCTCACTACCTCTGTCGACCTTCTCTCTCTTTCTATCTTCTCTCTTTTTCTTCTAACTTTATCTATTTTCTCTCTCTACCCTCTTTTTTCTTTTTCTGTCTCTTCTTCTCTTCCCTCTCATCATCTGCCTCTCTCTCCTCTCTCTTATTCTCTGTACTCACCTTCCTTCCTTCTCTCTCCTCTTCTTCTTCTCTTCTCCATCCCTGATTTCTCCCTCCTCTCACTTCTCTCAATATTAAAAACACCGTGAGTCCTTCATCAAGGAGACTCCGTAAGGATGTCAAATTGGCATGGACTCTACAATTCATTTTCCTTCAAGTATACATGTACGTGTATGTCGCTCAAAGGACAAGTTGAGGTCTTCTGATCCACTTGTCTAGATATTTTATGTGTGCGTGCATTTGCAAGAAGGAGGCAAGGAGGTTAAGGGAGGCGAGTCCGAACCAGTCTCAAACTTGGGGGCTTTCTTCGTGATCAAAGAGGGTGCCTATTCGAGCTAGCCCGAGCCTGTCACGGACCCATGTGAGGTAAGTCCTACCTCACAACCTTATCTCCTCTCTCGCTAGTTGGTACTCTGCCCACGTCCATGTGCGTGCTCGCCCTTACGCGTGTCATGGTTTTCAAGATAGAGGTCTTCAGGGTCTCTCACGAACCTGTGTCGCTGTCAGCTGGGTCTTCTCGACTTGATCAACGAGATCGAGGCACCCAACCAGCTTGACGACTCCACTAGGGACACGCTACCCCATCGTCGGTTCGTTCTTGCTTAACCTGCCTGTTTTTCCTTCCTACTTTCTACACACGCACATGGCTTCGGGCTTATTCAACCCCTTTATCAGAGTTGTGGATTTCGTAATCCCCACGTTTGTGAGTTCTTCTCTGGAGCAGGTTCCGTGAAGCTCGTTCCCAAACTTTGTTTTGAGTATCGACCTAGTGTCATGCTCCAAAGTCTTCACCTGAATCGAGGCGAGGAGGGATGAAAAGATCCCTCGCTCCCCATCTTCTAGTGTTGGTGGACCGTCCTTGCATCGATGGCACATCAACCACCACACAATGCATGCACCTCGTTACCGGCAAGTCACTTGCCTATCCCATTGCCTGGGGCAGCCACAAGTTTGCCCCTTCCACCTCCGCAACTAACAGATCACCTCTTGTTGCTCCATTGGGTCGCCGTAAGGCAACCCCTTATTCTCTTCCACCTCAAGTCGTTATAACGAGAGGCTCGACACACAGAGGAGGAGGTCTTTTCACACACCGCCAAAGCTTGTGGTTCATCCACTTGAGCTATACCTCTGGGTAGCCCTCAGGTTGCTTCCAGTCATTGTCAGGGTTTGAGCCTTCTTGGGGCTGGCCCTATTGTTTATGATGAAAATTGGATAGATCTTCTAACGAAGATCTCTCGAATTTTGACACCTTAAACTGATGAAAAAGATGTGGTAGAAAAAGTGGGACAAATTGAATTCAGTTATGAGGCCAAATCTGCCCAATAACGAGTAGATCCACTCTCAGATTTGCGGCAGAGCCAGCATGATTCAAGACATTAAAATAAGAGTTTAAAGCATCAAACAGATCACAATTAAATAAAACATTAAGAAGAAGAAGAAGGAAAGGGTAAGAGAACAATACCAAACCAGACCGGCTGGCCCGGGACTCCCAAGCCTTCGAGGGCTTGCTCATAACAGAACTGACGTCCTCTTTGCCTCTCTGATTTAGATGTTGACCAGGCAATCTCTAGTTGAAAAGGGTTGTTCTGCCCTAAGGATCGTTTAGAACTAGGGTTCCCTAGGTCTAGGATAAGATTTCTCAGGCTTAGGGTTAGGTGCCTCGATCTTGCCCTCAGGATCCGGATGATCTGGTGGCACACGTCTCGGGTTTTGTGGGAGCCCGAGACTTTTGAGATTGCTCTCTTAGGAACCTTTCTTAGGAGCAAGGGCAGGTATACCAACCGATGAGAGAGAAATTTAAGGTGGGTTTAGGACTTACTCGGGCTGGCTCACGTCGGTGCCCTCTTAGATCCGGAAGAAAGCGCCCCAGTCATAGAACTAGATCAGAATCAGCCCCAGCCATAGAACTGGATCGGAATCACCTCCCTTGCCCTGTACTCTCCTGTTTCTGCAATACTCATACATGATTAATTTACAAGACAAGTGCCCCTCCTTGTCTTTGGGTGAATGCACATAGGTATGCACATTCAAAAGAAGAAAAAAGGGCAAGATGAAAGAGGAAGAAAGAGACATAATAGAGGAATGAGGAAGATCGGAATCTGACTAGGTGGCTAGATGAACACAGTAGCTAGACCAACAAGTGATTGACCTAACGTGGTAGCAAGATAGACACAGTAACTAAATCGGTATAACGACATACTGCTTTATGATAGAACGATCATCGACCAGCCTATCGTGGCAGTAAGGCGGGCACGGTAACTAAAACCGAGACAATGACTGTATTGCTAGACGATGAGACTACCATGGTAGTGCTTGACTTACCTCTATTGATCAAACGAGAAGGAAACAAGAAGAAGAGAGAAAAGAAAGAGAGAGGGAAAGGCATGCACAATACTAGCGATGTTGTGCATGTGATAAAAAAAAAGGAAAAAGAGAGAGGAAAAGAAGAAGAAAGGAGCAGTAAGAAAGAAGCAAAAGGGGGAAGAAGAAAGAAAGAAGGGAGAAAATGAAGAGGGAAGAAGAGAGAGAAAACATGAACGACGATGAGCATCCACCATTTATGACAAGGGAATTTAGACGAGAGAGAAGAAATGGACGACGATGAGCATCCACCATCTATGATAGAGAAATTAGAAGAAAGAGAAGATACGGATGATGATGAGCTTTTGCCGTCCATAATAAAGAAGAGAGGAGAGAAAACATGGACGGCGATGTGCTTCCGCCGTCCATGACAGAGAAGAGAGTAGGACAGAGAGAACATGGACGGCGATGAGCTTTCGTCATTCATGACATAAGAATTAAAAGAGAGAGAAAACATGGACGGCGATGAGCTTCCGTCATCCATGACAGTGAAGAGAAGAGAGAGAAAATATGGACGGCGATGAGCTTCCACCGTCCATAATAGACAAGAGAAGGGGAAAGAGAAAACATGGATGACGATGAGCTTCCATCGTCTATGACAAAAGAATTATAAGAGAGAGAAAACATGGACGGTGATGAGCTTCTACCATCCATGACACAGGGGAATAAGAGAGAGAAAACATGGATGAAGATGAGCTTCCACCGTCCATGACACAAGAATTAGAAGAGAGAAAAAATATGGACGGCGATGAGCTTCCGCCGTCCATGACATAGGGGAATAAAAGGGAGAAAACATGGACGACGATCAGCTTCTGCAATCCATGACATAAGAATTAGAAGAGTGAGAAAACATGGATGGTGATGCTCTTTCGCCATCCATGACATAGGGGAATAAGAGGAACTTCAACCGAGGCCCAACCCGCCACTCTAGTTAAGGCCCAACTCACTATCTATGCCCTAGAAGTAGGAGGACATCACACTCGACGATAGGCTCATATCGGAGAAGAAAGAGAGAAAAATAGAGAGAGAGAAGGAAAGTGAAGAGAAAGAAAAGAGAGAGAAGGAAAGTGAAGAGAAAGAAAAGAGAGAGAAGGAAAGTGAATAAAGATGATCAGAGAAGAAAAAGGAAAGAGAGATATAAACGAAAGGAGAGAGATAGAGATGAAGAGAGAGAAAGAGATAGATGAGAAGAGAGAGATGAGAGGAGGAGAGAATGAGAGATGAGAGGAGGAGAGAGAAAGAAAGAAATGAGAGGAGGAGAGACAATATTACGTTCACCAAAGGGTACCGAATCTTTTCTTCTCTCTCCTCTCTCTCTCTCCAAGACATGCCCATAATTTGAACGTCCAAACTCTCAAATTTTATTGATGAGTCTTGAAAAATCAAGTGTCCTTTGACAATTGCGTTTAACATGTACTTATAGAATTGGGCCCAAACATGGGTATACGCCCAAAAACTACCTAAATTGATGATAATTACAATTTAATTGAATTAAAAAAAATTCTAAAATTGGATGAAAAATGGTTGTTTTGCCGCAGCCCAACAATGTATGAAATTTCAAAACAATACCTGCTGCTGCCTTATAACTTGCATGATCTTCCATGGATGATTAGGGATTACTCCGGTGTCCGTTTGATCGAAAGATAATTGCTTCTTTGTTGAGCTCGGCATGACGATCGATTTGATACCAACTTCGAGTCATGGATTGCATATTTAGGCCATGATCATGTGACTAAAAATTTGTATAAATCTTGAAAAATTCTGATCAGTAGTGTGCTTGTTTCTTGATGTTTTTCTTTGGTTTCTTCGCTAAATTGTACTGAGCATGCCGTCACGATCACGTTGCAACAAATGCAACTCGATTTCGTGTTCGGATGAACATTTTGTCGTCTTAGGTTTTTGGCGGAAATCTTGAAATCCAGCAGTCAGAATCTACAGCAGCTTTGATGCCTTCATGTACAGAATCCAGCCGTTCATCCTATGTGAGGTTCAGACTATGCATAGCCTCGAGCCTTATACACATAATGCAATTGATTTTGCATTAATCGGGTATGCGATCACCGTGATATAGCTACTCAAGAGAGGCGTGAGGCTACTTAATTTTCTGTAACTATCTTCACGAATCGTCAACTTCTCTCTAGTTTTTCTCTCTGTTCGGGTATCGTCACCAGTCATGCCACATATCGAAACACTCGTCTTCGTGAGATGTATACGCTCACCAAATTTGAGAGCGATCTGACTCAGAACGAGTGAAATACAGGTCTTTGAATTTGCTGCTCGGGACTATGCACACCACCCTCCTTTAATGGAGATTGGTGCAAGGAGGCCCCATGGGAATAGCTTGCGGCCTACCCCTTTTTAATGTCTCACCCATAACCTTGTCTTGGAGTGCCCGATTAAGTCAAAAATTGACCTCTCGAGGTTTTTGATCGTGCCAGATCTAATGGTGGTGGTCCTACATCTGTTTGACGCATCAAAAATATAGTTCTAGTTACGGGGTTCGTTTCAGGGTGCTAGAGGCTGATTTTTCTAACATTGTTTCTTTGTTTACACTGCTATACACATGTCGAATTGTGATGAAACTTGACAAGTAGCCTTTTGAAGTTCTTAGGAAGATTCTGACCTATTTTGAGGCAATTATGAGACAATCTGGAATTTCATTGTATGTTAAGGCTTTATTGACTGGCCTCTCTTTTATTTCGCATCGAGGATCAAAGGTGTTGAAAACTCTGTTAAAACATTAGGGTTTTCAGATTAAGGTCTCAATCTTTCTTTATCTAAATAAGTAGAAGTCCCTCTAAGTGGCCCCAAAAAAGGGTTTATAGAGGTCAAGGATCTTTTTGGAAGTGCATCTTTTCATAACCAACAGATCCCCCAACCAAAAATATCATTTTTTGGGATTCGAGTTTGGGCGACATGCCTAGTGTCGCCCAAAAAAATATGGTAAAAACTTTAACAAAAGGCAAGAAAATCAACGCACGAAAGAAATTTCCAATTTCGGCCTGACAGTGCTGGGCGACACTAGTGGTGTCACCCAAGTCTGGGTGGCACCACTTGTGTCGCCCAGTCTAGGTTGGGCGACACTCCAACTGTTGCCCAAACCAAAATTGGTCCAAAATTGAAATTTCCACTTCAAGTGTGTTCCTCTGCCTCTTGTGAAGCTCTCAGAGAAATTTGGCTCAAAAAGGAATTTTCTACTATTTTTAATGATTTTTTGGTAAAACAGGGCCGTTGCAAGATTCTGGGTCAAAACAAGGTATCTGCAGGGTTTTGTGTAGGCAGAATGGTTCTGGGTCACAGGGTAGGCTGTGTGGACTATGGATTTGAGTTTACTAGGTCAGTGTGGTCCTAAAGGTTCAGGAAACCACATAATTTGCCAGATTTAAAATGTGGTGTCTACAGTTACCCCTCTTTGATACTCTCTGTCCTTTCTGGGACAGGTGAGTGGCAAAGAAGTAGACACTTTGTTCTTCCTTGTCCTTCGAGGGACAAGTGAGCGACAAAGATGGTGGCATTCCCTGTCCTTCGAGGGGCAGGTGAATAACAAAATAATGTAGACATTTTAAATTTTATCTTGACATTATGTGATCAGAGGGCGCACCAACTAATCCCTCCAGATCATTGCGCTCCCAAGCTCACCCACCTAAGGCATTTTCATTTTAGGGTTTTCGACATGAGATGACGGTAAGTTAGACAAGCTTAAAACTCAAGTTAGATTTTCTGGCCATGACACTTAACTTCAAGGGTTTCACAGTTTGAATTTTTTTTAACCCTGACGTCTTCTTTGATTTCCTTAGGGTGGTTTCTTAAGGCTTTCTATAGGAAAAGGATTTCTTTGGGAAAAGACTTGTCTGGCCGATTTTGAAGAGAGAGATGAGGCAATCACTCATTAATCACGACAACACGGTAATCGTGGCAACACAGCAATCACCATTTACGGGTGTCCAAGCTCCTTCGTTTTTAGAAGATGTTTTAGAGATTTTGAAAAGAGGGAGAGATTCAAAATATAACCCATATCAAGGACAGATTACGATTTTAACAAAGAAATTAAAGTATTTGAAAACACGAGATATATAATGAAAATTTAGAAAAAGAGAAAGATATTTTGAAAAACAAATTTTGGTTAGCAGTTTTAACTCCTGTAACCATAGTGCCCTCTAAGCAGTTTAATGTCATGCAACGATGGACAGTCTAGTCGGTAGTTATACTCATACGACCATGGAGTTTGTATTATTATTATTTATTATTATTTACTGCCCCTGTTGGGGTGTAGTTTTCTTTTAATGCAGGTCTTACAGTTTAACCACTTGTGACCCCTTTGGTGGACCCTATGTGAGCGTATCGGATCCTTGCTTGAATCTTCGTGACAAGGAATCATCAAGTATTTCTTGATCTTCCAGCCTCAGCTCTTGTATTGCAATTCGCAAACCCACGGCCATCGCTCGAGGCAGCTCTGCCACCAGACTTTCCTGAGCACATGAGAGGCGACCTCCTTGTTGTCCCTACCAGCACATGCATGCTCACTATGTGAGGGATGGTGACAAGACCATTCCTTCACGCATACATGCTCGTGGCACTAGGCCTTCTATGCTCGGACCTACTGCTCGAGCTGGGTCGACCCCCAGGTCACCCGAAGACCTTCTTTGAGGAGCGTACACACGTCGGTACAGTGGTCTACACCGAGCTCCCAGCCGAAAGGCCACTGATAGTCGACTCCTCCCCCATTCACCCCTTCTCCTTTTGCAAAGCCCTTGTGGACATGGTACTCAAAAGTCTTCCCCAAGAGTATCATCCTGTAATCCCCTCTTCAAGCCCACGGTGCCCCTGGAGCTTTGAAGCAAGCTCGGGGCAAAGCTCCCTGCATCGACAAGGTCATTCTTCATTCTTCTCTCCCCCGGCCAAGATAGTCTAAAAAGGCCATACAGACTGTCATTGTCGACCCCTATCCCTTACCTCAACTCATGGAAGTAGCTTTGGCCTAATCGAAGAAGACAAACCATTCCCAATTACGGTCCCATTCTTGGTTCTAGAAGGGAGTACACCAGAACTTGAGAACCAAGCATGAGGAAAGCATATGGATCACGTCAAAGAAGAAGCTTGGAGAGCTCCGGCAAGCAAGCCTACCGATCCCCTGGCTAAGAATCCCTTCTACCCATTGCTGGTGGCAACAGAGGCCGAAGAAAGAGGGGTAGAGGCCTGTGCAGTCATCATCATTGTGGGGGACGACCCGAGCCAGTAACACCCGCGGTCTCAAGGCTATCGTGAATTGATTCTCACCTAGTCCGCATTTAGGGCCCAATCAAGTTGGGGCAAGTCGAGCCCCTGCTAACCGATCCCCTGCACCCAGTACGCTAAATGCGTAAAGCTTCGACGGTGCAAGAGACCTCTCCCTCCTAAGATAGAGTTAGCCTGATGGTCATCGAACAACATGACGACGAACCCCAAGAACGTCTGACTCGGCTGGAGGGCTTGATAAGCCGTATGATATTGAAGATTGAATGGATGGAGAGTGCTACGCTCCCTGGGAACTCATCTCACCATGGGGCTAATTCTCCTCAGCTTCCCCATTCGGTTGAAGAGCTTCTAAGGCAGCCACCTCCTCCCAACTCTCATGACCATTCTTCCCCTCGACATGTCTCACAGGCTGACATCTATGTTATGGTCAACCATAGCCTGAGCGACTGGCGGATCCCCTGGATGTGAGAGACATCACTCTATCAGAAGCCCTACCCTTCTTACATTGACCTGCTCCCTTTTCCACCTAATTACCAGATAGGGAGACTCCTTGTCTTCAATGACACAAGTTCTCCCCTCCAGCATATCACTCACTTCACATAGGCATGTCAAGAGACGGCTGCTGATGGGAGGCTCCTTCTCCTTTAGTTTGTCGAGACTCTCGATGGGCCGGCTTTCAAATGGTATGCTCGACAAACTCAGTGCAGACCTAGGAAGATATGGAATGCTTATTTTACAAGCGCTTCTGTGAAGTTAAAAGAGAAGTACAAGCCTTTGAGCTTCTCACTATGTCATCAGGTCCAGAAGAGCCAATCGACTAATTTATTGCGAGATGGAGAGATCTGGTTGCATACCAGCCAACGATATGCCCGTGATTGATGCCATCCAGACCTTTGTGCATAACATGCAGCCAGAAATCTCCCTACATGTCAAGGATTCAACCCCTACCTCTATAATGGATCCGATCTCTAAAGCAGTTCGCATAGAGAACCTCCTTAATCACCATGGAAAACTCCAAACACCATCATCAAATGGGGAGAACAGCTGAAATGTTGGTAATGACTACCCTAATGGCCAGGGCAATCAGTAAAGCGGAGCAATCAATGCCGCTGTCACCATGTATGATTCCAAGAAAGTGCCTCTCCAAACTCAGGATTTCTTTAAAGGGGTGCATCTCGCCAATGCCCAGGGTACATCTCAAGCAAGGCAACAGCAGGCCCAAGCCTACAATAAAATGCCTCCACCTCAAAATCTTTATCAAAAGAACTACTGGGAGCAAAAGAGGAACAAGGTTTACTACTTCAACAAGGAGTGGGTCCCCACCCTATTCCGAATGTTGCTAGAACAAGAGATGATTGCTTTTCCTGAGATAAGAAAGCCAGAAGAGGCTAACCCACTAGAACTATTATGCCTATCATAGAATGTTGGGGCCCCTTATTCAAAAGTGCTTCACTCTCAAAGACCATAGTGAGGCCTTAATCCAAAGGGGGTAGCTTCAGGTAGATGCCCTCAAGAAAGCATTCGGGGCAACTAAGGCATCCCATATGGTGACAGCGCAAGAAGAGGAGAAAGGGGATTATTTTGATGAACTGCCACTAGATCTTCTCCCGAAAAATTTCATCATGATGATCCATAATCGGGTCACCGCGCCATGGCCATCGAGACAGCCCAGGCACATTCCTTTCGGAACCAACCATTTCTGATGCCCATACCACTAAATACTTGGCCATGGTTTAGCTGAATGCTTTGTCTTCCGAGCCTTAGTGGCAGAGAAGGTCTAAAGGGGGAACCTCACAGTTGAAATCTTGGTCCCCATCCCTAAAGGTGACACCCAAGCCCCTGGACTACCAAGTATAGAGGTCACTCACGCACAAACCACTTGTGATGAAGGGCCGCTAGAATCTTTCGAATCAGATGAGCCCTCCATTTCTCAACCATGACCGATCTATCGAGGGAAAAACTGAATGAAATTCATGAGAAAGGAGTTGGTTCGCCAAACGAGGCCAGCTCATAATCCTCATGAGCTCAGTGAGCCTATGCCAGCTAAGAAGAGGGGTAAGAGAAGATGGGTACGAAGGGCTGCTCGTTGGAGGAGGAGGACCCTTCAACCCCCAACCGAGGCAGAATTCCTTTCGCCTGTGCCTCCACTGCCCAAATTACAGGACATTCTCCCCAAGTCAGTCACTGCCACTGACCCTGACTCACAAAACAGTCAAGAAGGGATCCAGGCTTCCCACTCGTCTGACAAGGGTGATGACGCTAAAAGCACCCCTCCAAGGTTCAAGCAGGGTAAAGACCTTAAAGATCCCCTGTACACATCCAAAACAGGTGACGATGTTAAAAGCTACCCGGTTTGGTCCAATCTGAGTGATGACCCTAAAAGCTCTCACCCTTCTTCTATCCACGATTCTTCGAGCCCTTCTTCTTTGAACCCGCCTTCTACAGGTCTGATCTTGAATGCCCAGACTTTGAGGCTCTTGATAAAGAGCTTAAAAGTTGCAGCACTAGCAAGTGGCATCAAAGGTAGCTTAAGAAGATGGTGGCCCAAGTAGCTGGATTCTTGTCAGTCGCCGATGCCTTGACGTCTAGATTCTATAAGAAGCATCCTCCCACTATCGAAGTGCTTATCGAGTGATACAGGAATCCTAAGCCAAAGAAGTCCTGATGGCCTCCTGTACCCGATTTGGAGCGACAACTGAGAGAGTCGAGTGGGTAATGCTATCACCCGCATGAGGCGTGCCATATGGTTCAGATCTTTGAAGGAGTGTCCCATTCCGACCAAATTAGCCTGAGGTCTGGGAGAAGACCATCACCGCTCATACAAAACCTTAGCAACCAAAGCTCTTGAAATATCTGGGTCCACCACTTATTCCATACCCAAATACCCTGACCAATCACTGTCACTCCGTAAATACCTGGGAGCGCCATTGGTCTCATACACCAATCCATCCCAAAAATCTCAACCTCCATCAACCTCTGTTCCATCTATCCAACCTAGGTAGTCTACATTGGACTTGGCTACACAACTCAACCAGTCGGCACCAAATCCGGTTGCACAACCTTTGCGTACCCAATCCCCTCAACCTCTCCAATCCAACCCGACTACACAGCAAGGTCAGCCGGCTCCTCAAAACAACCATCCACCATCTAAACCTACTCCACAACCCACCATACCACCTACACCCATGGCAGGCCTTAGACCTCAGAGGGGTGATGATGACAAGATTAAATATGATGTTAAGAATTCTCCCAACCTTGCTCAATGCTTATGACGCCCTCATGCTCTTAAGAGACTACCGTATGGCCCTGATTCAGGTTATCTCTTCACCCGAGGTACACGAAATGGAAGTAGAGCCTATTGAAGTTGACCTTGCAATTCTGAACAACTACATGGCTGTCACCTTCTTCGATGATGACCTTCTATTGGTAGGAAAATTCCACAATCGACCTCTCTTTGTAACTGGCGAATTGGATGCGCACCCCATCAGCCGAATAATGCTAGATGGAGGATTGACGGTGAACCTCATCCCAAGAAGGATCCTTACCTCACACCTACGCCCATCATGGTTCAGGGGGTCAATCAGTCGGGAGAAAAACAGGCTGGCACCATTCGCCTTCATCTCAAAATCAATGAGTTAAATGATTACGCTCAGTTTCATGTAATCAACGTCGACACCTTTTATAACATACTCCTCGGGGGCCCTGGATGCATGATCAAGGGGTGGTTCCATCCACGCTCCACCAGTGCTTAGTCGGGCTGGGAGACAATACACGGTCTATGCTGATAAAGGACCTTTCCCCATCGTCGAGATGCATTATGCAGATGCAAAGCACTACTTTGCAGATCCTGTGTCACTCCAAGAGCCAGAGACTGATAACCAAGGGTTCACGAAGAAGGTGGAGGCATCCCCTCATGAGGATGCTGAAGATGTAGGACGGGTGCTCTTGGGCATGTTCAAGGAAGAAGAGAGAGGTGGCAAACTCCTCCCCGTAACCTCTATGAACCCAAACGACCTATGTGCTCTCCTAGAGATGTCGCCCACTAGTTATGAAGAAGAGGTTTCACTTCTTCAGTTCCAGAGCCACCCGCATTAACAGCTGAGCTGGTGACTTCTGACGGGCATGAAGATGCCATGGGAGTTGATGCTTGGGTGCTAAAGGTCACCTACACGCCAAACCATCATAAGGTCCTACACATCTCTATCCCACATCTCGTGGTGAAAATGTCACGACAAGTAGACCGCAAAGTCCTTCGCATCCCAGAATCCTTAAGAAAGGGAAATAGCTCTCATCCAAATCAAGGGCTAACCCATAACTTCGACTCTCTAAGGGCGCTACACATCCCTGACTCGATGGTGGAGGAGAAGCCAAACAAGACCCCCTCCCCCCCATCATCAAGTCCAGGCTACCCTTGCTAGGCTAAAGAGGGAAGTTCAAGGTCTTCAAAGCCAATTGGACACCATCCGCAAAGGGAAGGCCATGGTGAAAGGAGTCCCTTTGGCAGGATTTGTGCCAGAGACCAAAAATCATGATGAATGCGGGTTACCAAAGGCCTTGTCCCATTCGGAGGCCATGACCTCCCCTGATTGGAGTCTTAACAGCCAGCACTCTCGTCACATCATGATGGAAATGGACTTTGATCCTCTTGATAGAAGGGAAGTAAGCGCTCCTTTTGAGGTCATTGAGACCGCAGCTGCTCGGCACACGACAAGAAAAGGAATTGGCTACTCTACCTCCCCTCATCACTCTCCCTAAAAAGGCGGATATGATGAAAACTCGAAAGGGCAGTAAAAGCGTCATAATAAAAAATGACGGGGCATGATAGCACCATCTGCTATTTTGAGAAAAAGTCGTCACAATGAAAATAAATAAATAAATAAATCAATAAATAAATAAAAGGGAACGGACATGATACAAACCTGATAAGGGTCATGGGTAAAATCGTCAAAGAAAAGAAAAAGGATAAATGAAAACCCAAGAGGGCATCAAGAGTAAAAATAAAGGAAAGAAAAAGAAAATGGTAGACATGGCTTAGAAACCACTAGCAAAAGTATCACCAAAAACATTATGGGGTTCTGCGAAAACCATAATAGGCGCACACCCCAAGGAATTAAACAAAAACCCAAAAGGGTGTTTAAGTCAAAAGACACAAGTGAGGAAAAACGTGTCTACAGGGAGGTCCCTTCATTGCTCACAGTCTTCTGAAGGCAACAATGAAAGCTGGAAAAAACAAGGCACGGTCAGACCCAAGCAAAAGCAAAAAGTGATGTTTCATTTATGCTATTAAAATTTGTGTAAAAGCATCGGAATATGACAAAGAAGAAAGAGAAAAAAGAAATGAAGTCACTTTCAAAATTGATCAATGATCTCATTGATCTTCGCCCTAGACCCCTCAGATACCGCCTTAGTCCCTTCAGCATGTCCCTTCAGATCGACCATTGCTTGGGCCTCTAGTTTCATAAAGGCAGTCTTTGATGCAAGGAAATGGGTGAGTTCGGACACCTCATCAGCAAGGGCCTTATCCTCAACTTTCCACTGAATCATTTCCTTCTTAAGCTCTAGAATTCCTCTCTCAGCTACGGCATCTTCACATGTATGGCCGTCATCCTGTTGAAGTGGGAAACCGCCTCCTTGTTGAGGCCAGACTTCTGAGAAGCTATGGCAACCTTCGTTAGCACGCAGGTGTCAACTTCTTCATGATGGTGTGCGAGTGAGGCTTCCAAAGAAGCCAATTGAGCGCTCTGCAGCTCGCTCGCCTCTACCTCCTATTGA
Organism: Amborella trichopoda; assembly: GCF_000471905.2. Next base: position 3,191,456 of record NW_006499617.1, on the reverse strand, counting down.
AGTGCCTTCACTATCTAGACCTCCAATTTGTTCAGAAGGTCGTCAAAATGGGCAAAGACCTCCTTATTGCTCTCCAAAGCACTCAGCGTGAAGGAGTAATTATAAAGCTTTAGAACTGTTGGGCTAAGTTACACGAGTCCATCCCTTTAGCCGTTGGAGGCCTAATCGAAGCATGTCCACGACCATGTTGGATTCCTCGCTCGAAGTGGGCCTGCCCAATGATGAGTTGGGGGTAGAGGTTGCCTCAGCTATAAGGACCACGGTTGAGGCCAGGTCAATTGAAGTGACCTCGGGAGGAGGGGCCACCTCTGAAGAGACAATGGCCATGGTGGTAACTGGCTCCGGAGACACAACCTTGAAGCCAATGTCAGTAGATTCTTTGGGTTTTGAGAACATGAGAACCAGGGTCTCACCCACATTGTCGGTGTCGAAACGGGGAGCTACCTCAATTTTATCGGACCTCCCATTATTGTCGGGCCCCTCCCCTTGAGTAGCACTTGGGCCTTTGTTAACAGCCCTACTCGCTGCTTGACTCGCCTCTCTGCCACTTCAAAGGGGTCACCCTCTTTTCAGATGGAAGCCAGGTTGAAACTTACCCTCCTTGAGGGAGTGGACGGAACAGGTTCCAGCTCATGCATTGGCGGAGCCATTTCCGGGGCAACCTCCCAGACTGGAGAAACAGCAGTAGGCCCCTCCTCTCGGGCAGTACTCGGGCCTTCATCAACGACCCCACATGTAGCATAGATCACCTCTGCCACCTGAGAAGGACCGCCCTCTCTTAAGCCAGAGGCTTTGTCAATGCTCACCCTCCTCGAGGAGGATGGAACTAGTGATGGTGCACACATCGGCGGGACAACTTCAGGGACAACCCCTTGTGGTACGTCATTTTTGACGTACTTCCATAAGCCCATGCGAATAAGGAGAGAGTCGGTGACAGTCTGGTCTCGCAGGTTCACGAAACACCTGCAAACTAAGATTGGGCCAAAAAAAAAGCCTTTAAGCTAGTGACCTGAGTGCGGTGCCCTCGCACTAAGAAAGGACTCTTTACTGTAGACCTATGTTAACGGTTGCAGCAGGGCATCAGACCACCGCCATTGTGCTCAGAATGTCGAAGAACCCTCGTGGACCAAAATTGGGCTTAATAGGACCTCTCTAGAGGGGTCTACGGTCATGGAGCCTCGCAACTCATGAGTTCTACCGTAGCGCGGTGCGACTTCACCAAACTAGTCACGAAAATGGGGACTTTGATAATGTTATTCGTCAGTAACCTCGCCAACCCACATCGCCTTTCTAAGCCAGATGGAGCTCAAACATTGACATGTTAAAGATCACACCAGCCCTGTCATTTTGACCTATTGCACACATTGTGGCTTGACTAAGAACCCCATTGCTCTGAAGAGGAAAGTGACCGGAGAAAACGAGGAAGAAACATGGTTCAACAAGCTCTAGATTCGGTGAAGCATAGCTCAATGTCCAAGCTTTGGATCAACGCGGGGAGGATTTCAATAGAATGACCTCGCGTAGAGCTACATTCTGGTACAACTCTTTCATTCAGTCCATGGTTCAATGAACGCAAGTCTCCAGGTTGCCAAAGAAGCAAATCCAGCCGGTTGCCAGAATCGCTTTCCTTGACAACCTTCCAAATTAGGAAAATGCGCAAATCGACACCAAATCAGCCCAAACTTCGTGCAAAATGGCTGCAACAGCCACCTCTCTAACTTGCAAGCAGAGCTAGGAGCTAAAACATTGCAGCTCGAAGATGCATTTGAAAACAAAGTTCACGAAACTGGCCGGACTTTCATCCTTGGCGAAAAGGCCAATAAAACATGATTAAAGGCATCAAAATACTCACATTCGAGAGAAAACAAAGATATATTGCTGAAACAGCTAAACAACTCCCCCAATTTGTAGGACCAGCTTCCAAGGTCTTCCCAAGGTAGAGCAACCTACGTGTAGGGACGAACTCATCATTCGAGCAAAAGATCATAGGGACATTTTTATCATTTGTGCCTAATTTTTGAATTTGTTTTGAATTTCATTAATTATAATAAAGCTTGGCTTTTGAGCATTCACCCTCGTTTGGTGAATCCTCTATATAAGCAAGCTTAACTTACTTGTAAAAGTTGCCCTTTTCCCAGCTCCAATACCTCCAAAGGTAGGGAAGAATCGAGGCTAGATTTCGCTTGTTAGCTTGTCTTTCTTTGAGAGCCCCCAATCTCTATGGGAGAGGAGAGAGAGAGAGAGAAAACTTTGAGAGAGTGAGGATACCCTTGAGTGCGTGGTCCCATGGGCCCCCCGGTCACGCGCGTCACCCCCCCACCTCTCCTTAGCTGAGTCGTTCTTCCTCTCTCTGACTCTCTCACTCTCACCTCCCCACACATGACCCCGCGCGTGTGGCAGCCCACATCCATTCGCAAACCCATGGACGTGAGCAAACCCATGGGCCTTGACCCTCCGGTTTCCCCACGCCCCCCATAGCAGCCAGCAAATCGTCACGAGAGGGCGACCAAGGAGGAGGGACATTCGGAGCCCATCTCAATAGCATAGAGAGAGTGAGAGGTTGTGATCTTGAAGAGGGCTCCCGTCTAAATCGTGCTGACAAGCAGCCTAAGGGCTTCGTAATTGCACTAAAAGGGTCATCTGCGGTGTGTCCCTGAAACCCCAAAGTGGTGTAAGAGCGTTTGTGCTCCAGTTGCAAAAATCTCTCTCACCGTCGGCCTCCTATCCGCTAGAAGGAGGGTCGACATGTGCACCACGTGTCAGACCTCCTCACCCGGACAAAAACTAGGTCCCCTCTGACATCAGTTGGCATCTCCCCTAGGGATTCGTCACCCAATTGTTGGCTTGAGCTGTCTCCAAGTACCAACCTCTCTTTCTCTTGCTTCACTTTTGCTATGGGATCCGTTTATCCCTCCTTCCTCTGGGTCAGGGAGTTCTACATCCCCATACCAGTGGCTACTCATGGGGAGGCTTGACCATTCGGTCCTCTGTCCCTTGTGTGCCATCTATGCAAGCATGCTGGCCCAACCATTCTAGCCTCGACAGGGAAAGTTCAAGGCATGAATCCTCAGGCCCTCTCCCCGCCTCTTCTGACGTTGGGGGGAGACCCCATAATGGCCACTGCACGGGCGACTCTACTGCCGCCCCATCACTAAAACACCATGTTGTTGGTGGGCACCCCGCTAGCCCCAAATCCAAAAGCTGCCCGAGCCACCATTCCTCCTCACTCTATTAATCCTAATAGGACTGCCTTCATAGCGGATAGCCAAACGGCGACCTCGCCGACGTCACACAAGGGTGTCATCAACATTGGCTCCCCCACGCACATACCACCTGCTGACAATTACCATGCCAGCTCATGCAGTTACTCCACCACACATACCAATGTCTATAGATCTCCGGGCGGCCCGACTGCAACAATAATGAATCGGGGCAGGCCGCAGCCTACCTTAGTCTCTCAAACTGTTTCGAGTCACTCTCGACCTAAACGTACTGCTGGTGGCTCTGATGCCACCCGCGCCATGCATGTCCGCTCCACAGCTTGAGGTAGCCTAAGAGCCGACCCCCTACCGACAAGTGGCTTTCGAGACAATTGGAAGTCAACCAAACAAACGAACATGCATTCAGGAGGCCTCACGGCCTCATTGGCTAAACGGGCGGTTATCACATGCACCCCACCCCTCACCACACTAGGGACTGACCCTGTAGCCACCCCAGATACCACTATGGATCATGCACACACATGTAGATCCAAGAAAGCTCTCGGTTGAGGAAAAGGACGAGCATCCATCACTCTTGTACCACTCCCCACGTGGTACGAGAAGAAGTTCCCTCCATGCATCATCCTCTCCACTCCCCGCCCTGTGCAAGCGTAAGCCAACTCTGGGCGCGAGGCCCGAAAAAAGAGGGCAATCTTTCGGAATCATCCCTTTCAGGGTATCTCACCTTGCAGGATTTGATCAGATCTGCCCGTATATCAGCCGAGCGAGCTAGGCAGGAAGGAGAAAAGACCCGCTTTTAGTTCTGGAAAAAGGTCCATCGCGACCTAAAAAACAAACAAGCGAGGCGTACGGAGGTCCCGCTCCTGCAGAGGAAGGTGGAGGATGCCGCTTTGAGGAGCCTTAGATGATTTAGGCTGTCGAACAGTTTAATGGAGGACGAGACCTACAACTCCACTCACTACTGCAGAGCTAGGGCACGAAGCACGACGCCTCGCATGACCAACCTACTACCCCAAAGCCGTCTAGAGCCCGATTGACTCGAGGTACACCCCCAACACCCTCAAGTATTAAGGCCGACGCCGACACAAGGCCAACAGCCCCTCAGGTTAGCTTATAGTGGAGCAAGAATAAAATACGATTGCGCCTCCCCCTCAATCATGAGGCCTGTCACTTGCTGGCCTTTCACCAGGGACACGCGACAACCCAAGTGGGCCGGATGCACCTACGATCCAGAAGGAGGCTAAAGTTGGATCGGAGGCCCCTTTCATCAAACTACCTGAAACATCCTTGGCCACCGCCGACCCCTCACTATGAGTTAGCCCACCACCGCATAGAATCTGCTCTTCCCTCAATACAGCATGGGCCTGCTCAGAGCACCTGGGGCACACCCCTACACCATTGTCCTTCACGAGCAAACGGACCTTGTTCCTTGTCTTTTACTTATATGGGACCCCTTGTGGTCCCCAAAAACACAAAAAAAAAAAATGATGATACAGGGACTTGCAAAAATCAGCAACGGCACATTGTTGAAGGGTTGGGATGAATACCCGAAAGGGCATCCCAACCATCACACACCAAGCAACAATCGCCCCACGAGCACAACGGGCATTCCATCGGCCATTCCTTTTCCCCATCATCAGCAGGGATAAGCATTGCGCCGGCCCACCGAAAAGGGAGCAACAAACAGCCGCGCAAGGCAAAGAAGGAGAATTCAACACAAAGGGGAAATTCATTTCATGAACAAAAAAGGGTTACATGTTTGTTGTTACAATACAATCCAGAACACACAAAAAAATGTGTACGTCCGTTCTGAAGTAGATCCCTTCCCCTTAAGAGTCCCACCAACTTCTTATGGTGGTGCTGCCATTCAAAGAGGTTGCATCCATCTCTTCAAGTAAGGCTTGAAGAGAACAGAGAGTGCCTCCTCCTTCAATGTGCCCTCCGACGAGGGCGTTGGTCCAGACAAGCTCGCAGGCCAGCCATCCCTCTCTTACATTTTACCATCAGACCTAAAAAGGTATGTTGAGATTCAAGGTGGCTGGCCCTTAGCGCCTTATACATGACCGCGGCCCTCACGCCATGGGTCCTGCACCAATAGAGGAGCCTCAGAGCAACAAGCTCACCCTCTGTCATGGGTCCATCATTGGTTTCGCACGAGCGAATACCTTCAAAAGGACACCCAATGCTCCCGCATACCCCAAAGGCCGATGTCTAGTAGTCAGCCCCTGCAGCGGGCATCGCTCACCGGCCAAGTTCTTCAAAGGAAACGAAGTCTCCTTGCTGCCTCCACACCAAGGAGTGTTAAGAAGAGGAACTTCATCACAAAGGGGAAAAGCTGCCCTCACCGCTCTCTTGCCTAACCCCTTTTTAAAGGACTTAGGCTCATCAAATATTGATGTTTCTCGAGAGCACCATGTCACCCAGCTGCTCGGCCACATGTCACCATAACGACACCTCGCTGATCGCTACATTTAAACCTTCTCACACCTCACCTGCCAAGCGTTACTCACATAGCATCATGGTCAAATCTCACGCCACCATACTACCAGCCTGGCGTCATCAACAGATCACGCAAAAGGATCTTGCGCAGGGCGCTGCCATCAGTGTGGCACTCTCCACTTGATCTCACCCCAGCATGCAGGCACCTCGTTAACTGAGCGTCGCGTCTCTAAGCACACCCCCCACAAGTACCACTTCATTCCACCCTCCACAGGACCATCTTCACTCCACACCCTGCGGGTACCATCTCCACTTCGCACCGCCCCGGGTACCATCTTCACTCTGCCCCCGTGGGTACCATTTCATTCCACCCCCCGTAGGTACCATCTTTACTTAATCCCCCGCAGGTACCATCTGCACTATGCCCCCCCCGTGGGTACCATCTTCACTCCTCCCCGATGGGTACCATCTTCACTCCACCCCCGGCGGGTGCCATCTCCACTCCACCCCCCCCGGGTACTGCACCCGTCATGAGTACCATCTCCACTCCATCCCCCGGGGTACCATCTTCACTCCTCTCGCAACCGATACCATCTTCAGTCCACCTCCTGCGGGTACTGTCTTCATAACACCCCCCACGTGGGTGCCGTCTTCTCTCTGCCCCCTGCAGGTGCCTCCAGCATTCCACCACCATGGGCGCCATCTAACACCTTCCACAAACACTAACATCGTTGATCCCACGGGAACATAAACTGCCTGGGTCACAATAATGCTACTTTTGGGGTAACACCCCAAGAAGCAAAAAGACACCCTACCTTAGCCACCAGCTGCTACAATCAACCCGAGGTAGGGAAACACCCTCAAGACTCTCAAGACTCCTCCGTCAAGGCTCACTACATTAGTGACCCCTTTCCCCCTCAAAAAAAAAAAAAAAAGAAGCCAGATGCGATGGAAACTATCGCTAGTAAAAGTAAAAGAGCTTCAGGTGGACATAGCTACAAAATAAAAGGGACTATGTGTAACATCGCCCAACAAAAAGAAACAAGGGCATGGTGAAAACCAGCTATTTACAGTGCAAATCGAAGAGATCTTCAAAGGAAGATCCCTCAGATCTGAACATCACCAACTGATTTAAAGGAAAAAAAAGTGATAGAGATAATGGGGACAATCGAATTCTGATCTGAGGTCAGATCTACTCAGAAATGAGTAGATCTGCTCTCCGATCAGTGGCAGAACCAACATAGATCCGAAATGTGCAATAAAAATAAAAGTAATAAAATTGATCTAATTCTAATTAAAATGTAATAAAAACAGAAAAGAAGTAAAAGAAGGGAAAAGAGGTACCAAACCGGGCCAGATAGCCAGGGACACTTGAGGATTTGCCTGTATCATAATCCGCTAGATTTTATGTCGTGCATCCTCTTTGTCTCTCTTTCTCCAAGTGTTGACCAAGCCTTGGCTTGGTTGAATGGTAATCTTTGTTTTAAGGGTAGCTTAAGACTAGGGTTTCCTAGGTCTAGGTCAGGTCTCAGGACTAGAGTTTCACAATCTCAATTTCTCAACTTTAGGGTTTCAAATGCTCAACCAAGGGTTTCAAACTCTCAGCCTCTCAAACATCCATGAAATCACCTTCTTATAAATTGAAAATCATTTGGGATGAGCAATATGTAATAATCAGCATATCTCCTACCTTGGACTGCTGTTTTGGTGGTCCAAGGCTTGGGCGACACCAAGAGTGTCTCCTAGCCTAAAATGGTGTAGGTTCATTGAACCTGGCCAAAAATGGCTTAGGAAGGCTTGGCATGTGAAAAATTCCATTTGGAATAGTTGGAACTGGTCGACATAAGGAGCATTGCTCTAGCCAGATATGCCTAAAACTGGTATATTCCAATCCAAGGTTGATTTTGGAGTTATCAAGGTGCTGCTGACCAAAAATTGACCTATTTGAGTTAGTCTAAGCTGGGCAACCCTAGTAGCGTCACCTAGACGAAATCTGCTCAAAACAAGCACATTCCAATTTAAGGCTGATCTTGGGGTTGTCGAGATTTAGGGCTGATAGGTGAGTTACACAAGCTTGAAACTCGAGTTGGATTTTCTGGCCATGCAACTTAAGTTCAGGGGTTTTCATAATTTCAAATTTTAAACCTGGCATTTTCTTTGATTCCCTTAAGGTCTAGCCTAAGGTCTTTGTTTGAATGTATTTTTCATCACCTTGGTCCCTTGTAGGAAGTAGGTCAATAAAGCCTACAAAATTATGGAAAATTCCCATACGTCTCAGAATGGTCCCAAAATTGCTAAAAATCGTCATCAGTACTTCAAAAGACCACCTTCCATGTTTCATCATGATCAAACATGTCTAAGGTAATGAACACAAAGAAACAGTTTTTGAAAAATTGGCCTGTAGCACCCTGAAACTAACATACAACTGGAGCTGCATTTTCATTGTCTAAAATCCCTGTGGGACCACCGTCATTGGATATGGCACAGTCCAAAACCCCTATAGGCCAAGTTTCAGCTTGATCAGACACTCAAGAACAAAGATATGAGTAAAACATTGAAAAATTAGAGGTCGCACACTATTCCCGTATGGCCTCACTACACCATAACACCAGTAAAGCTGGTTGTTTTTATAGTAACGGGGAGTCATTATTAGGGCATGTAACTCACTCGTTCCAAATCAGATCGCTCCCAAATTTGGTGAGCATATTCGTCTCATCAAGACGAACAATTCGATATGTGGCACGCCTTGAGATGATATCCGAGCAGAGAGAAAAGCTAGAGAGAAGTTGTCAATTCGTGAAGAAGTTGTTAAAATTTCAACCTCGACAAGCCTCGGTCGATGAACTAATCACGATGCTCGCGTAATGGATCGACGCAAAACTAATTCCATTGTGTGCGTAAGGTTTAGGGGTATCATTGGACCGAACCACGTACATGCTGGATGGTCAGATTTCTCTCTCTTCTTAGTCTCTCTCTCTTTCTCTCTCTTTTTCTCTCTCTTCTCTCTTTTTCTCTCTTCTTCATCTCTCTCTTTCTCTCTCATTTTCTCTCTCTTCTCCTCTCTCTTTCTCTCTCATTTTCTCTCTCTTCTCCTCTCTCTTTCTCTCTCTTCTTCTCCCTCTTCGTCCACCAATCGGCAAGACCTAACGCTAGTTGGTTTTCTCTATATTCGTCTATCAGTTGGTGAGACCTAGCATAGGATGGTTTCCTCTCTATTCCTCTATCCGTCAGTGAGACCTAGCGCTGGTTGGTCTTCTCCCTCTTGGTCTATCAGTCGGGGAGACTTAGCGCCGGTTGATTTTCTCTCTATTCCTCTGCCAGTCTGTGAGACCTAGTATCGGTTGATTTTCTCTCTCTTCCTCTGTCAGTTGGTGAGACTTAGCATCAGTTAGTCTTCTCTCTCTTCATTTATTAGTCAGTGAGACTTCATACCGATTGGTTTCCTCTCTATTCATCTATCAGTCGACGAGACTTTGCACCAGTTGGTTTCCTCTCTATTCATCTATCAGTCGACGAGGCCTAGCGCCGGTTAGTCTTCTCTCTTTGTCTACCAATCGGTGAGACTTCACGCCTGTTGGTTTTCTCTCTCTTCATCTATCAATTGATGAGACTTAATGTTGGTTAGTTTTTTCTCTCTTCTTCTATCGATTGGTGAGGCCTAGCACCGAATGTCTTTTGTCTCTACCAGTCGGTGAGGCCTAGTGCCAGTTGGTCTATTCCCTCTCTTCTTCTGTCAAATGGCGAGAGCAAGCGTCAGTTAGTTCCCTTCCTCTCTTCTCATCTGACACAGTCGACGAAGCCTAATGTCGACTCCTTCCTTTCTCTCCCATCTCCTAAAACAGTCGACGATGCCTAGCACTGACTGCATCTGCTCTTCCTTTTTCTCTCTCCTTCCGTCTATCTCCTTCTTCTCCTTAACCAATCTTCTGCTGCTCTCTCGTTCGACCAAGTGGGCTTGAGGTTAGCATCTCATGGTAGTCCTGTAGTCAAGCTGTAATGTTGTTGTGTCAGGTTTGCGTAGCTCTCTTTACTGCCTCGACAGACCGATCATTGTGCTTAGCTAGTCGATATTGGCAATAACATCTAGTGGCGATCTCGTGAGCCGGTCTCAGTTATCGAGCTCTTTTCACCACCACGTTTTGTCAATTATCCACCAGCCTAGTCACTGCTCTGACCTTCTCGCTTGGTCAAATCCTTATCTCCCCTTGTGTTTCTTTCTTCTTATTGAATACAAATGCTTGCATATGTTCATAAAAGAGGAAAAGTGTGAGGCCTGACCCACCTGTCCCATAACCTTTGCCATTTATGTGTGTGATTACAGAAAGCAGAAAATAAGAAGAATACGATATAAGGGAGGTGATTTCGAACCAGTATCATTATTGGGGGGCTTTCTTCATGATCTAAGAGGGCGCTCACGTGAGTCAGCTCGAGTAAGTCCCGAACCCACCTTTTAAATTCCTCTCTCACCGGTTGGTAACACCTGCCCCCGTTTTCGAATGAGGTTCCCGAGAGAGCGATGTCACGAGCATCTCGGGTCTTCCCCGAAACCCGAGACATGAGCCTCCCGATCCCTTAGGGATTCGGAGGGTGGGATGGAAGCACCTAACCAGCTTGGCGACTCCACTGGGGACTTACTACCCCTTAGTCGGATCGTTCTTGTTTGACTAGTTTCTTCTTTATCTGCTTTCATCATCTTTTCACATTCACTTATGGCTGCTGGGTTCTATATCCCATTCATCTGGATCGAGGATTTTCTTACCCCCTTATTCGAGAATGTCCCTAGGGAACAAGGTCCTTCGACTTCGTTCTTGACCCTCCTCTTGAGAAAAGACCGCTTGTCTAGCTCCCAGGTCATAACCTGGATCGGTGTGAGGAGGGACTTGAAGGTCCCTCACTCCCCATCTCTTCGCTCTGGTGGAAATTGCACCAAGGAACCTTGCATGGGCGACACTTATGTTGCCCCACACAGCATTCACCCAAGCACCGGCAAGTCACTTACCGATCATATTTCTGAGGTATGTCAGAAGGCTGCCTAGTCCTTTTCTGCAAAAGGCAAGCAAGTTGTCATTGCTTCTATGGGTCACCATAGGGCTACCCCCACATTCCTACACCAGGGGTCTCTATCCCTAGAGGCTTAGCATAAAAAGGCGGAAACCCCACAGTCTCCAACCCTTACACGCACCACAAGACTCGTGGGTCACCCCCTTGAGTCACAGTTTAGGGCAACCCTTATATTACCTTGAATCTGTGTCCAAGATCGAACCTTCTAAGGCCAGATCCTCCACACGCCACTCATGTGCATCTCACTTCTCGGGGCAATGCATTATTGCGTCAACTCGAGTACATAGGAGACGACCTACTCGTCCTCCTCCTATGCACACACAAGCGCACCCTGTAAGGGGCAGGCCTACACCTGTTCTCTTATAGATATTTACTCGTAGTTCTTGGCCTCTTAAGGCCAGCTCACTTGTACGCACCCGGGTGGACACCCAGGTCCCTCAAGATCTTTCTTCAAGGGGCGTACACGCGTCGCCATCTCAGGCTTTCTCTCGTCCTCAACTCAGGCCTCCTCATGAGTCAACCCTGCTCCCGCTCGCTCCTTCTTCATCGAGCAAGCTCCTTCAGCCTTGGTACTTGAAGGTATTTCCCAAGAGTACCATCCTGAACCAGCCCCAACACTTTGGTCATGTCTCTAGAGTTCATAAGAGAGCTCGGGACATGGACCTCATAGAAGATCGAGTCCTTCATCCTCCCAAGTCGAAGATGACTCCAGTTTCTGGCACTCATCCTTTGCCACACCTGATGGAGACAACTCTCTCCTGTGCAAGAAGAGTTGACCAACCGTGACCTAGAATCGTAGTTTTGGCAAGAGGTCCATCAAAACCCCCAAGCTAAACAAGATAAAGGTCTGCAAATTTTGACTAGGGAGGTGACCAAGGCAGTCAAAATAGCCAATTTTGACGACCCTCTTCACTGGAATCCCTTCTACCCCCATTAGACGATGAAGCCTTAAGAAGATCTCTATGAGCCTTGTGCTATGGTTAGTGTCGCAGAAGAAGACCCAGCCACTCAACAACCATGGTCTCAAGACCGTCGTGAATTGGCTCTGTAGCCACGGTGCCAAGACCGTTAAGAACCGATCCAAACGTGATCTACGTACAAAAGTCAAGTTCAGTTGGGGCAAGCGGACCCCTTACTGACTGACCTACCTTGTCTGACCCGTCAAACTCACAAACCTTCTATCGCCACTAACGTTGACCTCCCTAGAGAAACGGTCAGCGTAATGGTCATAAGCAAGCCCAATGATGCGCAGGAGGATCGCATGAAAAAGTTTGAGGATATGGTGTGCGCAATGATGGAAAACATTGATCGTATTGACGATGCATGCCAGTCGGCTAACCATGAGGTCAATTCCCATCACTCTGATGGTATACCTCCACGACATCCTCCTCCATTGATCTCGCAAGACAATTCTATCCCTCATTTGGTCTCTCAGTCTGATGTTGACGCTATGGTCACCCATAGCCTAAAGTACAGACAAATTCCAGGCATACAGGGGGCAATGCCTTATCAAAGACCATACCCCTCCTATATTGATCAAGTCTCGTTCCCCTCAGATTAGAAGAATAGGAAGTTTCCTCTATTCAGTGGAACCACCTCCCCCAGTTCGTCGAGACCCTTGATGGCCCGACATTTCAATGATATACCCGACTTCCTCCAAACTCGATGCATACATGAGAGGAGATGGAGAAATTGTTCTATCAACGCTTTTATGAGGTCAAGAGAGAGGTTCAAACCATCGAGCTTCTCAACCTGACTCAAGCCCCTGATGAGCCTATAGATCAGTTCATATCAAGATGGAGAAACTTGGCTTCCAGCCATCCTAATCCTATGTATGAGAAGGAAGCAGTCCAAACTTGCATGTGAAATATGTGACCTGAAATCTCTCTACATGTTGAGGCCTTAAATATGACCTCCATGTCAGATTTGATCTCTAAATCAGTTCACATAGAAAGTTTGTCTTGCCATCATGGTGCGACACGACAACCATCTACAAGTTCAGCAAGTAACAGGGGCAATGGTAGCTCTCGAAATAACACACGGGCTGCCAACAGAAAGGGGTAATCAGTGCAGCCATCATGTCACTTATTCAAAGAAGGCTCCCCCTAAACTTTCAACCTCTCTAAAGGGGTAACCGCAGCAACAATAACACCCCGGGCTGGCAAGCAACAACTATCGTTCAATAGGGTACCTCCACCAGCCAACTTTGGCAAGAATGATTATCTCTCCAGGAATAGGAATAAAGTCTATCCCTTCCAGAAGAAATGGGTCCCTGCATTGCTCTTGTTATTATTGGAGCAGAATATGATCTAGCTTCCAAAAACTAAGTTCCCCGAGCAATCTGGCTTTGATGATCAGGTGAATTATTGTGCTCACCATTGGAGGATTAATCATCCTATGGATGACTGCTACACCTTGAAGGACATCATTGAGGCCCTGATTCAGAAGGGTCAGATAAAGCTTGAAGACCTAAAGAAGGCCTTCGGGGCAGCTGAGGCCTCGTATGTTGTAACCATTCAAGAGGAGGATGAAGTGCCAGGAATTCTCTACACCTTCTTCATTATAATGCTTCAGGAAGGCATAATCACACCAAAGCAGACAAGGCAACCCCTTCACCTTGTTAACGGGACTGAAGATCGTTGGTGTCCATGCCATCAGATAAGAGGTCATTATTTGTCAGAAATCACAGCTTTCCTTGACGTATTCACAAAGAAGATGCAAGAGTATCAACAATTCCACAATCTTCTTGTAAGTGATACTTAAATAATTTCCTCATCGGGGCAAGAAGATCTCACAAGGCAGGACCTTCCCATCAATGACTCAGACCCTACGAAACCCTCAACTTCTCAGCCATGGATGATTTACCATGGTTAAAGAAGACTCAAGTCATTTAGGAGAGAAGCATTTCATCAAGCTAAGGCTGTTCACCAGCCCAACGAGACGAATCACAGATTACCGCGAAAAACTAGAAAAAGATGGGCATCAAGGATTACTCGTCGAAAAAACAAGGCCTCTCTGAACCCATAGTCGAGCAAGAATTTCTCATTGCCAACTTTGTTGGACTTCATCGACGACACTATCCTTTTCCCATCTTCATCCTATCAAGAAGACGTCCCTATAACATCTTCCACTCAGCAAATTTTCGATGAGGGTGACGATGTTTAAATCACTACCCAACGGTTTGAGCAAGGGAAAGACCTAAAAGATCCCCTGAAACTGTCCAATCCTGGTGATAATGTAAAAAGCTGCTTAGATCGGTTTGATGAGGGGAACGACCTTAACAATGCCCACTTTCCAACCCTCCTCCAACTTCTTCTCCTACTTATTCTCTTATGTCTTCTGCAGATACGACCTTGAGGTGTTCAAACTTCGAGGCTCTCAACCAGGAATTCGAAGGAATCAATATAAGCAGAATACAACGGGAGAAATTGAGAAAGACCCTGACACAGGCAGCAGGATTCTTAACAGTTGCTGATGCTCTGACAGCTAAAGCCAAGGCAGATCCATCTTCATCAAAGAAGCGCAAGAAGTCAAAGCCAAATAAGCCCCAGTGGTCCCTTGAGCCTAACTTCGAGTAGAGATTGATAAAGTCAAGGAGGGAAAGCTTCTATTCTCAAGGAGCTTTCCACATGGTGCAAATTTAAGGAGCAGTACCCACCATGGGGCAGATAAATCTCAGATCAGGGAGGACGCTGCAACCTCTACTATAAAAGTTGGGCACCTTGAACTTCCCTAGTCTGCCACTGCCCCCTAATCTTAAGATTAGTTTGCCTATCCTATAACTCCCTAGGCTCCTTCCTAATCTCAATACACCTATTCTCCAATTCCCTAAGACTCTCTGCCAAAGCCTCAAACTTCCATCACTCAAACCAAGCCCACTGTACAATTAAGTCAGCCAATCGGCCAAAGTAAACCCTCTTTTCTCAAACCTGCTCCTCAACCCAATGCACCCACCAAACCAGTGGTAGGACCAGGAGCAAAAGGCCTTGATCAAGAGAAGGTGAAATATGATGTGATAGGGCATCTACGGAAGATTCCAAACCTCTCAGTGTCTATGACGTCCTCATGCTTTCAAAGGATTACCGGATGACTTTGGTGACCCAGAAGTGTACGAGGCCTAAGTAGAACCTATCGAGGTAAACTAGACAATTCTACAAGGATGTATGTCAATCATCTTTTCAGAAGACCATCTGCAGCTAGGGCAAAAATTTCATAATCACCCTCTCTTTATTGCTGGCAAATTACATGCATGCCCCATCAACCGAATCATGTTAGATGGAGGGGCGGAAGTCAACCTCATTCCAAGAAGGATCCTTACTCGATTAGGGTTTGGGTCCAAAGACCTTACCCCGACCCACATAACAGTTCAGGGGTTTAACCACTCAGGAGAGAAACCGGCTGGCACGATATGCCATCGTTTTAAGATCGGTGAGCTAAATGATTTCACTCAGTTTCATGTAATCGACACCGACACTTCTTACAATATTCTACTCGGTCAGCCATCGCTCCATGATCCGGGGGTGGTTCCATCAACATTGCATCAATGTTTCAAGTATAGTCGAGACGGGAGACAGTATACGGTCTATGTTGACAAAAGACCATTCCCTGTGGCAAAAACTCACCATGCAGATGCAAAATATTATTTTCCAGATCTGGCATCGCCTCAGAAGGTAGGAGAAGAAGGTCATGAGTCTACAAGCAAGACAGTGTCCTTATATGATGAAGATGTTGAGGATGTTGGGAGGACCTTAGTGAACATGTTCAAGGAAGAAGAAAGGTAGGGCAAAATTTTACCCCTAACTACTTATCATTCCAACATATCAACTATCATCCCTCAAGAAACTCCTTCTTCATTCGAAAAAGAGTCCTTAGCCTCTGCCACCAGTTCTGAGCCACCTTGGCTAGAAAATGAACCAAAACTCATTCCTGAGATCGAGCAAGCCATGGGGGTAGAATTCCCGGCTCCAAGGGTCACCTATATGCTAGATAATCAGAAAGTCCTACATATCCCCATTGCACTCTTGAAAGCTGAAGCAGCGTGACAACTGTCACGAAAAGTATTTCAAAATCTGGTTGCTATAAGTTTAGAGGATGTTCTTCAGACCGTTGTCCAGCCAAAAGTTTTACTTTTCCCTGACCTCTCAGGAGAGAAGTTCGAAGAAGGGCAACTTCCTTCCTCTCAAGGTTAGGATCCTCTAGAAAACTTGAGAATCGAAGTCGGTAGCCTCTAGATCCAATTGGAGGTCATGCATATCGCTTCAAAGCATCTCAAAGAGTTCGTGCCAAAGACTAAAGCTATGATGAGCTCGAAGTAAATGTGCCACTAATGGAGGCTGAATCCCCTCATAATTGGGCTATCTATAGCAATCAGGCTCACAAAATCATGAGGAAAATGAACTATGAGCCTTTGGCCAATCATACATTGAAAGGAGAAAAAGCAACGACCCCCTATTTCGATGATATCCAAGCCGCGACAGCCCTCCATGGAGCTAAACAAGGCCTAGGATATTAGTCTCTCAGGACAATGGAAGTGTCGAGAGGCATTTACTCATATAACCATGGAGTGCCTGACTAGTTTCGAGCCTGCATAACAGGCATAAGAAGTTGGCTTCGAGAGCGAGGCCAGATTGACTAACAGTTTAACCTCTTGTAGTGATGGAGGAAGTCCTTTCTAAGAAGGGAAAACTTTGAAAATGGATGATTTTAACAATCAATTTGAAAAACATTTTCAAAAGGGACAGGCCTTACAGTTTTTGCCACCTGTGGCCCCTTTGATTGTAATTTTCTTTATTTTCATTTATTTAAAGATGATGAGAAGGATTTCCTTGTGAGATCATGAGGGCTCAAGAGTCTTGGTGTTTCCCTTGGCCTTTGGATCTTCCATCCTGTGTTTTGCAGGACAATGAGGATTTCTTGAGGTTCGTGCTTGGCATCCTTCTTAGAGAGGTCTCGACGTTCTTTCTAAGATAGTTGAAGTCTCTTCGGTTTCCAATTCATGCCACCTTCCCACATCTTCCTAAGTTGATTATATTGGAAACCTGTAGGGATTAGGAGCATTCTTCATCCGCAGTGTTTGCTTATGCAGTACTGTTGTCACTTGCAAGTATATGTCTGTATTTAAGGTTTTGGATCAGATGCTCCTTTTTAGAGGAATTTTTGTTTTTTTTTTTTTTTGCCCGTGATGCCCTTCTCGGGTTTTCACCACGTCCTTTATTTTCATCATTTTTCCTTTTTTTTTCCATGATGCCTTTTGAGGATTTCACCATGTCTTCTTCTTCTTCTTTTTATTTTTTGGCCAGCTATAGGAAGTATTTTTTGAGATACATCGCATTAATGGGGTAATTGAGTTCATACCCCTCCTGATTTTTTATTTTATAGGAATTGATTACATGCACTCAGGTTACCACAAATGGTCCCTCCCATTTAGGTTTGAATTTACCTAATGGGTGTGGATTTGCAGGAGTGTGGAAGATCTTCTTGAGTACCATGTCTCCTTCTTTGAATTGTCAGGGAACAACTTTTCTTTGGTATGCCCTCTCGATTCTACAATGGTAG
Organism: Amborella trichopoda; assembly: GCF_000471905.2. The sequence goes on along the minus strand of NW_006499617.1, from coordinate 3,174,180 downwards.
GCTACAATATTTTGTGTTGCTCGTAGTCATCTTTCATCCAAAGTATCGAGGGAAGCAACTCGTGCTTCGATCTTTTGTTCCTCATCTAAATCTTTATGAATAAGCACTCGGAGAGATGGTAACTCGACTTCAGTGGGTAGCATAGCCTCCATACCATACACTAATGAGTATGGAGTCATGCCAGTAGAAGTCCTCTCAGTTGTTTAGTAGGCTCATAGTGCACATTTAGCTATTGATGCTAATCTTTGCCACCTTCTATTATTATGTCTATAATTTTGAGAAGTCCTTTATTTGTGGCCTCTGCTTGTCCATTTCCTTAAGGGTAGTAGGGTGGGGAGAATTTATGCGTTACCCCAAAAAATTTTCACACCTTAGTGACCCTTTCATTTTTGAAGTTGGTTCCATTGTCAGTAATGATTGGCTCAGGAGCACCGAATCTGAATACAGTGATATTTTTTATTAAACGGGCAATATGTTGACCTTCAATTTTTACAAATGATGCGGCCTCTACCCAGTTTGTGAAGTATTCTGTAACTGTTAGTATGAAACAGTGGCCATTCGAGGCTTTTGGTGAAATCATTCTGATGATATCAAGACCCCACATGGAAAAAGGCCATATGGGCAGTGTTGAGTTAAGTGGTACTGATGGTGCATAGATGATGGCTCCATAAAGGTGACATTTGCGACACCTCTTAACAAATTTCCAATAATCCTCAGCCTTGGTTGTTCAATAATAGCCTTGGCGCCTGATGTTTTGAGCTAAAGCAGTGCCCCTGAATGATCATTGTGTAATTATGTTAGTACCTAATTGATTTATGGTTGATCGAGGCGACGCAAAATGACACCATCAAAGGATTTCTTGAACAGGTAGTGACCTCTTATTAAGAAACCCATAGAAAACCTTCGGAGGGCTACCTTATCCTTATTGGTAAATCCATCATGGTATGACCTATCTTTCAATACAGAAAGCACATCGTGGAACCATGGTTTTGCGCTGACTAGCGCATCTGAGGCCACGAAAGACACTTCCTCATCAATTTCATTTTCTTGCTCTGTTTCTTTTTGGATCCTTGGTGGGGGAAGGGTCATGCTTGTCCCTGATATAAAATGGTAGTGGTGACTTCTAAAAGAATGACGACCAACGCAAGGGTGTTGGCGAACTGATTGTTTTCTTTTGTTTTCTTGATAGGGTTTGAGATTCCCTGAACTTGGTTTATAACAAGTAAGGAGTCACCGATGACTCATATTTGTTGGATCTTCAGTCCCATGGAATTCTCGAGCTCGACTATCAGGGCTTCATATTCTGCAATGTTTTTAGTACATGAGAAATTCAGTCTGATTGTTGTTGGCATTGAAATTTTCTCAGGTGAGCATAGTATCTAGCAGTGCATGTTCAGCTAAGTGGTCAACAATGTCTTGTCCTTTGACCAATTTTTTAGTAACATATTCAATCTCGAACTCGCTCAATCGCATTCTCCAATTTTCTGAATGTCAGTTAAGGACTGGTATCTCCAATAGATACTTGAGTGGGTCTATTTTTGAGACGATCTTGATTGTATGAGATAAGACATAGTGTCTTAATTTCGGCATAGCCTACACAAGCGTTAAGCATTGCTTCTCCACATCTGTGTATCTCGTCTCATAGTCGACCATGGTTTTGCTGATAGAGTACATGGTTTGTTCTTTTCCATGATCATTGTATTGTCCTAACACTGTCCCCATGGTCTTGTCTTTCACAAATATTTGTAGGAACATGGGTTTGTCAAGATTCGGAGGACTAAGGATGAGAGGTTTGGTTAGGTACTCCTTAATTTGGTCGAACACCTCTTAGCATTCATTGTGCCATATGAATGGGGTATCTTTTTTAAAGAGCCTATTGAATGGTGCGCACTTGTCTACCAGTTGTGAGATAAAACACCTTATAGCTAGTTTGTGAACTTGAAGCCCACAGATTTCTCTGATGTTTCGGTGAGGGGGCATTTCGGTGATGGCCCTTATTTTGGACGGGTTCACCTCAATGCCCCTTTGGCTTATTATAAAGCTTAGTAATTTGTCAGAGTCAACTCCAAAAGCACATTATTGTGGATTGAGTTTGAGTTGATGTTTCTGAAGTCTTTCAAAAATGGTTCTTAGGTTGGTGAGGTGATCGGACCTAGTCTTTGACTTGACCAGAATATCATCAACGTAGTATTCCATGATGGTATGCATTAAATCATGGAAGATACTAGTCATTGCCCGTTGATAAGTTGCCCCTCATTTTTTAGGCAAAAGGGCATGACACAGTAGAAGTAGGTTCCCCATTGCGTTGTGAACGATGTTTTGGTTTGGTCTTCTTCTGCCATCAGGATCAGGTTGTAACCCGAGAAGCCATTCATCAACGACAACATCTCGTGCCCCTCTGTGTTGTCGACCAAGGCATCTATGTTTAGTAATGGGAAATTGTCTTAGGGACATGCCTTGTTGAGATCTCTATAGTAGACACACACTTGGATCCTCCCATCTTTCTTGAGTACAACTACTATGTTGGCCAACCATTCTGAGTAATCGACAGGGGTAATAAATTTCGCCTTGAGTAGTTTATCGATTTCTTCTTTCATTTTGAGCTCAAGGTTGGTCTTTTGACATTGGAGTTTCTGCCTTACAGGCTTTACCCCTTTGTTGTATATTAGGTGATGTTGTACCAATGTGGAATCTAATCCTGACATATCATCGTATGACCAAGTGAAGCCATCACGATATTCCTTGAGAAAGAAAATCATGTTTTTATGCTCCTTAGGAGATATGGATGCTCCAATCTAAGTCAACCTTAGATCCTTCTCGGTTCCTAGGTTGACGTCGAATGTCTCTTCGATGGTAGCTGTTGAGTCACCATCAAATCTCTTCTTGAACTGCTCAACTTGGGAAGTGAGTTCCTTGAGTTAAGGGATTTCTTCAGACTCTTGATTCTCTTGATCTTCGTCTGGGTTATCTGATTCATCATCTTAGGTGTTTTACACCGATAAATGGGCTATCTTGAGTATTTTCCGTTTTTGAAAACTCTTTTTCCTTATTATCCATTTTATCATGTTTTGATTTTTCAACAGTTTTTGAAATATCACAAGAGGTATCCCTTATGAGACTAACGAGAGATATGTTATGGACTGTGGTTAGGTGGCCACCTTGCACCTATCCGTTTTTTCGCACCGGGACTTCAAGGTGTCATTGGTATGCTTCTAGTGATTCTCGAGATAGGGGAGTGATTAACAAATTTTTTCCCTAGGTTTGAACAAACGAATGTACACGATTGGCTGTGTTAGAGCCAATTGTGTATACTTTCAAGTCCAAGTAAGCAAAAAGATCTTCAATTCGCAGTTCTTGTGTGTGCTGAGGTGTGTAAGAAGGATCTCCCACCGTTGGGGAATTAAGGATCACCATTGGTCGTTTCGAACGACGAGCATCAAGAGGATCGAGGCTTTGAATGCCTCCAAATACAAATCCTAGATGGCTGGAAGGCTTCATTCGACTTTGCAATAAGGTGAGAGAACATCCGAGTCCTCTTCGATCCCCGTTTTCAGTTTTGGCTTGGGGTGATTTAGAAATTGCGTGCATTACGCCTTGGCCTGGTTGGAAGCCTTGGGAGAGGTGCATGTGCCAAGCCTCGAGGGATGCGAAACTGTATAGATGTTGACATTCAATGATGTCTTCTATCAATGTGGAAGGTTGTAGAATTTGAGGACCAGTCACTGGCCTTTAAGCATAAGGTGGCACAATTGGCTTGCCTGAAGGAAACAAGTGGGGTTTCTCCGAGCTCGACTCTTATGGCTAGCTTCTCGTTATCTCCACTAGAGCTTGGAAGAGAAGAAAGTTCAGCACATACCTTGGCGATGCTGGTTTTGGTCGGAAATTTGAGGCACTGACGCAATGTAGATGCCACCATGAGATTTGCATGCATCCATGGCCTTCCCAACAGCATGTTGAATGAGGGTTTTATGTCTAAGACATAAAATCTTATTACTTAGACGTTGGGGCAGATCTTGAGTGTAAGTTGCAGTATGCCTTTAACTTGTCTCTTGGTCTCGTCGTACGCAGTGATATTGAGTTAGCACTGCTCGAAGTCATCTAACCTCTTGCCTATCTGCTCCACTGTCTTCATAGGGAATATATTTAAGGATGCCTCATTATTAACGAGCACCCTTCGTATCTCATATCCTTGCATGAAAACAGTGATGAGCAGTGGTTGGATGGGAAAGAGGTTGAAGCTAGCTGGGATGTCATCGTCTCTGAATATGATCGGTGTTGGTGCCATCAGCTAGTTCATCATGCCACACAACTCATCTAGTTGTGTGCTGCTCGAGATGTGTGTCTTGATGAGGATTTTAACAATCTGGGACCTATGTGCTGGTGAATTATTAAGCAGCTCCAAGATGGAGATTTGAGCTTGGATCCTCCCGAGGTGAGCCGGTAAATCATAGGTTGTTGCAGATCCTTGGATTTCTTTGATTGGTTCATGATCTGCAACCCCTGCTGGTTGTTTGGGTTTTGAGGTGTTTCCTATTCTTACTTCAAGAGTATCGGCCATCAGTTGGATGAGTTTGAAAAGTCGGCATCTTCGAGTCAAAGAGTCTACTTCACTTGCCTGAAGCTCGATAAGGTCAGCCCTTGCGAGAGTGATGGGAAACTTTGGGGCGTTGGCCCCTTGAATGGAGAATGATCCCTTTTCATTGACCCTGACCATATCGATCTCTAACATATCATCTTCATCATATTCATCCCATTTAGGTTGGTTGTTCAGGTTTCAAGGTTAAAGGCTTCCTTTTAGAAGATCCAAAAGATCTTCTTCAGGCTCATAAAGGTAGTGACAATAGGCAAATATGAATTTAGCCAGGTCATCTTCCTCGTGTCCATGCTCAATCATGTGAATGACAACGTTCCCTTTCGGGTTGTCTTGGGCTCCCCTTTTTTTAGCCATTGTGACCGTATATTCAGGGAGAGGATTTGCAAAGATACCCATCTTTTGATTAGGCTCTTCAACATTCTGATTTTTCGGTGGGACAGTGATACTTCCCGTATCGATTAACCCTTGAATAACCTGTTTCAAATGATAGCAATTTTGAGTGTCATATGTGTGGTTCTGGTGCCATTTGCACCATTCGCTATTATCTATGACTTTGAATGGTGGCTCGGATGGTGGTGAGAGATAAACCATGTCTCTAGACAAGAGTAATTCCATAACTTTTTCTAACGGGTCTTCAATAAGAGTAAAATTATCCTTTCGCCTTTGGTTGTCATTTTGAGCGTTGACTCTAGGCCTACCCCTTTGGTTTTGTTTCTGATTGTTTCATTGAATGGTTGAACCTCGAGACGGCCTGTTAATGACAATTTCATTAACCTGGCAGGAAGCATTCCCCTGATTGTTGTTGTTATTGTTTTTGCTTTTTATTTTGGGGAGTGATTATCGGTTTATTCTCGGGCCTGGTGCTGAGGGGTGTTCCTCTGGCCCTTTCATGACGTGCCACTCTCTAAATCATGAAGTCGAAAGAGTAGGGAATAAGACCTTGGTTGAAGAAGGTCCTATATTCGGGAGCGGCATTTTTTAAGGCCATAGAGATTTTGGATGGGTCCGTGAGTGGACAGATGACCCGCATTGCCACCTCATGGAATCGATTGATAAAGTCCTCGAAGGATTCTCCCGGGGTTTGTTTGTTGCATTGATTTCACCCAGGGAGAGAGGCCTTGGTGTCAATCCACAACAGTGGGAAACAAATAGATTGAACATGTCATCCAGAGTGATGTACAGTTGAGTACTAATCATTCTTTGACACAAGTTCAGAGCCTCATCAGACAACGTTTGTGAAATATGGCCTTTAGTTGATTGGGCCTATCTCGCAAAGGTTGAACAGAGAGAAAGTTTGCGCTCACATGGGTATTTGGATTGCTCTTCCCATTAAACTTGCTTCAAAAATCTGGGATGATGAATCTTAGGGGAAGGTTCACCATGCCTCCGAGGCTCTCATGGACATAGGCCTTCAAGGGTAAAATTTATTGAATGCCCATTTTTACAAGCATATCCTGCATTATTTTCATGGTGCCTTCATATTGGGCATTCGGTATGACAGTAAGCACTAGTTGATGGGTTCCCTAGTGTTGACTGATGAGTCAAAGCTTCGGGGTATGCATTGGCTTGATTGGACCTGAGGTTGATGAGCCGCAGTCACCGAGGCAATTTGATATACCTGTGCCTGAGAGATGTATTATCCCATAGGTGTCACCGCTGGCTACGGAAATTGCACGGTCTATTAGACCGGATGAACTACAGGGACTGATTGAAGAACCGATTGATGTAGTTGTCCTAGGGGTTGCCCTATATCACCAAACTGGTTTGGAATTGACCCATGTGATGGGGCATGAATGGTGTAACCATGGTCAACTAAGCTTTTGAGAGTAGCTTGGATCCTTACAACACCTAAGGGTCAGTTTGGGTCGATACCTCTATTTCGTACAATGTCTAGGTCATCATGAGCTATACTATGGTGACTCGAGAATTGGTTAGATCCCCTTTACCTAAGTGGGTCTTGGTTTCGAGGTTACTGTGTCTCGGGGTTATCTTACTTCGAGTTATGGGAATGAGCATTTGACACTGCATGAACTTCTTCCCTCACTCGACTCCTACTTTGGTTGCCTAAGAGCCCTTGTAGGATGACCCCAGGTCGGACCCCTTGACTATCCAAAGCCTTTCTGGCGGAGCTAATTTTTTTGACCACACAAATCTCAAGATTAGGAGTGGGTCCTTGGGACTCTCCCACTAATTGAGGACTTGGGCATTGAATAATGGTTGGACTTGAGTTCTGTTGGTAATCCCAAGGGATTGCTGCATATTGGTCCCTAGGTTTGGGAGGGTTAGGTTGGAGTCAGCTATGGAGCAATCATCATAGTCGCCTTGGGTGACCGACATCGTGACTGCTTTTGACTCGGTTTTAAAATCTAAACTTAGGGTGAGAACTAGACTTGATAGCTTAGGAGAGGCCTCGTCTGACTCTAGAGGCAAATCCCTGGCTACGACTTAGGTTAAGACTAGATTGGATGAATCTCGCTGCCACTTGGCCCCTACGGTACCTAGCCAAAGGTCGATAGGGTGCGGGATCACGACGAGAGGTCGTGACTGGTACCCAAGTGGGAGTGGCACAATGCGTATAAAATTTCAGAATCAAAGAAAACCATGAAACAAAATAAACTCATACAATAAAAGGCCACAAACTAAACAAAATAAAACCATTCCATATAAACATATACAAAAAATTCTTGAACAATAATATCCAAGGCGCTCCTGTTCACAAAATTCATTAATCATTAGAATGACATTGTGGCACCACCACCAGACACCTATAATCAAAAGATTCCTGAACAGAACATCGAGCTTCAAAAGTGTGCTACCCCCGTCTAGTAGTCCACACACGAGCTATCGATGTTCACTCTACATAGAAGGGAAAAAGAGAGGCATGAGCTAAAAGAGCAGTAAGTAAATCAGTACCCTTGCATTCCTGCCTAAATGCATACACAAGGGATAATAGGGAAATAGATTATTACAGTTCACACGGTGTTAATGAACAAGGTCATGCATCAGAATATACTGGCAAAATAAACAGAGTAAAGTTCAGGTATTAAAACTTCTCACATTTATATGAGCTAATAGTTACACGAATATTTCTCGAAATCACACATTCAGAAGCTCAGCTAAAGCATATAGTTCATATGGTCAGAAAGCTAGCAATGCTTACTCCTGAAGTAGAAGCTTCATCGATTAAGCTAAGCCAGTTCTGTAACTTGGGACTTCTACCCTCATTCAGGAGGGAGAACAATGACAAATGGAGGCCCAATTTTGTAATGTCCTTACTCTCATACACAGTCCCCAGTGCACTTTGCGGTTTTGATAGGTTGAGGTCTTGCAAGACACGACCCTCTCCTTGCTCCTTCAGGCGAGAGGGCATTACACCACCATTGGAGGACCCAATGCGTAATGCTTATAACAATTTTGGGGGTGCGACCCACTGTGTTATTTACAATTACCTCTCGACTCCACTCGTATCATTGGAGTCAAGGTAAAGTCAGAACTTGCCGACAATACAATATCCACTACCAATGAAGGACCCATTGTGTAGTGGTCAGAATTCGTATGTATCAGTTCCATAAAACAAAATGACAGTATCCGCTACAAATGGAGGACCCATTGCGTAGTGGCCCGAAATCACATATATCAGTTTCATATAACAAAAATCACAGTATTCACTACAAATGGAGGACCCATTGCGTAGTGGCCAGAAATCACATATATCAGTTTCATATAATAGAAATCACAGTATCCACTACTAATGGAGGACCCATTGCATAGTGGCAGGAAATCACATATATCAGTTGCACCGTGTATAAGCATGCATAGCATTCATTCATACATACTTTACCGTTTTTAAGAGGTCAGGAACATTCGACATGTTTAGGATCACAATCACGCTATTTCAGTGTCTTATAGCATAAATTTTAATCACCTTATGAAAGGATTAAGCTATGTTCAAAAACATTGTCATGCAATATGCAACTTAAAAATTCATCATTGTTCTTACCAATCATGGACATATACAGAATGAGGCATAACACCCAAATTATGAGAGGAATTTTAACTAAATTTCGATTCCAACTTGCTAGTTGAGCATTACTTGATCAATTGAGGGTTTAGTATATCATTCTGAATTTTGCTAAATTCTTCCAATAGTGACATATGTTCACAATTCAAATCATGGATTTCAACCTAACAGGAATTTTGAAACAATTTTAACATGAAACTTTTAGTAGACAATCAGAGCTTTGAAATGGCTGTGGTCTAGGAGTAATTGGACTCCATTTGGTCAGCCAAAATTCATGGCAATAGTAGTTTCCGTGAGATTTGTTAAAATCGACATACTGGAACATTTTTTAGCGTAGCTCCTCATTTACACATAATTTGGGCAAGGTTAAAACATGAGAATCATAGAAGACGCATGCAACTATCAAATGACTATGTTTTCGTGTCATTTGGACTTCAACAGGTTGGGCAAAATCTCAATGCAATAGGAGCAATATTTCTGAAAATTATCACAGTCTGCGAACAGTAGCATATGAGTTCAAAATGAAACACATCTTCCAAACTATCAAGAATCGCAACTAGACATAAACATCAAACTCAAAGTAGACTAAGATATATTTCACATAATGGAGGTTTGAAGCCAATTGATATCATTTGCTTAGTCAAAATCTCATTACAAAAGCATATAAATTCCTTGAAAAATCATAGTACAGTCAGGGCACATTCCAAAGACCACTCCATGACTTCAAATCCATACAAGATAACAACATGAAACATTTTCTATCTTAAACTAGACACATACAAACATCATTCCACAAAATTTCAGGGCCATCGAAAGGATTCCAGTTCTCATTTTCACCAAGCAAAAGAAGGTAAACTTTTTGGAGAATGCAGTCATCATTTTTGCACATGCTTATGTTCAAACTATGCTCAAACCATGCTTCATTCAGGTTTTCATGCTCATGGGTCTGCAAGGTATTGGTCTATTTATCTTTGTGTCCCACTGGTGATCCCAATCTCCTTCGACAATCCACTTCACCAAACTTCTCAAGCTCTCCAACCATGGCATAAAAGTGCTGAACTTGGGCTCCCAAAACGTGAGGTGTAGAAGGAGAGAGAGAGAGACTTTATACACTAACAGTGGGGAGGTGGTACTCTTGGCGTGCCAAGTTGCCTTCCAATAGCATGCAGGTTGAAAAATGGTGCACGTAGCAGCATGCAGTCAACAGGCGACTGGTTAGGTGCCTCTATCTCACCTCCCCAAATCTAGCTGATCGGGTGACACGTGTCTCAGGTTTGGGAGACCCGGGACCTGAGATCGCTCTCTCGAGAACCTTGTTCAAGAATAAGAGCAGGTATCCAACTAGTGAGAGAGGAATTTTGGATGTGAGGTGGGGACCAACCTCACCAGAATCCATGACTTACTCCGAGGGACTCGCGTGGGTGCCCTCTTAGGTCACGACTTAAAGCCCCCAACTGCTTCAGCTGGTTCGGAATCGCCTCCCTTGATCTGCAATCTCCTTGTTTTCTGCACAACACTACTTATGGTTAATTTGTAAGACAAGTGGGCCGAAAGACCCACCCTTGTCTTAAGGTAATGCACATTCGTATGGCTAAGAATGTGAGTAGTTAGGGTGATGAAGTAGAAGGTTTGAATGAGAGGAGAAAAGAAGAGGGTACTCGACAAGGGGACGAGGCTAGCATGATAGCTAGACCTCGTGCAATGACTGACTCGGAGTGGTAGCAAGACGGGCAAAGTACTTTGGACTGGCGCGATGACAATACTACTCGAAACCACGGTTCGACATGACTGTCCTAATCTGCTGTGGCAGCAAGACGGGCATGGTCCTCGGGACCAGCATGACGGCAATACTGCTCGATAGCTAGACCGTTATGGCAACACTAGACTGAGTCCACTCTTGGTCAAGTGACAAAAGAATGAAGAAAATGCACAAGACGACAAAGACATGGGTTCCCGACGATGCTAAGTGTCACCACCCATAACCGTAGACTAGCAGTTTCACGGCGCGTGGATGGCATTATACACTACTGCTCACGACTAGAGGGTGAATAGTGAACTATGGGCAGCGCTAGGCATCGCCGTTGGCAACACAAGAAGTGAGTGCCCCCTTGCGCAGGCGACGATAGCCTCTTGTGAGGCACACGATGATAGCCATCTGTGAAGCGCATGGTGATAGTCCTTTTTGAGGCACACAACGATAGGCGTGGGATGTAAGAATGAGTCTTGCTGATGGCGATAGGCACTGAGCGTACGAAGAAAGCTTGCAGACAGCGATAGGCACCGAGAGCGTGAAAAAAGCTCGCAGATGGCGATAGGCACCGAGCACACGAAGAACACTCGAGGATGGCGATAGGCACCAAGCGCATGAAGGAAGCTCGCGGACTACGATAGGAACCTAGCGCTCAAAGGATGCTTGTGGATGGTGATAGGCACCGAGCATGTGAAGGAAGCTCGTGAACTTTGATAGGCACCGAGCATGCCAAGGAAGCTCGCGGTCGGCGATAGGCACCGAGCACGCGGAGGAAGCTCACAAACATCGATAGGTGTTGTCGCGACCTCTCGCGGGCGGCGATAGGCATCAAGGTTTGTGATAGGAACGCAACAGGGGGAGACCCCTACAGGCGGCAATAGGTGTCACCATCTGTGCTCTTCACTGAGACATCGAGGACATATCTAGGGACGGCGATAAGTAGCACCGTTTGCAAGCCTCGTTGAGAGATAGGAAAAGGAGCTCTTACATGATGCTGCCATCACCATGTGCAACTTGTGAAGCCACAGGTTGGGAAAAGGAAAAGAAAGAGGCATGCACAGCACTACCACTGTTGTGCATGGCCTCTGAGGGAGGCTTAGATGAAGAAGAAGAAAAAAGAAAAGCAAAGAGAGAAGATTTACCTTGAGCCTAAGGGTACCGATCCAAAAGTTTCTCTCTCCTTACACTCTCTCTCCAAATGTGACCAACAATGAGAAGGAAAGGGAATTCTTTTAAGTAAAAATTCTCTTTGGTGAAGGGTACATGGTATATATGGAATTATGCCCAAACATGGGTGGATTGATCAAAATTAAACCTAATTGCTGGAAATTAAGATTTAATTAAATTAAAAAAAATTAGAAAATAGGGTGAAAAATGGCATATTTGCCCCTTCATAACAAGTTGTGAAATTCCAAGACAGTCCCTGTGTTGTCTTAAAACATGCCAGATTTTTCATGGATGATCTGGGGTTGTTCCCATTTGATTGAAAGATGATTGTTTTCTTATAGGGCTAGACATGGCGATCGATTCGATACAAAACTTCGAGCCATGGATCTTGTTTTTAGGGCACAATCATGTGACTTGAAATTTTAATGAATCTTAAAATATTGGATCGATTGCGTGCTCGTTCCTTGATGTTTTTCTATGATTTATTCGCTGGAGCACACTGAGCATGTCGTCACGATCGTGAGGCAACAAACGCAACTCAATTCCATACCCAAACAACGATTTTGCATCTTTGGAGTTTTGACAGAAATCTGGAATTTCGACGCCGAAATTTACAGTCACTTCGTCGGCTTTGTGTGCAGAATCCGACCGTTCATCATGTACGGGGTTCGGACAAGAGATAGCCCAAGATCTTACGCATGCGATGGAACTAGTTCACGTCGATCGGGCTCACAACAGGCATGATTTGGCTGCTCACGTGAGGCACGATGCTGTTGATTTTCCTGCACTTTCATCACGAATCAACAACTTCTCTCTAGCTTTTCTTCGCTCTCAAGCGTCGTCGCGGGGCATACCACATATTAAAACGCTTGTCTTGACGAGACGAACACGCTCATAAAATTTGAGCATGACTTGACTTAAGACAGGTGAGATATGAGCATTGAAAATTATTGGTCCCCTTTAATGGAGTTGAGTTGCAAGGTGGTCGCACGTGAATAGTGTCTCCTCTTGTTTCGCTCTTTTGCCTATAAATTCTTCTTGGAATGTCTGTTACTGTTGAAATTTGACCCCTGGTGGTTTTCAACAGTGTCAGATCCAATGAAGATGGTCCCACAGCAATTGAGATTTCGAAAATGTAGCTCTAGTTATAGGGTCCGTTTCATGGTGCAAGACGCTGATTTTGCAGAAACTGTTTCGCAGTCTGCATTTCCTTAGACATGTCGAAATGCGACAAAAATTGGCAAGAGACTTTTGAGTGTCCTTATGAAGATCTTGGCCAATTTTAGGGTTATTCTAAGACTATCAATTTTTCACTGTTTGTTATGTTTTATTGACCGATGATAATGAAAAATGTCTTCCAACATCATGCACCGCCGAAATTTGCGCTTCGAGAGAAGCAATAAGTACAATCATTTGGGAATTTTCCCCTGGCTAGCCACAGGACTACATGAACGTTGAGGAGATCCACGCAATGCTGTAATTAGGATGCTCAAACGTCTAGACTCAATGTACGGGTCCATCCATGGAGACTTTAGGGGGAGAAGAGACTTTTGAGGGATCCTGTCGAAGTCCTCACCCTTTAAGGACTATTTACGATTCTGACAGCTTGAGGATTTTGTAGGGACCTCATTGGTCATAATCGGGCCTATCTGGAGGCCAATTGTTATGAACCTTTGGTCGGCAATGTTTGTTGCTACACCAGGTTTTCTTTTGATGATTAGGGTATCTCTGTAGGTCCCGTCTAGTGGGGTCCAGTAAGGAGCTTCTGACCAGTCCCGAAGATTTAAGCCTGTCGGCTAGGGGGAATTTTGGCGAGGCGGCCTCGTAGGCCCCATCATGTCGGGTCCAATCAGGGGTTTCTTACTTGTCTTGAAGATCTGGGCCTGTCAGCTAAGGAAGGCTTTTGGTGAGGCGATCTCATGGCAAGGAATAACACTAAAGTCTCTAGCAGGTTAGGTCCTGACTTTGTTAGTTTCTTGCCTTCGTGATACTCTTTCAGCATTTAGTAGAGATCTTTCGGTCATAGTACTCACCCTCAAGGACTCTTGTTGTTTTGGAGGTGAAGTGTGGGAGAACTTATGAGGTGTTCACTCCCTGGTGAGCCATTTTGTATTGTGATTGGATTGGATGCTGGCAGTTGAGGATTTTGTGTAGACCTCGCCAGCCAGAATTATGACTTTTTGGCAACTGTGTGTCGGCTGAGGCTGTGGTGCTGCGTCAACCTGTTTTGTTGGTCCAAACGCCCTTTGTGGGTTTTCACTTGAATAGGGGAGGTGGTACCGTAAAGATGGTTTTCACTAGCTTCCTTTGTTTTTGGGCACTTTTACCCATGACCTTGTGGCCATGTCCACCCTTTTCATCTGTTTTTGCTCATGATGCCCTTTTGGGGTTTTCACCATGCCCGGATTTTTTATTTCACAGAACTCTTTTACTCATGGTTTTGTGACCATGCCTATCCGTTATTTTTACTTATGGCGTTCCCTTGTCCAGGTGTACACCATGCCCATTTTTTTGTGAAGGCGTGTTTAGGGTCATGCCTTTTAGACCTGTGCGAAGCCTTTTAACATCATGCAACTAGGACGTGCATTATAGTCTAGGTCATACAGCTAGATCGTAATGGTGATGAATAGCAGTCTGTGGAGTCCATGGAGTGAGTATGGTGGTGCTTTTGAGTCACTTTGGGGAGATGACAGAGGCCACCTATGAAAGATGGATGATGTATGAATGGTGGGTGAAAAGTCGTGACCTACTAGCTGTTGGAGAATATGGGTGGCGAGATGGCTCGCTGTTTTGTGAGCATGGGTGAGACTAGCTCAAGAATGATGAATAATGGTAGTGAAGTGAATGGGTTCCCTGTGGAAGCAATAAAGGTGGGGCGAGCACACGAGCCGGTCGGTTAGGGAAGGCGTGCATGAAGATGCACGTAAAGGGCGTGTGAACATATGTGTGGAGGCGTCTTTAATGTCATGCCTCCAGAACCTGTGCAAAGCAGTTTCACGTCATGCGACCAGGACGTGCACTACGGTTTACGGTCATATAGCTTGGACCGTGGTTATGCAGTTTAAAGTCATACAACTAGGACCAGGCAGTCTAAGGTCGTGCAACTAGACCTCTGCTACAGTTTAAGGTCATATAGTTTGGACTGTGATGCTGTTCAGTTTAAAGTCATGCAACTAGGGCTAGGCAGTTTAAGGTCGTGCAACTGGACCTCCGCTACAGTTTTATGTCATATAGTTTGGACCATGCAGTTTAAGGTCTTACACCTAGACCACGGCTATGCAGTTTAAGGTCAGCTAGCACGGACCACTATGTGGGTCGCCATGTAGGTTAAGCTGCATAGGGGATAGGTCTGTGAATAACAATCTGACTCCCTGGGGATAAATATAGTTAAGGCTACACACAAGAAGAGAGGTTTACATGAAGATGGTGGCCCTATGAGGAGTGCCAAGCAGAAGCGAACTTCTCTGGGGATTAAGAGGGTAAGTGTGCCTCCCTGGGGATGATGAGCAATGGTGTGCATGTAACACTGCTGAGAATGATAGGCTAGAGCACAAATGCGACCCCACTGGGGGTTGAAAAGACAAGAATGACCCTAATTCCCTGGGGATAGTGGGTCAGGTCACAGTAGGATGTGATTCCTATTGGGGGGATGTTGGTGTTAAACAAACCCTTTGGGGATATGAAGGGGTAAGTGTGACTCCCTTTCTTGCATGCACCTAACCCCACTGGGGATGTTGATGGAATACACTTGGCGAAGAGGTGTGCCCATTTCACAGTTTAGAGTCATGCATATGGGCTATTTTTCATGTTGTTTGTCGTCTTGTTATAGGGACGTGGTTAGGTGCCTCGATCCCGCCCTCCGGATCAAGATTATCGAGTGGCACGCGTCTCATGTTTCAGGGAGATCCGAGACTTTGAGATCGCTCTCTCGGGAACCTTGTTCTAGAAGAATGGCAGGTATTACCAACCGATGAGAGAGGAATTTAAGGTGGCCTTCGGAACTTACTCGGGCTAGCTCCCGTGGGCAGCCTTTTAAATCACTATGAAAGCCCCACTGTAGTAAAACTGGTTCAGAATCACCTCCCTTGACTTGTATTCTCCTATTTTCTGCAATCACACACATATGGCAAATGTTACAAGACAGGTGGGTTAAAAGACCTCACCTTGCCTTTGAGTAAACGTACACAAGCGTGCACATTCAAAAAAGAAGAAGAGAATAATGAGAGAAGAAAGATGGGGGAGAGAAGAGTTTGACCAAGTGGAGAGATCAACACATTGACTAAGCTGATAGATAATTGGCTTGACGTGACAGTAAAATGGGCTTGGTAACTCAGATCGACTCAACAGAATTACTCCTAGACGTCAATACCGATACTGACTAGCTAGACATGATGATTAGTCTGTTGTGGCAATAAAGTGGGTGTAGTAATTTTGGTACAACAACATTACGGCTAAACGACAAGACTACCAAGGAACGGTAATCTCAACCCCTCTTAGTCAAACGAAAGAGTAACAGAAAGAATGGAGATCATAGAGAAAGAATAAGAAGTAGGATAAGAGAAGAAGAGAATAAAAAGAAGGAGATGAAGAAGAAGAAAAGAGAGGAAGAGTGTGAGTGAAGAGAGAAGGAAGGAGCAAAGATGGACAACAATAAGAGGAGGAGAGAGAAACTTAGTCGGCGACATGTCCCTGTTGGCTATGACGAGTAGGGGGAGAGGGAGAAGGTGAAGGCACAGGCGGCATTGTGCTTCCGCCAGCGTGATAGAAGAGAGAGAAAGAAGGAGACATAGGCAGCGCAAGGCCTTCTGCCTACTATGGCGTGAGAAGAAGCAATAGGAGACACAAGCAACGTTAGGCCTTGCCGACTGGGTCTTTAAAAAAGGAGAGATAGAACATAGGTGGTGCTGGCATCGTCGCCTTGGTTAAGTTAAGAAGGAGAGGACACATACAGCACTAAGCCTTATTGGCTGTGTTGAAAAAAGAGGAGAGAGAGAACACAGGCGATGTTGACATCGTCAGCTATGTTAAAAGAAGAGGATAGATAAGACACAGGCGACGCTAGCATCACCGACTATTTAGGAAGAGAAGAAAGAGAGAGAGGGACACAAGTGGTGTTGGCATCACTGCCTAGGTTGTAAAGAGAAGAGAGAGAAGGACACAGGCAGCTCTAACATCATCGGCTATGTTAGGAAGAGAGGAAAGAGAGACAGGCATACGGGCAGCACTGACATCATCGGTTGGGTTGTAAAGAGAGGAGAGAGAGGACACAAATGATGCTAGCATCACCTATTGTGTTAGTAAGAGAGCAAAGAGAGAGGGATAAAGACGTGAAGAAGAGAGAAATAGATGAGAAGAGAGATAGAGAGATAGAGATGAAAAGAAGAGAAAGAATGAGAGATAGAGATGAGAAGAAGAGGGAGAAAGAGGGAGGAGAGAGGAAGTTACCTTTCTGAGGGGTACTGACCCTTTTCTTCTCCCTCCTCTCTCTCCAATATGCACCCACGAAATCAAGAAAAAATCCAAAATTTATTGATTGGTTCAAGATATGAACCGAAGGTCCTATTATAATGAAGCTTTGCATGTTTATATAAGATTGGGCCCAACCATGGGTGGATGCCCAAAAACTACATAAAATTGAAGATAATTACAATTTAATTGAATTAAAAGAAATTCTAAAAATGGTTGCAAAAGGATTGTTTTACCCCTACTTAACAATGTGTGGAATTTCAAAACACTCTCTAATGCTGCCCAAGAACTTGTGTGATCTTTCATGAGTAATCCAGGGTTGCTCTGATGTCAGTTTGATTGAAAGATAATTATTTTCCTGTAGGGCTCGGCTTGGCGATCGATTTGATACCTACTTCAAGCCATGAATTATGTTTTTAAACCATGATTATGAGACTTGCATTTTGGATGAATCTTTGAAAATTTTGGATAGATGGTGTGCTCGTTCCTTGTTTTTTTTCCTTTAATTTCTTCACCAAATCACACTGAAGATGCTGCCATGATCACATTGAAACAAACGCAGCCCGATTTCATGTCCAGATGAAGATTTTGTCGTCTTGAGTTTTTTGTCAGAATCTTGAAATTCGACTGCTGGAATTTACAGCAGATTCAATGCCCTCGTGTGTGAAATCCAATTGTTCATCACACACAAGGTTCGGAACAAAGATAGTCTCGGACCTTAGACACATACTGCAATTGGTTTCATGTCAATCGGGTATGTCAGGGTCGTGATTTGGTCCCCAGAGTACGACGCGCTGCTATTGAATTTTCTGCAACGTTTTTCATGGATCAGCAACTTTTCTATAGTGTTTCTCCTTGCTCGGGCATCGTCATGGGGCATACCACATATTAAAAATCTCCTCTGGATGAGACGAACATGCTCACCAAATTTGATAGCGGTCTGACTCAGAACGAGTGAGATATGGGCGCCGAAAGTCACTGTAGGGTGGCCACACGGGATTAAGCCAAAACGTGAGCCATAAAGGTTTTAACCATGCCGGATCCAATGGCGGTGGTCCCACAGCTATTTGATGGACCAGAGATATAGCTCTAGTTATGGGGTCCATTTCAGTATGTGAGAGGCTGATTTTGCTGAAATTGTTTCATTATGTTCACTGCTTTGACATAACTGATCACAATAAAACTTGACAGGTGGCCTTTTGGATTGCTGAAGACGATCTTGACCAATTTTAGGGCCATTCTAAGACTGTCAAAATTTCCACTGTTTTGTAAGCTTTATTGACCTATTTCATCTTTATTCCACATCAGGGACCAAAGTGCTAAAAAATGCCTTAAAATAGCTTGCCCCACCGATTGGTATGCCTCAAGAGAAGCAAGAAGGACAACATTCGAAAAATTTCCTACGCCTTTATTACTCTTTTCTTTCTAACCACAGGACCACATGAACGCCGACAAGATTTTGCAATCAGGATGCTCAGACATAGGGATGCATTACTCGCAGAACCATCCGTGGAGACTTTAGGGGGAGAAGAGACTTTTTGAGGGATTTTGTCAGAGCCCTCACCCTCGTATGGACTGTTTGTACAAACCTCTTCAGTCAGAATCAGACCCCTCTAGTAATTGAGTGTCGTGTCGAAGGGCATTGTTCCCATTTGGTCTAAGCTTCTTTGTCTTGGATAGACAACAAAAGAGCCTTTAGTTGGTGCTCATATGCGTCGTACACCTGTTATTCCTTGACGAGTAGGGTACCTCAGTTTATCGAGGTGACCAGCCTTAGGTATAGCCCCTACCCACTACTTAGTAAGTCATTACATAGCAGGTCCAAAGTCATGGCGGACTTAGCCTTCTTAGGGCGTCTTTTGGTTTATCGAAATGATTTCCTTGTTTGTTTGTTCTGGATGGTTTGTTGAAGAGCCTTTTGTCAGCACTGTTTGTTGCTACACCAGGTTTTCTTTTGACAGTCAGGATACCTCTGTGGGCCCCATCAACAGGGTCCAATCGGGGGCATTTTGTTAGCCAGTCCTGAAAGTCTGGGCCTGTCGGCTAAGGGGAATTGTGGTGAGGCATACTGAAGTCTCTGGCAGGTTCCCCTTGGCTTTGTCAGTTATTTGCCTTCATAGTGATCTTTAGCACTTTTCGACTGTATTTGCAACCTCGTGGGAATGATGCTCTTATTCATGAGACTTGTCTTGCTTTCTTGGCGATTCTTCTGTCCTTCGAGTCCTTTCTGTGACTGGGCTCAGGCTGTCGGAATCTTTTCCTTGACGCTCGTATTTTTTTGGCCCTGGTATTGTGAGACCAAGGATTTTTCTTTTGAGTATGGGCTGAAGCCACCTGTTGAGGTGAACGCTGCATGAACCTATTTATGGGTCCAAGCATCCTTTGTAAATTTTCACTTGAACTTAGAAAGCAGTGTCGTAGAGACAATTTTCACCAACTTCCTTTTTATTTGGGGCTCTTTTATCCATGACCTTTCGGCCATGTCAACCTTTATTCTTCCATTTTTACTCATGGTGCCCTTTTTAGGTTTTCACCGTGCCTGGTTTTTATTTGCACGGAAGTCTTTTATTCATAGTTTCGTGACCATGCCCGTTTGTCATTTTTACTCATGGTGTTCCCTTGTTTATGGTATACACCATGCCCATTATTTCATTCCTTTTTTTTTGTGAAGGCATTTTTATGGTCATGCCTCCAGGACTTATGCAAAGCAGTTTTATCGTCATGCGGCCAGGACGTGCACTATGGTTTTAAGGTCACACAGCTAGACCGTTGTGATGATGAACGACAGTCTATGAAGGCCATGGAGTGAGTATGGTGGTGGTTTTAGCTCACTTTTTGGGAGATGCAACAAGGCTACCTATGAAAGATGAAATATATATGAATGGTGGGTGACAGAATGGCGACCCACTATCTTACGATGAGTATAGGTGGCGGGATGGTTCGTCATTTTGTGAACGCAGGTGAGACTCACTGGGGAATGGTGGAGATGGCAAAATGAATGGACTCATTGGGGAGGTAGTGAAGGTGGCGCACGTGCACAAATGAGGCAGTTAGGGAAGACATGCATGAAGATGCACGTAAAAGGTGTGATGCATATGTGGGGTCTTGTTTAAGGTCATACCTCCGGGACCTGTGCAAAGCAGTTTATCGTCATGCTGCCAAGACGTGCACTATGGTTTAGGGTCATCTAACTTGGACCGTGGTTATGCAGATTAAAGTCATGCAATTAAGACCATGCAGTTAAAGGTCACACAACTAGACCTCTGCTACAGTTTGTGGTCATGTAGTTTGGAGCGTAGTGCTAAGCCTTTTAACGTCATGCAGCTAGGATGTCTACTATAATTTAAATTCATATAACTTGGACCATGCAGTTTAGGGTCGTGCAGCTAGCCCTCCGCTATAGTTTATAGTCATATAGTTTAGACTGTGTCATTTTAGATCGTGCATCTTGACCAAGGCTGTGCAGTTTAAGGTCGTGCAGCGCGGACCGTTGGGTGGGTCACCATGTAGGTGAATATCCATGGGGAATAGGTATGTGGATAGCAATCTAACCCTCTAGGGATAGAATAGTTAAGGCTAAACATAAGCAGAGAGCTTTCTTTTTTTTTAGATGGAGATGGTGGCCCTACGAGGAGTGGCAAACTTTGTTGGCGATTAGGAGGGTAAGTGTGACTCCTTGGGGATAAATGATTAAAGTCAGCAAACCAAGATGGGAAGACCGACTTCATTGGGGAAAAGGGGACAAATGTAGGTCCTTTATATCCTTGAGGACAAAATACGTTTGTGTGAGACAGACCCACTGGGGGTTGTAGCAGTAAAAATGACCCGAACTCCGTTGTGGATAATAAGCTGCAGTACAAGTATGACTCTCTTACTAGGGATGAGAAATCATGACCTGAGTTTGAATGACCTGGGTTTCTCTTTGCTGGGGACAATAGGTCCCAGTCAAGGTACAACTTCATTGGTGATAACAGTAATAGGACACATACAGCTTCGACCTAGGGTATACAACAATAGACTGTTAAAAACATAGCTAACGCCTAGCACTGCGACCATCATTTCTTTGAGCATTTAGCTGGCATTGAAGTCACCAGCAACACAGATGACGATGAGTCTTTGAGCACACAGCCGGCGCTGAAGTCACCAACAACACAGATGACGATGAGTCTTTAAGCACATAGCCGGTGCTGAAGTCACCAATAACACAAACGGCACTAAGCCTTGGAGCACACAACTTGCGCTGAAGTCACCAACAACACAGATGGTGTTGTGTTATTGTGGACACAGCCGGAGCTGGGTTTGAGTTTGATTTTGGGCTTCAACTCGAGCCCGATCCAGTCCTGGCATCTGTTGGAATGGGATTTTACAAGTGGCGATGAGAGTTGCCTCGGGCCTCGGGTCAAAGCCCAACTTGGCCCATCATTGTTTGCCCTTCTAGGATGCGGCTGGGATTCCTAGTTTGTGAGGGGCAATTGGGAATAGTGTTGGCTATATAAAGGGGTAAAACCTCATTTCTACTGCTTTTCACTGAAGGTCAAAAAAGACTAAAGAAAAAAAAAAATTAACGGTGCGAAGAGGTTTCCCAGTGGAGGGCTTCATTGAGCACATAGGAGATTTCGACAAAGTTAGCGGGAGTTTGCCGGTGCGAAGGGGGAAGGTTCAATTAAAGTTGCAAGAGCTTCACGGCTGACACAGGGGGTTTTATAGGGAAACTCCAGCTGTGGTTTTTTAGAGCTCTGACGAAGGGAGAAGGAGACGAGAGTTGCAGTAGTGGGCTGCCCAAGCATGTTTGCTAGTTTTTGGTCGTTTTCCGGTGGGTGCACGTCGTTTCCTGGTGACTTGGAGGAAGTTACAGAGGTTTTCCGACAACGGAAGGGGAGTTCTAGTGAGAAACCGAAGGTTCAGGGAAAAAGACCATCGTTGAAGCTGGACAGCTACAGGGAAGGCAAATGGTTGCAGGAAGATGAACGGTTTGCCTCATAAATCGTGCAATCCTTAGGGAGGCGAAGCGTCTTAGGCCTTGAAAACGATGGGTCTTGGGAATCGAGGAGACGTGTGGAAAACAAAAAGTGACCAGGAGGTGAGTAGTCATGGCAGCTAGAGAACTTAAAACGAGGCCGACATTGACTCGAGAGACGCAGGCGGCGCAGGGCCTAAGGAAAATAGCCGGCACTAACATATAAGTTACGAGGCCGGTGATACGCATAAAAAACACAGCCGACACTGACCTCCTGGAAACACTGTCGGCACTGGTCCTCGAGAAAGGCAGCATGCATTAGGTGTTAGCAGCACTATCGTCGCTAGCCTTTGGAAGACACAACCAACGTTGGCCTCTGACGGCGCTAATCAGTGCATGGTCAATGTCATGTTGCACACGATGTTCTTCACGTGTAGTAATGAGTCGCATGTGGGAATTGTTGCACATGGTGCTGAGCCATGTGCGGCGATTATCACGCATGGCACTGACTTGGGTAGGCAAAGGGTGGTGACGAGCCCTAAGGCTTGGCTTGTGATGCCCATTGGAAGCCAAGTCCTCCAGCACAATAGTGAAGTCCATGTTGTTTTGTGGAAGGGCATCCACTGTGAACAAGGTATGCTCTCCATCATAGGCCAGTTTCTTGCTAAAGAAGTTGGCTTTGTATGTTTGATATACTCGTCAGATGAATTGAAGCTGACTCGAAAATGGTTGACTTCTTCTTTTTGCCGGTAACCATCCTCTTTGGTGGCACTCGTCAGATGAGTTGAAGCTGACTCTCCAAGTGGTTTTGCTTCTTCTTCATGATGAGGGTGCTTCTTTGGTGTTTGCTTCTTCTAGGACAACAATTTTTTCATGGGTTTGCTTCTTCTAGGAGAGCAATTCTTTTGTGGGATTGCTTCTTCCACATGAAGAGAACATTCCTTTAGGCCTGTAACCATCCTCTTATCCTCAGATGCAAGAGTAACACTATGGGTTTTTGTTTGTAATTATCCTCTTATCCTCAGATGCAAGAGACTTATAACCTCCTAAATAATGGGATTTTTGGCTTATGACTTGTAACTCTTATTTAATGCAATAAAAATAGTTTAAACTTTGTTTGGAATGTCTTGCTTGCTTTGCATTGAGTCTCTTTTCTTGAATAGGGGGCATTGCCTCCTCTTCATTAGGATGTGTTAGTATGTAAGATCCATTTGACGAGACGTTATTGACTATAAAGGGACCTTCCCACTTGGGTTTAAACTTCCCTTTACGTCGGCCATGCATAACTATCAACCTCTTAACTGCCCGAATTAGATCCTCACGGGAGAACGAGCGGACTTTGACTGACTTGTCAAAAGCCCTCTTCATTCTCCCTTGGTTGATTTGGAGGTTCTGCTGAGCATCTAACCCTCTTTTCATCCAGTGCATCCAATTCTTGATAACGAAGTTTGACTCTCTCATTTTTGGTTAGTCCTTGATGTATAGCGACACGTAATGAAGGGATCTGAATTGCGAGAGGTAAAACTACTTCACCCCCATAGACCAAAGAGTAAGGAGTGGAATCGTTAGCATTTTGTGTAGTAGTATGATAATCCGATAGTGCTTTGGGAAGCTTCTCATGCCATTTCTTCTTCGTCTTTGATATCGATTTTCGTAAAACATTGAGCAGAGTCTTATTGAAGGCCTCAGTCAAGCCATTCCCCTGAGGGTGGTACATAGTCGAGTGTCTCCATTCAAAGCCAAAATGGTTAACCAGATAATCAATATGATGACTTCGAAATTGGCAGCCATGTCCGAGATAATTCGGTCAGGCACCCCAAACAGATATACAATGTGATGTCGAACAAAGTTTACCATTGTGGTACCGAGAACTTACTTAAGAGGTACCGCTTCAGTCCACTTAGAGAAATAATTTGTTGCAGCTAGAATAAATACATGATCCATTTTCGAAGGAGGGTTAATAGGCACTACAATGTCCATACTCCATTGTGAGAAGGGCCATGACATCACTGTAGGGTGTATGGGCTCTAGAGGTTGATGAACAAGGCTTGAATGTATTTCGCATACCTGGCAGTTTTTAGCATAGTTTAAGGAATCAGCAACCATGTAAGGTTAATAATACCCCAATCTACGTATCTATTGGTAGATCTTAGGTCCGAACTGGTGTAGTCCACAAATTCCTGAGTGTACCTCTCTAACACCTTATTAGCTTCTTGCACGTCCACACATCTAAGAAGAATACCGTCAGATGACCATCTTAAGAGAGCAACTCCTTCAAGGAGGGTATACATGGTAGACATTCGATGTACACTGTTGTACTCGACAAGATCTTTTGGAAGTCTACCATGTTTTAGAAAACTAGTGATGGGCTCTTTCCAATCTTCGACCTGTTCAATTTCCACGCATATTTGGTCGAAGAACTCTGGTTGCTGGTACCTTAGCTCCTTGACTCCGTGCCATTTCTTGTTCATTCTTGATTACTTCTTCAGCTGATAGAAGTGCTCCGAAGGGATAAGGAGGGCACTCGGGGAAGATATTTCTCTCATCATTTGCATCTACCGCTGTTCTTAGTTCAATGTGTCTCCATTTTGCTACCCAGACAAGCGTGGGTCCTGATAAGGATAATTGAATTGTAGCGCCAAGTTTTGCAAGTACATCAGCCTGCGAGTTTTGCCTCCTCGGAATTTGACTTAGGGATACGTCCTCCAATTGGGCCATATATGATTTTACAGTATCGTCATAAGACTTGAGAGTCTCTTTCCACATGTCATAGATTCCTTTGAGCTGTCGGATAATTAACTCAGAGTCGCCATAGATCTTGAGCTGCTCCAAGTCGAGGTCGAAGGCTATTTAGAACTCGATTATAAAGGCCTGATATTCTGCCTCATTATGAGAACCGGCCTGAGCTAGAGAGAAAGAAAGTGGAAATACTCCTCCTTTCAAAGTCACGAATAGTACTCTGACACCTCCTCGATTTGATTGGAAGGTTCCGTCTAAGTTCAATTCCCATGCATGACTAAGGTCAGCACATAACACTTCTTCGTCAGGGAGGTCGCTCGATAATAGAGATTCTACCGGTACGGGGTGTGCTGCAAGAAAATCAGCCAAGGCCTGGCCCTTGATCGCTTTCTGTGGGACATACGTGATGTCAAATTCCATCAGCAACAATGCCCACTTAGCAAGGCACCCTGACAAGCAGGGACGTGTCATGAGAAACTTTACAGGATCTTCTTTTGATAAGAGTTTCACTTCGTGACCAAACAAGTAATGGCGAAGTTTTTGTACCACGAAGATTAGGGCCAAGCACATCTTCTCTATTGGGGATAATTCTTCTCTGCCCCTTGCATCTGACAGTTGAGATAATACAATTTCGTTTCTTTTCCCTCGTCATTGTTCTGCTCCAACAATGCCCCAAGCGACTCGTCTAAAGCAATCATGTACAGGATGAGGGTCTTCTCAGCAATGGTGTAAAAAGTACTTGAGGAGTGAGCAAATACTTCTTGATCTCATCAAGGGCTGCTTGACATGCTTCATCCCAAATGAATGGAGCATCCTTCTTTAACAGGTATGTAAAGTGTTTGCAGTGACCTGAGAGATTTGAGATGAACCTGTGCATGTATGCTAGCTGTCCTTGAAGAGAATGTAGTTCTCGTAATGTAGTTGGTGACGACATTTCTTTAATCATCTTTGTCTTGATTGGCTCAACTTCAAGCCCTTGATGTCTGATAATAAACCCTAAGAACTTTTTCGAACGTCCACCAAAAGCGCATTTCAGAGGGTTCACTTTAAGCTGATGAAGGGGTAGTCACTCGAACACCTTTTCAAGGTCTCTCATGTGAGCGTCTTTCTTGTCGGATTTAACCATCAAGTCATCTACATAACACTCCACCTCCTTGTGCAACATCTCTTTGAAGATGATCATCATTGCTCTCTAGTATGTGGCACCAGTATTCTTTAATCCAAAAGGCATCATTGTGTAACAGAAGACCCCTTTTTTAGTCAAGAACGCAGTGGCTTCCTCATCTTCAAGCGCCATCCATATTTTGTTATAACTGGAGTATCCATCCATGAAGGAGAAGATCTGACAGTGGGCCTTAGAGTCGATGAGTATCTCGTTGAACGGCAACGTGAAGTCATCATTGGGACAGGCGATATTGCGGTCACATAAGTCAGTGCAAACCCATGCAAAGGCCATGTGATTCGTACGAAGACACTTCTCGCTCTATAATAGTTGAATGGCAAGCTTCTTGAGAGTAGGAAGAAGGAAGAAGGAAGAAGGATCGTGCAAGCTTCTTGAGAGTAGAAGCTTTGCTCTCTTGATTTTCTCAATCTCTGTTCAAAGTCGTGCTATGGGGGCCACTGGGGTTTCTTCGACTTTGACTTCTTGTGCTTCTTTAAGGGGGTTGGCTCTGCTTTGTCTCGAGCTACTAGGGCATCAGCAAATGTTAAGAATCCAGTTGCTTGTGTCAGGGTCTTTCTCAACCACTTCCGTTGCATCCTACTTGTGTTAAATCCTTCAAATTCTCTGTCGAGAGCTTCGAAGTCCGAACATTTCAGGGTTACACCTGCAGGATACATAGGAGCAGAAAGATGAGAAGTAGAAGAAGAAGAAGGAGAAGGGTTAGAAATTGGGGGACTTTTAAGGTCTTTCCTCTCATCGGACCGATCTGGGTGGCTTTTTACGTCATCAGCAGGATTGGACATGTGCATGAGGTCTTTTAGGTCTTTCCCTTGCTTAGACCATTAGTGAGTGCTTTTAATGTCGTCACCTCCCTTAGACGTGATTTGAGGAGACGATGACAAGGGAATGTCTTCTTGATGGGATGGAGAAGGAAGAAGGATCGTGCCGATGATAAAGTCCATTAAAATTGGTAGTGGGGAAAGGGGCCTAAGAAATTCTTGCTCAACTGGAGGTTGAGCTATCTTGTTTCTCTAGTGAGCTTCCATTGGTGCCTGTGTCTTTCTTGTTTTTTGGGGTGGTGTTAGATTCGTCTTGCTAGGCTTGTGAACAGCCCTAGCTCGGTGAACTGCTTCTCTTCTTAAGGACTTGAGTCTACTTCGCCCATGATGGACTATCTATGGCTGGGAAATTGAGGGTTCAACAGAATCTGGTTCGGGGACCTGGTTCCATTGAATAGGGGAAACTTCCCTTTCTTTTATTTCGAGGGAAATGAGACCTGATCAATGTATGAAGGGTAAGGCCTTTGATAAGGCGTTGCACTCTGCATCCCTAAAATTTCTCTGTTCTTTAAGCTATTGGTTACCATAGCATCAATGTCTGCCTGTGAGACGGGGTGAGGGGCAGAATTGTCCTGTGAGGTGGAGGAAAGGGATGCCTTGGAGGTGCACCATCTGAGTGGTGGGAATTGACCTCATGGTTAGCTAAATGTCGTGCGACATCTATACTATCAATCTTTTCCATCATCACGCGCACAATGTTCTAAAATTTGTTCATGCGGTCTTCTTGCGAGTCACTAGGCTCGCTCACAACCATCACGCTGACTATTTCTTCAGGGAGGTTGGCTTTAGTTACAGTTGAGGGCTTACAAACATGACGGGTCGCACATGGTAGATTGGTCAATAGGGGGTCAGCATGCCCTGATTGAGCTCGACTTTTGTATGCCGATCACGTGAGGACCGGTTCTCGTTTGTCTTGGGACTGTGGCTGCTAAGGGGCTGGATCATCTTTTACAATGCTAACCACACGGTAGGGCTCATGGAGCTTTTGATCTGAAGAGGGTAGAAGCGATTCAGGCGAAGAGAGTAATCAGAGGTGGCTTCCTCGACCATCTTAGTCACTTGCTTGGTGAGAATTCGCAGACCCCTATCACGTTTAGCTTTGAGGTTTTGATGGACCTCGAGCCAAAACTGTGATCGGCCCTGCGGCTGGTCAGCTCTTTTTACACAAGAGAGAGTTGTCTCCATCAGGTGCGACAAAGGATTAGGGCCAGGGACTTGAGTCACATTGGGTTGGGGAGGATGAAGGACTTGATCTTCCATAAGGTTTTTGCCCCGGGCTCTCCTGTGGGCTCTAGAGATGTGACCAAAGTGACGGGGCTGGTTCAAGATGGCACTCTCGAGGAAGGTCTTCGAGTACCATGGCTGAAGGTGGTTGCTCGAAGAAGGAGGAGCGAGCCAGAGTAGGGTTGAAACATGAGAACGCCTGACTCAAGGGAAAGGGGCCGTCTGAAATGGAGATGCATGTGCCCCCCTTGAAGAAGATCAGGGTGACCTGGGGGTCAGCCTGGGCTCGAGCATGTGGTCTGGCCTTAAGAGGCCGAGAACTGCGAGCAAGTGTCTGCAAGAGAACAGGTGGAGGCTTGCCCCTTACAGGGTGCGCTTGTGTGTGCTGAGTAGGAGGACGAGAAGATCGTCTTCTGTGTACTCAGGTTGTCGTTTCAATGGTGTTGCCTTGATGCATATGAGCAGCGTGTACAGGACCTGGCATTAGGAGGTATGATCCTGGACGTTGACTCGAGGTAACATAAGGGTTGCCCCGAGGTGTGGCTCGAGTGGATGACCCATAAGCCTTATGGTGTGCGCGGAGGGAGGCAGTAGGGTCTCTGCCTCAATGTGTTGAGCCTCTAGGGATAGAGACTCATGGTGGTGTAGGAATGTGGGGGGTAGCCTTGAGGCGACCCACAGGGCAATGGCAACTTGTTTGCCTTTTGCAGAGAGGGACTGGGCAGCCTTTCAGCATACCTCAGTAATATGATTGACAAGTGACTTGCCAGTGGCCGGGTGGATGCTGTGTGAGGCAACAAATGTGTTGTTGATGCATGGCGCCTTGGTGGAGGTTCCACTAGAGCGAGGATATGGAGAGTTAACGACTTTTAGGTCCCCCCTCATCCAATCTAGGTTGAAACCTGGGCCCAAAAGAAGGGCTAGAAACGAAGTTAGAGGAACTTGTTCGCTAGGGACACTCGCGAATGCGGGGTTAAGAACCAAACAACCATAAGTACAGAAATAGAAAATAAAAGTTGAAATTTAACCAAACAAGTACGATCCGACTAAGGGGTAGTAAATCCCTAATGGAGCCACCAAGCTGGTTAGGTACCTCGATCTCGCCCTTCGGATCAGGATGAACGAGCGACACGGATCGCGGGTTTCAGGGAGATTCGAGACTTTGAGATTGCTCTCTCAGAAACCTCGTTCGAGAACAATGGCAGGTAATACCAACCGATGAGAGAGAAATTTAAGGTGGGTTCGGGACTTACTTGGGCTGGCTCATGTGGGTACCCTCATAGATAAACGAAGAAAGCTGTGCAGTAGTAAAACTGGTTCAGAATTGCATTCCTTGGCTCATATTCTCTTATTTTCTGTAATCACACACATATGGCAAATGTTACAATACAACTGGGTCAACAGACGCCACTTGCCTTAGATTGAACGTACAAAAGCGTGCACATTCAAAAACGAAGAAGATAATAATGAGAGAAGAAAGATGGGGGAGAGAAGAATTTGACTAGGCAGGGGGATCAACACAATGACTAAGCTGGTAGGTAATTGGCCTAACGCGGCAGTAAAACGGGCTCGATAACTCATACCGACTCAACAGAATTACAACTAGATGTCAATACAGATACTGACTAGCTAGACATGATGGTTAGTCTGTCATGGCAATAAAGCTGGCGCAGTAATTCTACCACAACAGTATTACGACTAGACGACAAGACTACCATGGAAGGCTAATCTCAGAAAGAATAACAGAAAGAATGGAGATCATAGAGAAAGAATAAGTAGGATAAGAGAAGAAGAGAATAAAAAGAAGGAGACGAAGAGGAAGAAAAGAGAGGAAGAGTGTGAGTGAAGAGAGAAGGAAGGAACAAAGATGGATAACAACAAGAGGAGGAGAGAGAAATGTAATCGGCAATGTGTCCCTACCGGCTATGACGAGTAGGGGGCAAGAAGGTGAAGGCACATGCGGCAATGTGCTTCCGTCAGAGAGCAGAAGAGAGAGAAAGAAGGAGACACAGGTGACACTAGGGCTCTACAGGTGGTGGCGAGAGAAGAAGCATGAGGAGACGTAGGTGGCGCTAGGCCTCGTTGGCTGGGTGAGATAGGACATATGCATCGCTGACATCACCGACTGGGTTAAGATGAGAAGGAGAGGACACTGACGGCGCTAAGCCTTGCTGGCTGTGTTGGACAAAGAGGAGAGAGAACATAAGCGGTGGTGGCATCGCCAGCTATGTTGGAAGAAGAGGATAAGACACAGGCAACGCTAGCATCGCCGGGCGTGTTAGGAAGAGAAGAAAGAGAGAGAGGGACAAAGGCGGCGCTGACATCACCGGCTGATTTGTAAAGAGAGGAGAGAGAAGGACACAAGCAGCATTAGCATTGTCGGTTGTGTTAGGAAGAGAGCAAAGAAAGAGAGGGATATGGGCGATGCAAGCATCGTCGGCTGGGTTGTAACGAGAGGAGAGAGAAGGACAAGGGCGGCATTGGCATCGTTGGTTGTGTTAGAAAGAGAGGAAAGAGAGAGAGATAGAGACGAGAAGAACATAGAGAAAGAGAGATAGTGATGAGAAGAAGAGAGAGAAAGAGATATAGAGGTGAGAAGAAGAGAGAAAGAGAGATAGAGATGAGTAGAAGCGAGAGAAAGACGGGAGGAGAGAGGAAGTTACCTTATTGAGGGGTACCGACCCTTTTCTTCTCTCCCCTCTCTCTCTCTCTCCAAGAAGCACCAAGGAACTCAAGCAAAAATTCAAATTTTATTGATTGGTTGAATAAATGAACCGAAGGTCCTTTTACAATGAAGATTTGCATGTTTATATAGAATTGGGCCAAAACATGGTGGACGCCCAAAAACTACCTAGAATTGAATATAAATACAATTTAATGGAATTAAAAGAAATTCTAAAAATGGGTTCAAAAGGACTATCTTTCCCTTGCCTAACAATGTGTGAAATTACAAAACAATCCCCGCTGCCACCCGTGAACTTCCGTTATCTTCCATGACTGATCCGTGGTTGCTCTGATGCCCATTTGATCGAAAGATAATTGTTTTCTTGTAGGGCTCGACACTGTGATCGATTTGATACTAACTTTGAGCCATGAATCATGTTTTTGAATCATGATCATGAGACTTGAATTTTGGATGAATCTCTAAAAATATTGGATTGATAGTGCACTCCTTCCTTGATTTTTTTTTTTTCAGTTACTTTGTAGAATCGCATTGAGGATACTATCCCAATCACGTTGCAACAAACGCTGCCCGATTTCGTATCCAGATCAAGATTTTTTCGTCCTGAGTTTTTGGTCGAAATCTTGAAATTCGACGGCCAAAATTTACAATAGTTTTGATGCTCACGTGTGTGAAATTCAACCGTTCTTCGTACGTGAGGTTCGGACCAGAGATAGCCTCAGACCTTACACATATAATGCAATTAGTTTCATGCCGATCGAGTATGTGAGCGTCGTGATTGGGCCGTCAGCGTGTGTCAAGCTCCTACTAAACTTTCTGTATCTTTCTTCATGGATCAGTAACATCTCTCTTGTTTTTCTCCCTGCTCGGGCATCATCACGGGGCGTACCACATATCAAAAAACTCTTCTTGACGAGATGAACATGCTCACCAAATTTGAATTGTGATCCGACTTGAAACGAGTGAGATATGGGCCCCAAAATTCATTGCTCGTTACTGTAAAACAACCAACTTTAATGATGTTTTGGTGCAGGGTGGCCACATGGGAATAGTGTGCGACTTACCCCTCTTTGGTATGTTACCCATAACTTTGTCTTAGAGTGCCCGATTAAGCCAAAACTTGATCCATAGGGGTTTGCAATCATGTCAGATCCAATGACGATATTCCCATAGCTGTTTGACTCACCAAAAATATAGCTCTAGTTACAAGGTCCATTTCAGGGTGCTAGAGGCCAATTTTGCTGAAATTATTTCTCTATGTTCACTACCTTAAACATATCTAATCGCGATAAAACTTGGCAGGTGGCCTTTTGATGTACTGATGAAGACCTTGATCAATTTTGGGGCCATTATGAGACTATCAAAATTTCCACTATTTACTACGCTTTATTGACTTGCTTCCTTTTTATTCTGCATCAGGGACCAAGGTGCTAAAAAATGTGTTCAAATAGGATGCGTGTTAAATTTTAAAGGACTTGTAGCTCGGACTATTGGTATGCAGTTTAAAGTCATGCGGTTAGGACCATGCAGTTTAAGGTTGTGAAACTAAGCCCCTGCTATAATTTAAGGTCATATAGTTTAGACCGTGGCTGTACAGTTTAAGGTCATGCAGCACGAACCATGGCTACACATTTTAGGGTCATGCAGCACAATAGAGTCATAATTGAGGTCTCGACTCCAAGAGGAGTGAGGCTGTGGTGCAAGGATGGAACCTCCTGAGGAGGCTGGATGATGGTCGGGCGAGAGAGAAGCAATAGACGTTTAGTGAAGCACATGGCATTAACCACTTGGTGAGGCACATAGCGTTAACTCCTGACAGGCGCGCAACAATATCTCTTGATGAGGCGCACTGTGGTAACTCTTGACGAGGCCCGTGGTGATAACCCTTGATGAAGCACGCGACAATAACCCATGACAAAGCACGCAATAATAGCCCTTGATGAGGTGCACGACGACAGCCCTCAAGGAAGTGCATGGCGATAGCCTCGACGAAGTGCATAGTGAGAGCCTCTAAAGAAGCACACGACGAAAACCCTTTCGGTTCTCGGGATTGACCAACCACGGCTTGGTCTGATTGTCGTCCGAAGATGAGGACTATAGCATCTTTTCGAACTTGTGAGGGGCAGTTTGTGGCACTGCTGAGTAGCATTTTACAATTTTACCGAAGGGTAAAATAGTTGAAGAAATTTTTAGAGAGAGAGAGAGAGCCGGAGACTTCGTCTAGAGTTTTCCTAGCCACAAATCTATAGTACCCAGGCCTTCAAGAGCATTCCAGCGAGGTTGAGTAGGTTGTGGGACATTGCAACATGTTGGCGAGTGTTTTTCGAAGACTGCTGAGGTTCTGAGTAGGGAAGAGAGAGCTTCACTGAGACCTTTTCGGTGAAGCTGCCAGAGTCACAGTGGTGCTTTTTCTAGAGTTTTGGTGCTTTTTCGATAGTCCCGAGGGTGAAGGGGAGGTTGCAGAGAAGTCAGGGGACTCTGACGATCTTCTGGCTATCGAAAGAGAAGAAGGAGGAGCGGTAGTGGGCTCATCGAAACCACATAGAAATTCTGGTGAGTTTGTGGTGAACTGTAGAAGTGTAAAAACAGGGAGAAGGGAAGCCCGCAGGTCACCGGGAAGCTTTCTGGGGATTCCGGTAGTATTCCGCCAACTCTGGTAATGAGTAGAAGAAGGGAAGGGTTTTCTGATGGTTTTTCGATATTCTCGACTGTGGATAAGTTGAAAGAACAGGGTCAGAGGGGATTCCAAATGGACGGAGGGAGTTTTTGGTGAAACCCAAAGGGTCGTCGAGAGATGACAGGTCGTGAGAAGGTGGACCGTCAGGGAGGAGTGATGGTTGGCGAAACCGAAGAGGTGTGGGAGTTAATGCCTCTGAGGAATTAGGAACAATGGGAACCGGGGCACTGCAAGGTCATGCATAACATTAAGTCACATGCAATCCTGCCCTCACAGGTCTCTAGGCTGCGCATGGCGATAGCCACACTCTGGAGCATGCCGTTCACGACAATACTTTCGCGCGACATTGGCCTGGCTGTGATAATGGTAGAACGCCGCGTTAAGTCACATGCGGTGATGATCATGCCCGACATTGAGTTGCGCGCGACGATAACCATGGAAGGCGATGCCTTGTGGGGGCCAAGAGTGATGGCAAATGAGATGGCTCGGTGACTGTGGTCTGTTGAAAGCCAAGTCCTCCAGCACAACAGTGGAGTCCATATCATTTTGGAGGAAGGGAATCCATCATGGGCCACTTCCTTGAAAAGCCATGCCTTGCCAGATGCATTTAGGCGGAGTCGGAAATGGTTGGCTTCTTCTTTTCGGCCTATAACCATCCTCTTTAGGAGAACCTGACAGATGAATTGAAGCTGACTTCCAAGTGGTTTTGTTTCTTCTTCATGATGAGGGCATTTATTTTTGGTCTATAACCATCTTCTTATCCTCAAATGCAAAATTTTTGTACAGCAAGTTTTGGCTTGCAATCGTCCTCTTATCCTCAGATGCAAGAGCTTTGTAACCTCCCTAATAATGGGCTTTTGATTGTAGCATGAACTTTTTTTTTAATGCAATAAAAGAACTTAATTTTCTTTGAGTAGGCTTAATGTTCCTTATTTCCATTTCCTTCTTTTTACTGCTTTCACTGCTTTTTAAGGATATATCAGGGATAACACTTCTTTAAGCATCGCCCATTGATAGGAGGCATCGCCTCTTCTCCATCAGAGTTTGCCAGTATATAAGCCCCATTTGGTGTGACCTTCATGACTATGAATAGACCTTCCCACTTGGGCTCGAACTTTCCTTTGCGAGGCCCATGCATGACAATTGGTCTTTGACTGTTAAGACTAGATCTCCACGGGTGAATAAGCGAACCTTAACAAAATTGTCAAAGGCTCTCTTCATTCTCCCATGATTGAGCTCAAGGTTCTACTGAGCCTTTGGTCTCTTTTCGTCAAGGGCATCCAACTCTTAATAACGGAACTTGACCCTCTCATTTTCAGCTAGTCCCTGATGTATAGCGACACGGAGTGAAGGTATCTGAACCTATAGGGGTCAAACCGCCTCACCTCCATAAACTAGGGAATAACGGGTAGAGTTTGTACCAATGCGACCGGTGTTACGATAGGCCCACAAAGCTTTAGGTAGCTTCTCATTTCAATTCTTCTTCGACTTTGAAACTTACTTCCGGAGCACGCCACACAGGGTTTTGCTGAGCTCCTCAAGTAAACCATTGGCTCGACGGTAGTACATGGTCGAGTGTTTCCACTCAAAACCTAACTGGTTTGCTAGGCGATCAACATGATGACTTCTGAATTGAGGGCCATTTGCAGAGATTATTCGGTCCGAAACCCCACACCGGTAAATGATGTGGTGGGGCACAAAGTTGTCCATAGTGGTCCCTAGAGCCTGCTTGAGGGGGACTGCTTGAGCTCCCTTGGAAAAGTAGTCTGTCGCTGCTAGAATGAAGGCATGACCCAAGGCAAAAGGAGGGTCAATGGGTCTTACAATATCCATACCCCACTAGGAAAAGGGCCATGATGTAACCGTAGGATGGAGAGGCTCCCGGGGCTGATGAATGAGGCTTGAGTGAATTTGGCACATCTGTGATCTTTTAGCATAGTTTTGAGTGTCAACCACCATTGAAGGCCAATAATAGCCGAGCCTGCATATGCGCTCGTAGAGCTTAGGCCCAGACTGATGCAGCCCGCAGATACCTTAATGCAATTCTTCGAGGACTTTGCTTGTTTCTTGTGTACCGACACATCTGAGGAGAATTCCATCAAATGATCGACGAAAGAGAACATCCCCATCGAGAAGGGTGCACTTGGTAGACATCCATCGTATGCCGTCACATTCCGCCCGATCTTGAGGCAGCCTTCCATTCTTTATGAAGTCCATGATAAGCTCCCTCCAGCCTTCAACTTGTTCAACCTCTGCACACATCGGGTGGAAGAATTCAGGCTCTTGCTTTTCAGTCTTAGAATGTTTACCTCAAGACATCTCCTGCTCTTCCTTAATGACATCCTTGGCAGTGAGGAGTACTCCGAACGGATAGGGTGGGCATTCAGGGAAGATATCTCTCTCTTCATCTGTGTCAACTTAGGTTTGGTTAAGTGCCTCGATCACGACTCCTCGGATATAGGTGATCGGGTGACAATGTCTAGGGTTCTAAAAACCTGGGACTTGAGATCGCTCTCTCGAGAACCTTGTTTAAGGGTAGGTATCCAATTACTAAGAGAGGAAGTTTTAGATGTGAGTTGGGGAGAAACCTCACCTGGGTCTGTGACTTACTTAAGCTGACTCGCGTGGGCTCCCTCTTAGATCACGACGGAAAGCCCCCCAGCTGCTTGGGCTGACTCCCTTGACTTAAAATCTCCTTGGTTTTTTACACAACGCAACTATGGCTAATTTGCAAGACAAGTGGACCGAAAGACCCACCCTTGTCTTAGAGAAATGCACATTCGTGTGGCTAAGAATATGAAAAGTTTGGGTAAGTGAAGGTTCTAACAAAGGTTTAAAAGAAAAGAAAACTTGATGAGGGGACAAGACTAGCTTGATAACCGGACAGTAACCGATTCGGAGTGGTAGCAAGATAAGCATGGTACTTAGGCCCAGCATGACCGTAATACTACTCGAAACCGAGGCCAATATGGAGGTGCTAGGCTAGGTGAACCCTTCATAAGATGCGAATAGGAGAGAATGAAGATAACGCATGAGACGACGAAGGAATAGGGTCCTATCGACACTAGACATTGCCACCACCGACCGTGGAGTAGTAGTTTCACGGCCCTGGGATGGCGCTAAACACTACCTATCACAACTTGAATGGGAGCAGGGAACTACAAACGGTGCTAGGCATCACCGTTAGCAACACAAGAAGGCAGCGCGCCTCTGTACAGGCGGCGATAGCTTCTTTTGAAGCATGCAGTGATAGCCGTTTGCGAAGCGTGTAGCGATAATTCTTGTCAGGCTCACAACGATAAGCATGGGGCGCAAGAGGAATGTTGACCAGCATCGAACACACAAAGGAGGCTCGCATACGAGAAGGATGCTCGCGGACGGTGATAAGTATTGTCGAGACCTCTCATGGGTGGTGATAGGGGTGCAGTAGGGGGAGACCCCTGCGGGCAGTAATGGGTTTCACCATCGGTGCTCTTCACTGAGGCTTCAAAGATACGTCTGCAGATGACGATGAGCAGCACTATTTGCAAACCTTGCTAGGAATAAAGATGGACAAACAAAAGGAGAAGGAGGCTTACGTATGCTGCTGCCATCGCCATGCGTGACCGGTGAGACCACAAGAGAGGCATGCACGACACTGCCACTACCGTGCGTGGCCTCTAAGAAGAGCTCAGATGGGGAAGAGGAAGAGAGGGAAGAAGAAAAGAAAAAGAAGAGAGAGAAGAAGAGAAGGAAAAGAAGAGAGAGAAGATTTACCTTGAGCTTAGGGGTACCGGTCAAAAACATTCTCTCACCTTACTCTTTCTCTCCAAATGTGACCCAACAATGTGAAGAAATAGAACCTTTATTCAGTAAAAACTCTCTCTTTTGTAAAGGCTTGAGTCCTCTTATGTACAATGATGGTATGTGTATATATAGAATTTGCCCCAAACATGGGTAGATTGATCAAAATTAAACCTAATTGCTGAAAATTAACATTTAATTGAATTAAAAGAAAATAGAAAATAGGGTGAAAAATGACAGATTTGCCCCTTCTTAGCAACTTGTAGAATTCCATAACAGTCCCTGTGTTACCCTAGAAGATGCATGATTTTTCATGAATGATCCGGGGTCATTCTGATGCCCGCTTGATCGAAAGACAATTTTATTTTCATGTAGGGCTCGGCATGGCGATCGATTTGATACCAACATTGAGCCATGGATCTAGTTTTTATGGCACGATCATGTGTCTTTAAATTTGGATGAATCTTGAAACTTCGGATCGATAGTGTGCTCATTCCTTGGTGCTTTTTTGTGATTTCTTCACTGGATCACACTGAGCCTACCATTACGATCGTGGGGCAACAAACGCAGCTCGATTCCGTGCCTGGACGAGGATTTTGCAACTTTTGAAATTTGTCTAGAATCTGGAATTTCGGCGATAGAATTTGTAGTCATTTTGTCGAATTCGTGTGCAGAATCTGATCGTTCATCATGTACAGGGTTCGGGTCAGAGATAGCTCGAGACCTTACGCACGTGATGAAATTAGTCTTGCATCTATTGCGCTCACGAGGGGCATGATTTGGCCGTTGTAGGGAGGCACGACGCTTTTGAATTTCCTACACACGGATGAACAACTTCTCTCTAGCTTTTCTTCGCGCTTAAGAGTCATCATGGGGCCCGCCATATATCGAAATGCTCGTCTTGACGAGAGGAACTGCTCACCAAATTTTAGCATGATCCAACTTGGGACGGGCGAGATATAAGTTTCAACTATTCGTGATTGTCCCTTTAATGGTGTGGAGTAGCAGGATGGCCACATGTGAATATTGTGCGTCTCCCTCTGTTTCACTCTTTTACCTATACCATCTTCCTAGGATGTCTGTTTAGGCTGAAATTTGACCCCCGGGGTTATCAACCGTACCGGATCCAATAGAGATAGTCCCATAGCAAATTGAGACGCTAAAAATGTAGTTCTAGTTATTTTCAGGGTGCGAGAGGCTGATTCTGTCGAAACTGTTTCTCAGTCTGCACTACCTTAAACATGTAGGAGCATGACGAAACTTGGCAGGAGACTTTTGAGAGTCCTCATGAAAATCTTGACTAGTTCTGAGGCTTTTCTGAGACTGTCGGGATTTCCGCTATTTGTTAGGCTTTTATTGAACGAGGGCCCCATGATGATGGAAAATATCTTCCAACAAGGTTCTCAAGTCAACATGTCTCCATTCTATCACCCAAACAGCCGTGGGTCTAGATGAAGATAGTTGAATGGTTGCCCTGAGCTTTGAGAGTGCATCGGCCTGTGAGTTTAGCCTTTTGGGGATATGACTCAAGGAGAAATCATCGAACTAGGCCATGTAAGATTTGGTCGTGTCATGATAAGGCTTGAGAGTATCCTTCCTCACCTCATAAATCCCTTTAAGCTGCCTAATGACCAACTCAGAGTCACCGAAGATGTTTAGCTCTTCCAGGTCTAGCTCCTGGGCGATCTCCAATTCGATTATGAGGGCTTGATATTCAGCTTCTTTATGAGAAAATGCCTCTGCAAGTGAGGAGGATAAAGGAATCATCCCACCATCGGGAGTCAAGAACACGACTCCGGCACCTCCTTTATCAAATTGGAATGCTCCGTCGAAATACATCTCCCACGACTGAGCTAGTACCGCATAGAAAACTTCTTCATCCTGGAGATCACTTGACAGGGGAGATTTCGAGGAGACTGGGTGGGCCATGAGAAATTTGCTAGGTCTTGACCTTTGACTGCCTTCTGTGGTATGTACATGATGTCGAACTCAACCAGCAATAATGCCCACTCGGTTAGTCATCCTGATAGGCATGGCTGGGTCACAAGGAACTTCACCGGGTCTGCCTTTGAGATTAGTTTGACCTCGTGACCGAGCAAGTAATGGTGGAGATTTTATACCACAAAGATCAAGGCTAGGCACAACTTTTCAATGGGAGGGTAATTCTTCTCGTCTCCCTACATCCTGCGACTGAGATAATAGACCATTGTTTCCTTCCCCCATCATTGTTCTGTGGTAGGAGTGCCCCAAGTGACTCATCAAGGGCGGTCACATATAGGATAAGAGGCCTTTCTAACATTGGCATAGAGAGCATTGGAGGATTCAACAAATACTGCTTGATGTCATCAAGTGCAGCTTGACACACCTCATCCCATATGAAGGGAGTGTCCTTCTTCAGGAGGTGTGAAAAGGGCCTGCATCGTCTTGAAAGGTTTGAGATGAACCTTCAAATGTAGGCCAGCTGTCCTTAGAGAGACCGCAGTTCATGCAGGGTTATAGGTGATGGCATGTCTTGAATTGCCTTGATTTTGACAGGCTCGATCTCCTGTCCACAATACCTCACGATGAACCCCAAGAATTTTTATGAGCGTACGCCAATGGCACATTTCAAGGGATTCATCTTGAGTTGGTGACGCTGCAGCCATTCAAATATCTTTTTAAGGTATTATACGTGAGCGTCCTTTGTTCAGATTTCATCACCAAGTCATCCACATAGCACTTGACCTCCTCGTGGATCATATCCTTGAATATGATCGTCATGGCTTGCTAATACGTGGCATCGGCGTTCTTCAACCCGAAAGGCAACACAATGTAGCAAAAGACACCTTTTGGGATCAAGAATGTAGTGGCCTCTTCATCCTCTGGTGCCTTTTTGATATGATTATAACTAGAATACCCATCCATAAAGGAGAAGATCTGACAATGAGCTGTGGAGTCGATAAGCATCTTTGTGACCGGTAGGGGGAAGTCGTCCTTCAGGCAGGTGGTGTTCAAGTTGAGAAAGTCAATACAAACCTTGATTTGGCCATTTTTCTTCTTGATTGGGACAACATTTGTCAGCCATCTTGGGTATTTAACTTCACCTATAAATCCAGCTTATACACCTCAGCATCGATCTGCATCTTGAGGTTCGGTCTAAACCTTCTTGATTTCTGCTTTATGGGTTTGATGGACGGATCAATGTTGAGACGGTGGAGAGCGATTTGAGGGTCTAGGTCGGGCATCTCATGATAATGTCACGAGAAGATGTCCCGGTTTGCTCGGAGGAGGGAGATATAACTTTCTTTCTCTTATGGGGACATTTTTGCTGAGATGAAAGTTGGCCTTGAGTTTGCCTTATCCCCTAAGTCTATTTCTTTAAGCTCGTTAACTGTGGCCTAACCACATTCTTCCCACTCTTCCAGAGCTTCTTGCAACTCTTCATCTTGTGATTCAAGAGGCTTTTCATCAATCTCGAGTGCAGAGACACACGATCCTGGCATTTCTACCTCTAGGAGGGGCCCTGTGTGAGCGATGATTTTCGATCCCTAGTAGGACCAAGCAATGAAAAGGTTGGCTTTGAACGGGGTGTCCATGAACTCGTGAATGGAGTCACTCAGTACTTGCCTCGAGCTGGGTGACATTTCATGAACTTGAATCATGTGACAGGCCTCGTGGGAACAGGAGCTTGAAGATGGCTCGGTCTTGGCTTGGGTTGACAGGGCGTCAGTAACTGTCAAGAATCTAACCGCCTGGGCCAACATCTTTCTTAGGCGATTTCACTGCAACCTGCTGACGCTGGTGCCCCCGAGCTCCTTGTTTAGAGCATCGAAGTCTGGGTGCTACTGAGCTGCACCTGTGGAAGAAATAGAAGAGGAGGGAGTAGAAGAAGAGTTAGAATGCTCTGAGAAGCTTTTTACGTCATCGCCAGAATTGGACATGTGCAAGGGGGTATTTTAGGTCTTGCCCCATCCTTGACAGTTATGGGGTTCTTTCAGCATCGTCACCCATATTGGATGACTCTCCAGCTGTTGATGACTCAGGGACGTCCATCTTATTTAACGATAAGAAAAGGTGAGCTGCGCCTAGGATAAATTCCTGTAAGGATGGCAATGGAGGAAGGGGCCTAAGAAACTCTTCCTCGACTGGTGGTCGAAGGATGTGCTTCCTTCGACGAGCTGACCCGGGTGCTCGTCTACTTTGGATCCTTGAGGAGGGGTTTGGTTCATTCTAACAGGCTGATGAGTAACCCTGGCTTGGTGGATTACCTCACACTTCAGGGACTTGAGTCTACTTCTCCCATGGTAGACTTCCCAGGAATAAGAAGTCGAGGGCTCTGAAGGGTCCAGTGTATGCTCATAAGGCACTGGTAGTGGGATTTTCTCTTGGACGGGCGTGACGGCTTGGAAGTGCTCTGGGAGAACGGCATAAACGATGTGGCCTTTCTGTACCTTCTGAGTGACTATAGCCGCGAACCCAGAGCATTCCTTCATCTCGTGGCCCCATACTTGGTGATATGGGCACCAAAGGTTTTTCGTACCCTGGGCAAGGTGTTTTGGCTGCCTGGCAGGCATGGGAATGACGAGACCTTGCTGAAAGATTACCTCAAAGAGGGCTTGCAGAGGGTCTAGCTCAGTGCTTCCTGGAACTTGCGCCGGGAGTTCTTCTTGCACTAGTGGAAGAGGGACTTGAGGGTGTCCTTCTGGGTTACCATGAGCTTCCT
Organism: Amborella trichopoda; assembly: GCF_000471905.2. The sequence goes on along the minus strand of NW_006499617.1, from coordinate 3,132,416 downwards.
GACATTGTTGTATCTTCTTTGCCAAGAGTTCATGGAAGCTAGTGCATTCACTCAAGTCATGGCTTTATATCAGGTAATACGAACACTAGAGGTTCTCAATTTTTGAAGGCAGAAACTTGGGTTGCCTTGTCGGCTTTGATGTGATGTGTCCCTCTTCGAGCATTATGGAAAGTAGTGCACGGAGGATGAAAGGTACCCTATCACCCTCTTGGATTGTCACTATGTGAGAGGCCTCAGTTGCCCCAAATGCTTTCATTAACTCTTCGAGCTTTATCTGACCCTTGTTAATAAGGGCTTCGATATTATCATTGAGTTTATAACAGCCCTGAGTGGGGTGGCCTACTTTCCTGTGATAAGCGTAGTACCTCATGTGCGTCTCCTATCCAGCTTGTTCTTCAGTGCTGACCTCCCGCAGCTGGATCATGTTTTGCTCCAGTAGTAGTCGCAGCAATACAGGAATGCACTCCTTATTAAAAGGAAACACCTTGTTCTGGTGCTGAGTCCAGAAGTCACTTCGCTTTATGTTTTTAGAGGGCGGGACCTTATTGTAGGACTGTTGCTTGCCCCCAGGCTGCGACGTTTGTGCCATGTAATGTTGGCGGGCAACTTTGTTAGCGTCAGTAATGGTGACAGCCGCACTGATCACCGCTTTTTACTGGTTTCCCCGATTGTTGGAGCGAAAGTTTGAGCTAGAGGGTTGCTAACGAGTTCTGCCATGATGCTTGGATAGACCTTGAATACGACTGCTTTGGAGATGAGCTATGACATGGAGGGTGGATTAGAGGCCTAGACATGCAAGGCGTTCTCGGGAAGCGTATTTTGTATGCAGGTATGACAGCTTCTTTTTCAGTCATGGGCGTGGCATGAAAGGTTGTCAGCTCTCTTCATCGGGTGATAAACTTGTTAACTGGCTCACCAATGTCTTGAGTCAGAGTGAGGAGCTCGATGGTTTCCATGTTCCTTTGGACTTCCTAGAAGTGTTGTTAAAACAACTTCTCCATTTCCTACCAGGAGTGCACCGAGTTTGGAGGCAGCCGAGCATAACATTAGAAGGCTGGCCCTTTGAGTGTTTCGAAAAATTGATGGAGGAGGAGTCGCCCGTCAGTCGTCGTCTCTCGGTAGGCTCCTTGGAAGTGAGTAGTATGCTGGTGAGGAGACGTAGTACCGTTGAATAGGGGGAGCTTCCCTTTTTGATAGTTCGGGGGAAACGACACTTGGTCGATATACAAGGGGTACAGATTATGGTAAAGCAGGGCCTCTTGCATGCTCGGGATCTTGTTCTTAAGGCTATGAGCCACCATGACATCTATGTCAGTTTAGGAAACCCGGCGAAAAGGAGAGCTGTCTTGGGAGACCAGTGGGGGAGTTTGCCTAGGAACTGTGTTGTCTCATGGTGAGAAGAAGGGGACCTGAAGGCTTCTAGGCGTGCCATCTTTTCGAGGATGGACAACATCATTACCTCGAACCTATTCATCTGCTCTTCTTGAGAGTCATCCGGCTCATTGATCACCCTGACGCTGACTATTTCTTCTGGAGGGTTAGAGCCAAGTGGAGTAGTGTACGGTCGAGATTGGTGAGTCGTGCACGGCAAGTCGGTCTGTAGGAGCTCGGCATTCCTCAATTAGACTCGAGCCTTATACGCCGACCTTGTGAGGACCGGTTCTTGATGGTATTAGGACCGTGGCTTCTTGGCAATGATCACGAAGCAATATTCTTAGACTCGCTTAGGCTCTGGGATTCACAAAGGGAAGAAGGGATTATGAGGCAGGAAGTCACCAAAGGTGGTAACTTCAAGTGCCTTGGGGGCTTCTTTGGTTAGAATCTGCAGACCTTCCTTCTGCTTGATCTTGAGGTGGCTATGGACCTCACTCTAGAACCAAGCCTGAGGCTTGGATTACCCTGTATTTATTGAGCAGGAGAGGGCCGTGTCGATTAGTTGGAGCAAAGAATGGAGTCCAAGGACTGCGGGCAACCTGGGTCGCTGCCTTGGAGGCTACAGACTCCTGTCTGACATCAGGCCATTGCCCTAGATTCCCTTATGGGGACCGAGTGCATGTCTGACATGGGGTGGCTAACTCAAGATGATACTCTTAAGGAAAACCTTTGAGTACCAGGTCTCGAGGTGCTTGCTTAGTGAAAGAGGAGTGACAGAAGAAGGAGCTGGTTCATGACATCGCCTGAGTCGGGTCGGGAAGGAACCTGCAGAGTCGGTGCATGTGCACCTTTAGGGTTAGCCGTTGGGGTGACTTGGGGGTCGGCCCAGGCTTGCTCAATTGGTTCGACCTTAGGAGGTCGAGACCCACAAGCTTGTGTCTATGAGGGACTGGGTAGTAACCTATCTCTCGCAGGGTCAGGCTATGTGTGGTGAGAGGGAAGACGAAGTGGTCAACCCTCATGTGCTCGAGCTGATGCCGAACTGGTGCTGCCCCAAGCTGTGGGAAGCATGGCGCACACAGGGTTTGGCCTGAAAAGGCTGAACCTTGAACACGAGTTTGAGGCAGCATGAAAGTTGCCCCGAGGTGTGGCTCAAGTGGTTAGACCACGAGCTTTTAGGTGTGTGCGTGAGGTGGAGACCCCAAGATTCTGCCTCTGTGTCCCGAGCCTCCAAGTGCAGAAGTTCGGGATAGTGAAGGAGTATGGGGGACTGCCTTGCGCCGGCCCTCAAAAGGGATGGCAACTTTTTGCCTTTTACGAGAGTGGATAGGGCAGCCTTCAGGTGTACCTCAACAACATGACTGACAAGGGACTTGCCAGTAGTAGGGTGCGTGTTTTGTGTGGCAGCGGATGTGCTACCAATGCAAGGGGCCTTTGTAAAGGGTCCACCAGGGCAAGGAAGTGGGGAGTTAGGGACCTTTAAGTTCCTTATCACACCAACCCAAGAAAGAATCTGGGAGCCAGATTGTGAGTCCCAACTCAAAAGGAGTGTAGGGAAGGAGGCTTGAGCAGCTCGCTTCCCTGGGACGGTCACGAGTGTGGGGATGAGAAAATCCCCGACTCGGGTGAACGAGTTGAATAACCCAAATGCCATAGAAAGTAGTGCAGAAAGTAAAAGAAGATATTGATCAAATAAGAGCGAACCGACAATGTGGTAATAAGTCCTGAGTGGATTCACCATGTTGGTTAGGTGCCTCGATCTCGCCTCCCAGAATCTAGGTGATCTGGTGACACATGTCTCGGGTTCAGAAGACCCGGGACTTGAGATCGCTTTCTTGAGAACCTTGCTCAAGAACAAGGATAGGTATCTAACTACTAAGCGGCGAATTTTTGATGTGAGGTGGGGACCAACCTCACCTGGGTCGGGTGCCCTCTTAGATCAGGATGGAAAGCCCCCAAGCTGCTTCAGCTAGTTCGGAATCATTTCCATTAACCTACAATCTCCTTATTTTCTGCACAACATTACTATGGTTAAGTTTCATGAAAAGTGGGTCGAAAGACACACGCTTGTCTTAGAGCAATGCACATTCGTATGGCTAAGATGGTGAGAAGTTAGGGTGATGAAGTAGAAGGTTTGAATGAGAGGACAAAAGAAGAGGGAACTCGATACGGGACGAGGCTAGCATGATAGCTTGACTTAGTGCAATGACCGACTCGGAGTGGTAACTGGAAGGGCATTGTACTTTGGACCAGCACGACAACAATACTACTCGAAACCACGGTCGACATGACTATCCTAATCTGGTGTGGCTCCAAGATGGTCATGGTACTTGGGACCAACACGACAGCAATACTACTCGAAGGTCAGACCATTATCGCAACACTAGACTGAGTCCACCCTCAGTGAAGTGAGAAGAGAATGAAGAAAATGCATCAGACGGCGAAGGGATGGGGTCCCGACGGTGCTAAGCATCACCACCCATAATCGTGGAGTAGAAGTGTCACGGCCCTTAGAAGGCGCTAGACACTACTTCTCACGACTAGAGGGTGAATAGTGAACTACGGGCAACGCTAGGCATCGCCATTGACAACACAAGAAGGCAGTGCACCCTTGCGCGGGAGACAATAGCCTCTTTTGAAGCACGCGGTGATAGCCATTTGTAAAGTGCGTGGCAATAGTCCATTCTGAGGCTCACCACGATAGTGTGGGACACAAGACTGAGGCTTCTGAATGATGATAGGCACCGAGCGTACGAAGAAATCTCGTGAATGGCAATAAGAACGGAGCGCACGAAGAAAGCTCACGGACGGCGATAGGCACCGAGGGCACGAAGAAAGCTAGCAGACGGTGAAAGGCACCGAGCGCATGAAGGAAGCTCGCAGACGACGATAGGCACCGAGCGCACAGAGGAAGCTCGTGGATGGTGATAGGCACTGGGCGTGCGAAGGAAGCTCGTGAATAGCGATAAGCACCAAGCCCTAGAAGGAAGCTCACGGACGGCAATAGGCACCGAGTGCGCGAAGGAAGCTCACATATGAAGATAGGTGTTGCCGCAACCTCTCGTGAGCGACGATAGGCTTTACCATCTACGATAGGCGCGCAACAGGGGGAGACCCCTATGGGCGGCAATAGGTTTCACCGTCTGTGCTCTTCACTGAGACGTCGAGGAGATATCTACACACGGCGATGAGCAGCACCGTGTGCAAGCCTCGCTGAGAGATAGAGATGGACGAAGAAAAGGGGGAAAGGAGCTCGTGAATGGCACTGTCATCTCCATGCATGACCTGTGAAGACATAGGAGGGGAAAAAGAAAAGAAAGAGGCATGCACGGCACTGCCACTGCCGTGCATGGCCTCTGAGGGAGGCTCAGATGAAGAAGAAGAAGAAAAGAAAAGCAGAGAGAGAAGATTTACCTTGAGCCTAGGGGTACTTATCCAAAAGTTTTTATCTCCTTACTCTATCTGTCCAAAAGTGTCCCAACAATGAGAAGGAAAGGGAATTCTATTAAGTAACAATTCTCTTTGGTGAAGGGTTCTAGCGTCCTGCATACAATGATGGTACGTGGTATGTATAGAATTATGCCCAAACATGGGTGGATTGATCAAAATTAAACCTAATTGCTGGAAATTAAGATTTAACTGAACTAAAAGAAATTAGAAAATAGGGTGCAAAATGATAGATTTGCCCCTTCCTAACAAGTTGTGGAATTTCAAGACAGTCCTTGTGTTGCCCTGGAACGTGCCTGAGTTTTCATGGATGATCCGGGGTTGTTCTGATGCTTGTTTGATCGAATGTTGATTTATTTATTTTCGTAGGGCTCGGCATGGTGATCGATTTAATACCAACTTCGAGCCTTAGATCATGTTTTTAGGGCACAATCATGTGACTTGAAATTTTAATGAATCTTGAAACTTTGGATCGATTATGTGCTCGTTCCTTGATTGTTTATGTGATTTCCTCATTGGATTACACTAATCATGCCGTCACAATCGCGGGGCATCAAATGCAACACGATTCCATGCCTAGACGAAGATTTTGCAACTTGAGAGTTTTAGCTAGAATTTTAAATTTCGACGTCGGAATTTGTGGTCACTTCGTCAGCTTCATGTGTAGAATCCAACCGTTCATGATATACAGAGTTCGGACTACAGATAGCCTTAGACCTTACGCACGTGATGGAGCTGGTCTCCCATCGATCGGGCTCGCGAGCGACGTGATTTGGTGGATCGAACGAGGCACAATGCTACTGATTTTCCTGCACTTTCTTCACGGATCAATAACTTTTCTCTAGCTTTTCTTCATGCTCGGGCGTCATCATGAGGCATTCCACATATCGAAACGCTCATCTTGACGAGATGAACACACTCATAAATTTAAGCATGATCTGACTTGAGACGAGTGAGATATGAGCATCGAATGTCTCCAGTGGTGACTGCCCCTTTAATGGAGTTGAGTTGCAGGGTGGCCGCATGGGAATAGCATGCGGCTCCTCCTATTTCTCTCTTTTTCTTATAACTTCTTCCTAGAATATCTGTTCAAGCTAAAATTTTACCCCAAGGGATTTTCAATCGTGCTGGATCCAATGGCAGTGGTCCCATAGCAAATTGAGACACTAAAAATGTAGCTCTAGTTATAGGGTCCGTTTCATGGTGCTACAGGCAAATTCTGTTGAAGCTGTTTATCATTCTGCACTGCCTTAGACATGTCGAAATGAGATGAAACTTAGTGGGAGACTTTTGAGAATCCTTATGAAGATCTTGACTAGTTCTGGGGCTACTCTAAGGCTATCAAAATTTCCATTGTTTGCTAGTCTTTATTGACTGGGGACCCATGATGATGAAAAATGTCTTCCAATAATGGTAGTCTTGCTTCATGCACAGCGGTACCCCGAATCACACGTGGCATTAAACCCATGACATTGCTCAACTACGTGTGTGGCGATGCTTCTCTCTCTTCACGCGTGCAGTAACTGCTCACGCGGCATTACGCCTCTCACTTCACGGGCAGCAGCGACTTCTCGTGCGTCGTTACTCCTCGACGTGCACAACATTTCTCGTTTACTCATGCAGCGATGCTCCTCTCTCTTCACGAATGACAACAACTTCTCACGTGGCGTTACTCCTCTCTCTTCACATGCAGCAGCGACTTCTCGTGCGGCGTTACTCCTCGATGCGCACGACGTTTCTCCCTTACGTGCACAATGATGCTCCACTCTCTTCACCCGTGGTAGAGACTTCTCATGCAGTGTTACTCCTCTCTCTTTACACACGGCAGTGACTTCTCACACGGTGTTACTCCTCGACGTGCACAGTGTTTCTCTCATATGTGCGTGAAGATGCTCCTCTCTCTTTGCCCGCGGCAGCGAATTCTCGCGCGGTGTTACTCCTCGATGCGCACTGCATTTCTCCCTTACGCACGGGACGATGCTCATCTCTCTTCAAGCATGGCAATGCCTTCTCGTGCGGCGTTACTCCTCATGGCGCACTGCCTTTCTCCCTGACACGCACGACACTGCTCCCTTCACTTCACAGCCAGCGATGCCTCTCACTACACAAACGATGATGCCTCTCACTACTTGCCGAGCGTGTCCTTTCATTTTCTCTGACTTAAAAAAGTCTTGGGTCGTTACATCATCCCCCCTAAAAAAATATTTTGTCCCCCAAATCATGCTTCGCTTAATTAAACAACTGGGGGTACTTGTTATGGATTTCATCTTCTTGTTCCCATGTTGATTCTTCCTTTGAGTGGTACTGCCATAGAACATGAATTAGAGGGATTTCCTTATCATGCAAAACTTGCAACCCCCTATCCAGAATCTCAATCGGCTGCTCGATATAGGTCAGCTCTTCCTTGATTGTCAACAACTCATACTTCAAAACATGGGACGGGTGTGGCTGATATTTCCTTAACAATGACACATGAAACAAATCAAGAATATTTTCAACTCAAGTGGTAGGGCAAGCGGATAAGCCATAATTCCTACTCTTTCTTGCTGAATCTAATAATACCCTTGGTCAGCAATACTTTCAGGAAAGCACGATCACCAACCTCAAACTCAAGGCTTCTCCTCCGGTTGTCGGTATAACTCTTTTACCGACTCTTAGTAGTTTAATCGTCTCTCGAATAAAGGCGATATTTACTGAGGTCATTTAATCCGTTTCGGGTCCTAAGAACCTTCTTTCACAGGCCTCATTCCAACCCATAGGTGATCGGCACTTCCTTCCATATAACGCTTCAAAAGGTGCCATCTAGATACTAACCTAGAAACAATTGTTATAAGAAAATTCTATCAAAGGCAGTTGATCTTCCCAGCTTCCCTTGAATCAATAACATAGGCTCTTAACATGTCTTCTAAAGTCTGAATAGTTCTTTCTTATTTCCCATCCCTTGAAATCAATAACACAGGCTCTTAACAGTCATAATCATTCAGTAGTTCTATCGATCTTCTTTGTCTCATAGTTAACTCTTTCTGAGAAAACAGTTACTTGAGGCTTTTATGATCTGTAAATATCTTAAATTGGCTCCCATATAAGTATTATTTTCAGATCTTTAAGGAAAATACTACAGCCATAAGATTGGGTAATTTTGCTCATACGGCTTCAACTGTCTGAAGGTATACGCTATAACCTTCCCTCACTACATCAGTGCACATCCAAGCCCTTTATGAGAAGCCTCAGTATAAACCACAAAGTCTTCATCCCCGTTGGGTAAGGTTAGTATTGGAGTCATGATCAGTCTCTTCTTCAGTTCTTAAAAACTTGTCTCACAATCATCTGACCATACAAACTTTACTTCTTTCTGAGTTAAGCAAGTCAGGGGAGCGCTATCTTCGAGAACCCTTCTACAAAGCGTCGGTAATAACCCACCAGTCCCAAAAAACTGCGGACCTTGGACACATTTGTCGGCCTTCCCCACTCTAGAACATCTTCAATTTTACAAGGTCAACTGTGACCCGGTCCTTAAAAATAACATGCCCAAGGAAGGCAACACTTGAAAGTCAAAACTCGCTTTTCCCTAGCTTAGCATATAACTTCTCTATCTTTAGTGTCTGGAGGACCATCCTCAAGTGTTGTTCATGCACTTTTAGATTTCTTGTATATACCAGAATGTCATCTATAAAAACCACTACAAAATCTTCTAAAAAGGGTCTAAACACCCTATTCAGCAAATCCATAAAGACGGTTGGGGCATTAGTTAACCCAAACAACATTATCAAGAACTCATAGTGTCCATATTGGGTCCTGAATGTTGCCACAGGGACATCCTCTTCTTTGACCCGCAGTTGATGATAACCTGACAAAAGGTCAATTTTTTAAAACACTTGAGCCCCTTGAAACTGATCAAAGAGGTCATCAATTCTAAGCAAGGGGTACTTATTCTTTACTGTGACCTGCTTCAGCTGTCTATAATCTATACAAAGTCTTAAGGACCTATCCTTCTCTTTCACAAATAAAACTAGTGCACCCCATGGTGACACACGAGGTCGGAGGAATCCCCTCTCTAATAACTCTTGCAATTGCTTTTTTAGTTCTTTCAATTTGACGAGGGCCATGTTATAAGGGGCTTTAGACATGGGACCACTTCTATATCAAATTCTATCTCCCTAACTGGAGGCAGAGTGGTTAATTCTTCAGGAAAACTTTTGGATACTCCCTCACTGCTGGTATCTCATCCAACTTTGACTAGGCATCCCGATTCTCTACTATGTAAGCCAGATACCCAACACATTATTTGCCAACAAATGGGAAGCCTGAAGGGCTGAGATAAAGTGTATAGGAGAAACATCTTTATTGCCAACAAAATTCAGTTCAAGCTGATTAGGGCGTCTAAAATTTACAGTTTTGTCAGCATAGTGTGCGGACTAGTGTAGGCCCAAAAATCACATCAAAGTTTCGGATGTCTAACAGTATCAAGTCTATAGGTAGAGCACACCCTTTAAGAAAAACCCCACAGTACTTATAAAAAATATCAGTTTCTATAGATTCTCCCATAGGTGTGCTTACAATCAATGTCCAGTCAAGCAGTGCAGGTCTAACATTTATGTGGCATGCAAAGTGAGGTGCAACAAAGGAGTGTGTGGAACTAGGGTCAACCAAAACTTTAGCTTCCATGTTGTAAACAAAAAACATACCTCGAATCATAGAGGTGGATGCCTTGGCCTCTCGTTCTGTAAGGGCGAACATCCAATCTTGAGTCTTTGGTCGGTCTCCTGATCCCTTCACCGGGCAGTCCTTGATCATGTGGCTCGGCTTGCCACATTTGAAACATGTTCCTGTCTTTCTTCAACACTCAGCCGCCAAGTGATTGTCCTTTTTGCAATATGGACATGTCGGGCACTGGTTCTGTCTTATGTCGGCCGAGAAGGATTTGTGAATCTTCTTGCTCCCTTGATTATTATTTCTGCTGAAGCTTCTCTTTGGGGGTGGTCGAGTCTTTCTTTCAAAACTTCTAAACTGAGATGGTCCCATCCTTCCATCTTTTCTGAATAGGGACTCTTCGTCGTCCCTTTCTATTTTCATTGCCAAATCCATTAAAGGGGAGAAGGTATTTAAATTGGCTGATATTACCCTCCCCCTTATTTCTAGCTTGAGGCCTCTTTCAAACTTACTAGCTTTCTGCGCCTCAGTGTTAATGATGTGCGGCACATATCTTGACAATTAGCAAACTTGGCATAATGTTCTACAGACAAACCTCCTTGTTGCATCTTAATAAACTCCACTTCCTTCTTTTCTCGTACTAAGTCAAGGAAGTACTTCTCATTGAAGGCTTCCAAGAAGTTCTCCCAAGTCACTTCTATCCCTGACCTTTCCCATGATTGTTTTACTGAGCCCCACTAGTGTTCAGCATCTCTCTCTAACATGAAGGCCCCTTCTATTCATCACTGCAATGCCACACTCCAAGTATCTTTTCCACTTGCCTTTCCATCATTCTCCTTTTCCTACTACCCCATGCCTTAAGAACGTCGGAGGTCCTAGCCTCCTGAACCTTTCTATTAGTCCACTGTCTGTCTGCTCCGGGGTAGGGGTAGCCGGGGCCGGCATACTATCTTTCATCATCTGAGTCATGGCCCCCACGGTTCTAAAGAATTATCCAAGAGCATTTGTGTTCTTCTTACTGGAACTCGCATTATTAGCACAAGTCCTTAGCATCTTTGTCCTACAACAGGGGCAACCCAGTCACTAGTCTACTCAAAACTACTTTAGGGACACCTTTATCACATTCTAGGCCAAGAATCCTAACCTAACAACTCTGATACCATAATTGCCACGACCCCACCACCTGGCCCCTGTCGTACCTAGCTAATGGGCGACAGGGAGCGGGATCGCGATCAGAGGTCGTGATTGACACTCATGTGGGAGTGGCACAATGCGTATAAACTTTTGGAATCAAAGAAATACAACAAAAGGCCACAAACTCAACAAAATAAAACCATTCCATATAAACATATATATTCAGTCTCAAAAGATTCTTTTACAATAATATCCAAGGCACTATCAGCCTATCCATGAAATTTCATTAATCATCGGAATGACATTGTGCCATCGCCACCAGACACCTATAATCAAAAGATTCCCAGACAGAACTTTGATCTTCAAAAGTCCGCTACCCCCATTCAGCAGTCCACACACGAGCTGATGTTCACTCTACATAGAAGGGAAAAAGAGAGGCATGTGTTAAAATACTAGTAAGTAAATTAGTACCCTTGCATTCCTGCCTAAATGAGGAGATAAGGGATAATAGGCTCACAAATTGTTACAATTCACGTGGTGTTAAAGAACAAGGTCATGCATCAAAGTATACTAGCAGAATAAACATAGTAAAGTTAAGGTATTAAAACTTCACACATTTATATGAGCTAATAGTTACATGAATATTTCTTGAAATCAAACAGTCAGAAACTCAGCTAAAGCATACAGTTCATATGGCCTGAAGCTAGCAATGCCTATTCCTGAAGTAGAAGCCCCATCCATCACGCTAAGCAAGTCCTGTGACTTGAGGCTTCTACCCTCATTCAGTAGGGAGGACAATGGAAAATGGAGGCCCCATTTCGGAATGTCCATACTCACACACACAGTCCCCAGTGTGCTTTGGGGTTTTGATTGGCTGAGGTCCTGCAAGACATGACCATCTCCTTGCGCCTTCAGGCTAGAGGGCGCTACACCACCAATGGAGGACCCAAGGCGTAGTGCCTATAACAGTTTGGGGTGCGCGACCGAAACTGTTATTTACAGTTACCTCCCAATGCCACTCCTATCATTGGAGTCAGGGTTATGTCAGAACTTGCCGGCAGCACAGTATCCACTACCAATGGAGGACCCATTGCGTAGTGGTCATAATTCGCATGTATCAGTTCCATAAAACAAATCACAATATCCATTACCACTGGAGGACCCATTGCATAGTTGCAAGAAATCACATATATCAATTTCATATAACAGAAATCACAGTATTTACTACCAATGGAGGACCCATTGCGTAGTGGCCAGAAATCACATATATCAGTTTCATGTAACAAAAATCACAGTATCCACTACCAATGGAGGACCCATTGCGTAGTGGCTAGAAATCACATATATCAGTTGCACCGTACATAAGCATGCATAACATTCATTCAGACATACTTTACCCTTTTTAAGAGGTCAAGAACATTCAACATTCGTAGGATCACAATCACGCCATTTCGATGTCTTATAACAGAAATTTTAATCACCTTATGAAAGGATTAAGCTATGTTAAAAAACATCGATAAATGACATGTGCATAATTCATATACAACTTAAAAATTCTTATCAATAATGGACATATACAAAATGAATTATGAGGGGAATTCTAACTAAATTCCGATTCCAATTTGCTTGTTGAACATTACTTGAACAATTAAGGGTTCAATATATCGTTTTTAATCTTATTAAATTCTGTCAATATGTTTACAATTCAAATCATAGCTTTCAACCTAGCAGGATTTTTTAAACAATTTTAACATGAAAATTTTAATAGACATTCAGAGCTTTCAAATGGCTGTGGTTTCGAAAAAATTGGACTCCATTTGGTCAGCCAAAATTCATGGCAATAGTGAACGAAAATTTTGAGTTTTTGCGAGATCTGTCAACAGTGACATACTGGAACATTTTTTAGCATAGCTCCCCATTTACACAGAATATGGGCAAGGTTAAAACACAAAAATCATAGAAGATGCATGCATGTATCAAAAGACTGTGTTTTCGTGTTTTTTGGACTTCAATTAGTTAGGGAAACTCTCAGTTCAACTAGAGCAATATTTCTTAAAATTATCACAGTCTTCTAAATCCGGCATATGAGCTGAAAATGCAACACGTGTTCCAAACTATCAAGAATCTCGACTAGACATAAATATCAAACTCAAAGTAAACTCAGAGATATTTCACATGGTGGTGGTTTGAAGTCAATTGGATATCATTTTCTCAATCATAATCTCCTTACAAAAGCATATAAATTCCCTTAAAAATCACATCACAGTCAGGGCACATTCCGAAGACAACTCTGTGATGTCAAATCCATGCAAGATAACAACATGAAACCTTTTCTATCTTAAACTAGACTCATACAAGCATCATTCCATAGAATTTCAGGTCCATCGAAAGGATTTCAATGCTCATTTTAACCATGCAAAAGAAGGCAAACTTTTCGGAGAATGCAGTCATCATTTTAGCACATGCTTATGTTCAAACTATGCTCCAACCATGCTTCATTAATTTTTTCATGCTCATGGGTCTGCAACGTAGTGGGCTACTTACCTTTGTGCCACAATGGTGATCCCAATCTCCTTCCACAGTCCACTTCACCAAATTTCTCAAGCCCTCCAATAATGGCACAAAAGGGCTGAACTTGGGCACCCAAAACATGAGGTGTGGATAGAGAAAGAGAAACTTTATACTCCAAAAGTGGGGAGATGGTACTCTTGGCTTTCCAATTGGCCGTCCAATAGCATGCAGGTTGACAAATCGTGCACACGGTAGCATGCAGTCAACAGGCAGCAGTCTTGCTTCATGCATCGCGGTACCCCAATTCACGCATCGCGTTACACCGGCAGCGATGCTCTTCTCTCTTCACGCACGGCAAAAACGTCTCTCGTGATGTTACTCCTCGACGCACATGGCGTTTCTCCCTTACGTGCATGGCAATGCTTCTGTCTCTTCATACACGGCTGCGACTTCTCATGCACATAACTCCTCTCTCTTCAGGCGCGGCCGCAACTTCTTGTGCGACGTTACTCCTCGACGTGCACGACGTTTCTCCCTTACACATGCGACAGTCCTCCATTCACTTCATAGACGGCGATGCCTCTCACTCCCTGCCGAGCATGTCCTTTCCTTTTCTCTAACTAAAAAATTCTTGGGTCGTTATAGCTAGACTCGATGGGTTTTGATTCAGACTCTGAAATAGGGTAAGCCTAGTATAGCTCTAGAGGCAGCTCTAAGCTAATACCTATGCTCGAAGCTAGATTGAGATCTAGACTAGATGGGTATGAGTCTTTGCTTGGACCAAGAGTGGGTCTAGGTTCGGACCTGGGTATGAATTTGGTTTGAACATGGATTGAGATGGCTACAAGCCTGGGCTTTGATCTAGAAGGTTTTGAAAATCAGACCGGGTGTGGACCCAGATTGGAGCAAGGTTGTGTTAGGCACAAGCCCTAGCTCAAACCAAACGGAGGCCTAGGTTCAGACCTAGGTGTGAACCTGGTTTGACCTAGGCTAGGTTGAGTACAACCCTAGACTTAGACCTAGAGGGTTTCAGTTTGGACCAGAAGCGGATCCTGTCTAAGAACTAAGATTAAATAACTGAGATAAGCAAACACAACACTCGAAAGCTTTTGCCCTAAATTATGGGTGGCTCGGTCTTAGTGGGTTCCTAACTATTGAAATGCAGCTAGGGTGAGTAGGTCCCCACGTAGGTCTTTGCCTCCTGTTATAGGATTTTCACCAGGTCCAACTATATGCAGAGTTGCTTTGAGGCAACAGATTATGGAGGGGGGCTCATAGTTAAAGTTACGTGAATCCCAACCGCCTCAGCTCTCAATTATGGGTTCCCCTCACACAGTTATTGCGAACTTTGGGGGTTTTCAAAAATATTTATTGGCTTACCGGGCATTCCCAGTCTGGTGTGTGCAAAACTGTGTAAAAAAGAACGCAAGAAGAAATAAAGTGGCAAGCAAGTAGGCACACAATGCAAGAAAAAGATAAAGCGAGCGCTTGTCACCAATCGTGTAAAGTGATGCGTTCTTCGAGGCAAAGCTAGCTCAATAGCATAGTAAAGATAGAGGGGTAAGCAACCCCTAAGAAGGTATTTGGTAAAATCAGTGAAACAAAGCACAGTCTGTGCTTAGTCGAGCGTGGCCTAAGTCGAGGGTGGGTCGAACAGGACAGTTTAAAGAGGGTGTAAGCAACCCTCAAAATATATTTTTTTAATTTTGATGAAGCAAGGTTAAACTAAGCATGATAAAGCAGGGAAATCATGATTTCTAACAAAATAAATTAAACTAAAATAAAACCAAAAAGCACAAATAGAACAAACTTGTCTTAAGCAAAATATTTTTATTGTAATTTTTAAAAATTTATTTTGACCTAGAAATTTGTGAGCAACAACAAAAAAGACTTGCTGGAAAAGGGCTGTGGGGTCTCAAGATTTTTATGGGACCTATGAATTTGAGTGGCACAGGGTGTGTTGCCTGGACCTGGGCGGCACAGGTAGTGTCACCCAAGACAACCAGGGTTTCGCAGCAGCGAAAACCATGGGTCTTGGTCATAGCGGAATTTTGGACCTTTTGGACAAAAAATCAATGAAAAATAGTGAACAAAAACACTTATTACGAATCTCGGATCAAGCTCGAACGGCCCCATAGTGGGTGCAAATCAAAGATATCTTACGAGGAAGATCCCCTAGATATAAACACCACAAATTGATTTTAAAAAAAAAAGTGATAGAGATAATGGGGACTATCAAATTCTGATATGAGGTAAGATCTACTCAGAAATGAGCAGATCTACTCTCAGATCAATGGTAGAGCCAGCATAGATCTAAAATAAGAAATACGAATAAAAGTAATAAAACTGATCTAATTCTAATTAAAATGAAATAAAAACAAAAAATAGGTATAAGAAGGGATAAAAAGGTACCAAACCGGCCAGATTGCCCGAGACACTCGAGGCTTCGAGGCCTCACCCGTATCAGAATCGACTGGATTTTATGTCGTGCATCCTCTATGTCTATCTTTCTCCAAGTGTTGACCAAGCCTTGGCTTGCTTGGTTGAATGGTTGTCTTTATCTAAGGGTAGCTTAAGACTAGGGTTTCCTAGGTCTAGGTCAGGTCTCACGACTAGGGTTTCATAATCTCAATTTCTGAACTTTAGGGTTTCAAAAGCTCAACTTAGGGTTTCAAACTCTTAGCCTCTCAAACAACCACTATATCACCTTCTTATAGCCTTATAATCATCTGGGATGGGCAACATGCCATAATCAGCAGATCTCCTAACCTGGACTGCCGTTTTGATGGTCCAAGGCTTGGACGACATCTGGAGCGTCACCCAGCGTAAATGGCTTGGATAGGTTCATTGAACCTGGCAGAAAATGGCTTAGAAAGGTGTGGCATGTAGAAACTGCCATTTTGGAGCATCGCCTTAGCTAGATCTACCCGAAACAGACAGATTCCAATCCAAGGTTGATTTCATGGCTATCAAGGTTCTGCCTACCAAGAATCGACTCATTTCGGTTAGTCTAGGCTTGGGAACATTAGTAGCGTCGCCCAGACCAAATCTCTCAAAATAGGCAGATTCCAAATCAAGGCTGATAGTGGGGTTGTCGACATGCTGCCTGCTAAAAATCAACCAATTTAGGTCAGTCTAGGCTGGGGTGATACTAAGAGCATCGTCAAGACCAAATCCGCTCAAAATGGGCAGATTTCAGTCTAGGGCTGATCTCAAGGCTATCAGGATGCTGCCTGTCAAAAATCAGTGAATTTGGGTCAGTCTGGGTTGGGCGACACTGTGAACATCTCCTGGGCGACACTAGGAGCATCACCCAAACCGAATCTGCCCCAAATAAGTGTTTTTCAAGCCAGGGTTGATCTACGGGCGCTTGTGATACTTCCTACCAAAATTTGGATCAAAATGATGTGCTTAACTATTTTTAGTGATTGGTAAAATAGGGTATTTGGAAGATTGTGGATCACGGGGTAGGCAGTATGGTTCTGGATCACAGGGTATGCAATATGGACTATATAGTGGTTTATGATCTGGGAGTTTTCTTGGATAGTGTTCTCCTATGGGTTTAGGAAAACAACATAATTTGTCAGTTTTAAAATGGGGTGTGTACACCCGCAAAGGGTGCCATGAGTAAAAAAGACAGAGGGGAATGGCCACGAACCCATGAGTAATAGAGTCTTGAGAAAAGAAAAAGCCCGAGCATGGTGAAAACCCGCAAAGGGCACCATGAGTAAAAGCGAAAATCAACGAGTTGACGTGACCTTGAAGTAACGGGTAAAAGTGCACCAATAAAGGATATGCTAAAAACCACTTTGTTGGCACCATATCCACCCGGTTCAGATGAAAACCCGCAAAGGGCTCCTGAATCAAGCCTCCTTCTTCCGGCCTTTAGGCCAAACCTTCTCTTCTCAGGCCCCAATGCCTTTCAAAATTGATCCAAGCCCCAGTGCCTTCAAAAAATAATTTAGGACTCAGTGCCTTCCAAAGAACGATTCAGGCCCCATTGCCTTCCAAAAATGATTCAGCCCCCGTGCCTTCAAAAACAATTCGGGCCCCAGTGCCTTCCAAAAAATTTTAGGTCCCAGTGCCTTCAAAAAAACAATTCAAGCCCCAGTGCCTTCCAGAAAACATTTTAGGCCCCAGTGCCTTCTAAAACATTCCAGACCACAGTGCCATTCAAAGAAATTTTTCAGCCCCAGTGCCACCCTTTTTTCTTATCCCGAGCCTTAGTGCTGCTACGTCAAAAAAAACAAAATGAAAAAAATGAAAAAGAATCTCTCCTTTTCTCTTCCATCAAACTCTTGCAGCCAGGGTGAAGTCCCCTAAAATGGGACCGCCTCAAAGTCCATCCTCCTTTCAAGTCTGGGTAATTCGGTCGATCCCCAACTGGACTTGTAAGATGTAAGCCAAAGAGGTACCTTGCATGTCGTTCTTTTCATCAAACTCCAAAATCCAGAGTGAAGTCCCCTAAAATGCGACCGCCTCAGAGGCCATCCTCCTATCAAGTCTGGGTAATTCCGGTGAACCCAACTGGACCTGTAGGACGTAAGATGAAGAGGTACCTTGTCTGCCTTTTCTTCCTCCATCAAGTTTCAAGCATCCAGGGCGAAGTCCCCTAAAATGGGACTGCCTCGAAGGGCCTCCTCCTTTCAAGTCTAGGTAATTCGGGAGACCCTCAACTGGACCAGTGGGACATAAGCCAAGAGGTACCTTGTTTGCTTCTGGTGTTCTGTTTGGATAGGGATAAAGGACACAAGAAGGACCCTCGCCAACTGGAATGATAGGATCTCCCCAGCCAGAATGGGACAGACCTCACAAGAAGGGCTCCCAATCGCTGGAACATCAGGAGTTCTGTTGTACATCATTTTTGATATACATCCATAAGCCCATGAGAATAAGGAGAGAGCCCACAACAGTCTGGTTTTGCGGGTTCACCAAACACCCGCAGGCCAGGATTGTGCCAAAAAATAAAGCCTCCAGCCTAGTGACCTTGGTGCAGTGCCCTTGCACCAAAGGACCCTCCATTGTGGCTCTATGATAGTGGCTGCAACAGGGCACCAGACCATCGCCATTCTGCCCAGAAATTCGAAAAACCTCTGATGACCAAATTTGGGCTCAATCGGATATCTATAGAAGGGTCTGTGCTCATACGGCCTCGAAACTCGTGGGTTTTACCATAGCGCGATGCGGCTTCACCAAACTGGTTGCGAAAATGGGGACTGCGACTACATTTTCTGGCAGCAACTTCTCCAACCCATGACACCTTTCTCTGAATTCAGATAGAGCTCAAATATTGACATGTTCTAGATCATCGTGGCGTTATCGGGAACCCCCATTTCTCTGAAGAGGAAAGCAGTCGGAGAAACCAAGAAAAAAAAAAGGGGTTCAGCAGGCTCCGGATTCGGTGAAACATGGATCAAAATCCAGGCATCGGATTAATGTGAGGATGAGTTTGAACCAACTCGCACAGAGCTACATTCGGTTATAAGCCTTGCATTCAATCCCCTGTTCAATGGATGCAAGTCCTCAAGTCACCAAAGAAGCAAATCCAGTTTGTTGCTGGAATCCCTTTCTCTGGTAACCTTCCAAATTAGTCGAAGATGCAAATCTGCACCAAATCGGTCCCCAACCTGGTGTAAAATGACTGCAACGACTTCTTCTCTGACTTGCAAGCAAAGCCAGGAGCCAAAACGACACAGCTTGGAGATGCATTGGCAAACAAGTTTCACAAAACTGGCCGGAGTTTCACCCCGGGGAAGATGGCCACCATAACATAATTGAAGGGCACAAAAATGCTCGCAATCAAAAGAAGAATGAATAAATGTTGCTGAAAAAGCCGAACAGTTGCCGCAAGTCGCAGGGCAAGTTTCAAGTTCTTCCTATGACGGAGCAGCCTGCATATGGGGACGGTCTCGTCATTTGGGCAAAGATTGTAAGGACATTTTGGTCATTTGCACCTAAGGTTTTGATTTGTTTTCAATTTATTTAATTGTAATTAAACTTGGCTTTTGAGCATTCACCCCTGTTTGATTAATCCTCTATATTAGCAAGCTTAGTTCATTTGTAAAAGGGTCAGAAAATCGCTCCAAATGGTCCCCTTTTTTGAAGCTCCAATACCCCAAAGATTGGGAAGAATCGAGGCTAGTTTATTCTTGTATTGTCTTATTCTGTGAGCCCATAGTCCATTCAGGAGAGGAGAGAGGAAGAGAGAGAAAACTTTGAGAAGGAGGGTACGCAGTCTCGTGGACATTGTGGTCGCGCGGGTCATCCCACTTCTCTTGAGATGAGTCAATCCTTCTCTCTCTCTCCTCCCACTTTCGCATGCGTGACCCTGCCCACATGGAAGCCTGCACCCTTCCGTGAGCTCACGGATGTGTGCTAACCAGCGGGCCTTTGCCGTCGAATTCTACCCACACCCCCTTTAGCGGCCAGCAAATCCAACTGAAAGGGCATCCAGAGAGGAGGCACAACAGGTTCCTATCATGATAGCACGAAGAGAGTGAAAGGAGAGAGACATTGAGAACCTGAGTAGGGCTCCCCTCCAAATCATGCTGATGAAGAGTCAGAGGGCTTCATAATTGCTCTAAGAGGGCCATTCGCCTTGGCGTGTCCCCGAACCCCAAGCGGAGTAAGAGCGATTCGCGCTCCAGTCACAAGTAAAAGGGCCCGCGCATCCACCATGTGTCGGACCTCTATAGTTGTTCGAGAGAGGGTTTCCTCATCCCTACATGGAGGGAAACCCCACCGACATCAACTGGTGACTCCACTGGGGAGACGTCACCCTGTCGTTGGCTCGAGCTGTCTCAAAGTACCGATCTCTTTTTCCCCTCTTTCCACTTTTGCTATGGGGTTTTCTTATCACTCCTTCCTTTAGGTTGCGGAGTTCTACATCCCCATACCCATGACCACTCCAGGGGAGGGTAAACCACTAGGTCCTCCCTCCCTTGCATGCCCTCTTTACGGCCATGCTGGCCAAACCATCCTAGCCTCGACTGGAAAAGTTCAGGGTACGGACTCTCAGGCACCTTGCCCCTCCTCTACCGATGTTAAAGGGGAACCCCTGAATGCCCGCTGCATGGGCAACTCTACTAACACCCCCTCACTAAAACACTCTGTTTTGGTAGGTACTTCGCCAGCCACAGATCCCACAGTGGCCCTTGTGCCACTACTCTCCCTCACTCAGCTGGTCTTGACAAGACTGTCATCACCGCGGGTAGCCATAAGGTGACCCCGTCGGCTTCACAAAGGGGTGTCGCCAACACTAGCACCCCTGTGCACATACCACCCCCAGGCAATCACCATGACAGCCTGCATGGTTACTCCACCGTGCACACCTATGTCTATATATTCTCTGGTGGCCTGACGGCCATAATAATGAATCGGGGCAAGGGCATCTTACCTCGGCCCCTCAAGCGGTTTCAGGTCACTCTCTGCCCGAATGTGATGCTAGGCCCACGCACATGCAAATCCAAAGAAAACGTCCATTATAGAAAGGACGAGCATCCACCGCTCCGTCCATCACTACAGTGCGACTCACTGCAAGGTACACAAAGAAGTTCCCACCAAGCATCATCCTCCCCGCTCCTCGCCCCGTGTGAATGCGAGTCGACTCCCTGCACATGGCCTTAAAAGACAAACCCTCATTTTTGAAACCGTCCCTTCCCAAGTCTTGCCATGCCAGATCTCATCATCTCTGCTTGTGCATCAACCGAGCGGGCTAGGCAGGAAGAAGGTGAGAGATGCTTTTGGTTCTGGAAGAAGGTCTGTCGCAACCTACACAACAGACAAATGGGACATCCCACTCTCACAGTGGTAGGTAGAAACCACCCCCTCAAACAACATCCCAAAGCATGGTAGGATCGACTCGCCACGCGGTGAGAAGAAGGACAGGGCCTACAACACCGCTCATTGTTGAATGGCTGGCGTACGAAGCGTGATGCCTCGCACGACCAATCCACGACCCCAATGCCGTCTAGAGCTTGATCGACCCGGGGCATACCCTCGGGATCCTCAAATGTTAAAGTCAATGATGGCGCAAGGCCCACGTGCCCCCACACTGGCCCGTAATGTGGCAGGAGTGAAGTTTGACCATTCCTTCCCCCTCAATGGCGAGGCATGTCACAAGCTGGCCATTCACCAAGGATGCGCAACAACCCAAGCGGTCCAAATTCATCTTCGATAGGGGTTAAGGCTAAGGTTCGATCGGAGACCCCTCCATCAAAGACCTTAAAGTACCTAGCACCACCGCTGACCCCTTTCCGTGAGTCAGCCCACTCCCGTGCGGAGTTTGCTCCTCCGCCAAGGCTGTCTCAGGAGCCCCCGACCACTTAGGCTATCACAAAGACTATCCCCTTCCCCGCAGCTAGACCTGCAGAGATTCGATGTTCCCCCACTCCTGCCGCGTCTTCTCCAATTGAGTAGTACAGTCAAATTCCCCCATTAGAGACTGCCAAGGGAGTCGTCGTCCCTTCGAAGTCTGGAGAGAACACCCCTTAGTTAGGGGGCATCCCAGTGGAACCTCCTACCCCTAAGGGGAAGAGACATTAGGAAACAGCCCTGCCTGATGCTGATAAAGTTAAATATAATGTGATTGAACATCTAAGGAAGCTCCTTGCATTCCTAAGAATCTATGATGCCCTTATGTTATCTAAAGATCTCCGAATGGCCTTGGTGCAAGCACTTTCCAGCCTCGAAGTGTATGAAACGGAGGTCGAACGGGTTGAGGTGGACCCTACCATATTCTAGAATTATATGACTATCACATTTTTCGACGATGAATTGCAAGTCAGGGAAAGAGCACAGAACTGTCCATTGTTCGTGTCGGGTGAGCTGCATGCTTGTCCAGTCAATCACATCATGATTGATGGAGGGTCTGTAGTAAACCTGATGCCTAAAAGGATCCTCTCCTGGATCGGCCTGAGTATAGATTAGCTTGAGCTTAATAGTGCAGGGGGTCAATCAGGTTGGCGAGAAGCCGACAGGGACAATATGGCTTAAGCTCAAGATTAGGGATCTGAATGCCACCACCCTTTTCCATGTTATCCACACAGACACCTCGTATAATGTCCTATTGGGCTGTCCCTGGCTCCACAAACACGGCGTGGTCCCATCCACGCTTCACCAGTGCTTCAAATACAGTTGGGATGGGAGTCAGCACGTAGTTTACGCTGACAAGAGGCCATTACTGATCACCGAAAAACATAATGCGGACGCAAAATACTATTGTTTGAGCCTGTCGCAATCACTGGGGACCGAACTGTTGACAAAATCCCGGACGGATCCCATGCTAAGAGAGACTACTTTGACCTCTCACGAACATGTTGAAGACATGACAAAGTCCCTACATCATCTCTTTCAGGAGGAAAAGAGAGGCAGAACATTTGTCTCTTCAATCTCGGTCAACGAAATCCTTCATGCGCCATCGAAAGAACAACCGGATCTAAGGGATGAGCGAGAAACACTCTTTTCTTCCCCTACTGAGCAAGACGTTCTCCCAATAGAAACCGTAAATGGGTGCAGTGGTAACGCAATCCCGAGAGAAAGCCCGTCGACGCCAATGTCTGCTCACAATCTGGAAGGGATGAAGATCCTATGCATCCCCACCTCCCTTCTTCCTATACCTGCACTAGCACAAAGCGTGGTAGGGATGAAAGCCCTAAGCATCCCCTCCCCCAAAGTGGGGACTGCGTTGATGGCCAAGAAGGAACTGACCACTGGTTTGAAGGTCATAAAACTCCGACCTTTGCTACGAAAGCAGCGTGAGCCACCAAGCCCTCGGGTCGGCAGCCCTCCAAATTACCTCAAGATACTGCAGATACCTAAGGTGCTGCATGTCGAAGGGGCAAAGGTGACTAGTTCCAGCCCTCTACGCTGCACCACCAAGGGTCATGCAAAATCCTATAGATCCCCAAAGCCTTGTCCCTCACCACCGCATGAAAGGAGGGGAGCTCGACCAAACGTTCGACTCTCAAGGCGTGTCGGAGATATCGGCTAGCCTGTCAGGGATTCGACTAGGTCACCGGAAACGAAGAATGGTTCAACTTGCCTTGACCAACCCATGGTACTCGCCCGATGAGATCCAGTACCCCGAGAAAGGGGCAGAATTCGGTTGTGCCTAACCGACCCAAGGTAATGGTGACAGATAAGATGGGAACGAAGGAAGTTGTTCCTTTGAAAACGTCTCCCTCCTCATTACCATGCTTTGTCTCATAATCCCACGGGAGCCCCAATAAGCCAAGCATGAAGAGTGACGCCTTGTCGGAGGCTGTGCTCATGCCCGGATGAGACTTGTATGGATCTAAAGCCCATCTGACCATGAGAAAAATGAACTATGAGCTATCCAGCAATCATGGTCTGAACGATGGAAAATGGATGCTGTCTCCCTTTACCGTAATAGAGGCCGTGTCAGCCAGACACCACCAAAAATAGGCTCTTAGTTACTTAGGGTAACCAGATCCACTGGATCCGTCATTCCCTCTCGAGTTAGGATTTCTCCTTAACGACGGGAAGGCAGAATTCGAAACCAAGATGCAAGAAAAATAAAAAAAGGGAGAAGGAACCTTGGCTCAATACACAGGATAAAAAAAAGAAAAGGGCGGCTTACTTTATTCACATGTGCAAGAGGTTACAATATCTCATTGAGCAGGCCATCAAGGCCCACACAAAAAAAAGAAGAGAGAGGGGAAAGATGGGGAGCACTTCGTGAATCTTCTGTCTCGACGTCAGTGCTTCCTCCAACACTGCCTGCTCATGGAGAGAGACATTCTTCATCACTCGCTCAGACGAGCTAAGGAGCAGCCCCATCTCCAAACTTATGCTTGCAAATTTACGAGACCTCAAAGCCATCGCCTCCCTATGTTGATGACGGTGAGCCCTTAAGGCAACCGCGTGAGCCTGCAAAGAGGAAATCTTGTTCACTATGTCCGCCAGCTGGCAAGAGAGTTCGATCTCTTTTTCAATTGATTGAGCATTCCTAACAACGAGTCGCTCCCTCTCTTCTTTGTACTCCCGCATGAAGGATCTCTTCTTCTCCAACCTCTCTTGTAGGGAAGCTATGCGCGTGTCAAGGACCTTCTACGTGGCAATCCCATTGAAGATGGTTGTTGAGCCCCAGTTGGTGAAATCCCATAGTAACTCCTTCAGCTGGCTAAAGAGCCCCACTCTGGGGTGCACAATCTCTAAGCCAGTTGCGCAGGTTTTAACAACCTCAAGCTCTGTCTTGAGGTCAAAATGGAGACACTCACCACAACACCAGGAGGCCCGCCCGGACCATGAGTTCCATGATCGACTCTTCAGAATCCGACAATGAAGGAGCCAGGCCAATGGGACCCGCATACGAAGAAGGCTGAGTGTCAGACGTCGCCTCTACGTCTACAAGGGTCGAAGGTGTAGGGAGGTCTACATAACCCACGTGCAAGGACTCCCCCATGTCGCCCCATGGTGAAAATGGTTCAAAGCTGGGTGGCACCCGAGCAGCTGCTAGGGGAGGCGACAAGGCTGATAAATCTTCTCCCTTAAGATGCTTCGCTACACAAATAAAAAGCCAAAGGGTCAGATAAAAAATGGCATACTAGCCACACGACTACACCTAAGTAAACAACATTACCTGGTAAAGAAGGAGATGGACTCTTACTAGCCATGATCCCTGCTCAAAAGTGCTGCTTCGAAAAGAGGTGAATGCTAAAAAGGAGACCTGAGCAAAAGGTGCTAAGGGAGTTTGCTTTTACTTGGGATCCAGACCCTGGGTAGGAATGAAAGGCAGACTCCCCTACTTTTATAAAGTTTGGCAGCAGAAGGGCCAATCAACGGGCAACCCCGACAATCGTAAAAGAGCACCAGCGGCACGCGATAAGAAGCATCAGAGGCCAGGCACAGAGGCACCGTCAGCGTGAAAATTGAAGCATCACACGAGCTAGTGCCATGCCCCTTGAAGGTACGGTCGTACAAACAGCATGCCAAATGATGTGCCACACGTGCGGAAGATTACGCTCAGTCCCAAGGAAGCACTAAGGCACATAATGGAACCGTCGTATGACATCGACTCCGTGTCTCCCACTCGGTGTGAACTACTATATGAATGGTGCGCCTATCACCATCCAAACGTTGCCCAGCTCATGCATGTAACTCAACTCCACTCTGCCGACCTACAACAAGGGCCCACTCAGAGCGCCCTGGGTAAGCCTCTATGCCACTATGCTTCATGGGTAAGCAAACCCTGTTCCTTGTCTCGCCCATGTATGGGACCCACTGTAGTCTCCCTCCCGAAAGAAGAAGAAGAAAAAAAGGGGTCTTATGAAAATCAGTAATGACGCACTACCTAAGGGTTGGGATGAAATCCTACGAGGGCATCCAACCGCAATCACACAGCAAGCAGCTATCACCCCATGGGTAGAACGGGAATTCCATTGGACATTCCATATCCCCTTCATCAGCAGGGATTAGGACTACACCAGCCCACAAAAAAAGGAGAGAAACATACGACAATGCAAAACAAGGAAGGAGAATTTAGTGTAAAAGGGGATTTCATCTCATAACTCAAAAAATATTACATGATTTTTGTTACAATACAATCTGTAATATGAAAAAAAACATCTGTTCTAAAGTGGCTTCGTCCCCTCCGAGTGTCAATCACTTTCTCACAGTGGTGGTAACTGCCAGGGGGCCACACCCATCTTTTCAAGCAGAACTTGAAGAAGGCATGGAGAGCCTCCTCCTCCAACTCATCCTCTGATGAGGATGACAGGCCCCCAACGCCTCAAACATTACCGCGGGCCTCATGCGATGGGTCCTGCACAAACAGAGGAGCTCCGAAGCAACAAGCTTGCCTTCTGTCAAAGGTCCATCGTCACCTCTGCATGGGCAAAAATCTTCCCAAGGATGCACAATGCCCGTGCGCACCACAAAGGTTGGTGTCAAGAAGTTATCCCCTGCAGTGGACATCGCTCATCGATCAAGCTCTTTAAAGAAAATGAAGTCTCCACACTGCCTCCACACAAAGGTGAATCAAAAAAAGTGGAACTTCATCACAAAGGGGAAAATCTACCCTCATGCTCTCCTACCTAGCCCCCTTTCAAAAGGCCTAGGCTCATCAAAGCTTGTAGCTTCCCGAGCACCCTGCCGCCCAGTTGCTCGCCCACATGTCACCACAATAGCACCTTGTTGACCGTGACATTTAAACCTTCTCACGCCTCACCTCCTAGGCGATGTTCACGAAGCATCACGGTCAAATCTCGTGTTGGCATACTACCATCCTGGTGTTATCAACAGATCGCTCAAGCAAATCTTGCACCAAGGCCCTGCCACCACATGGCATTCTCCATCTGACCTCTCCCAGCATGCAGGCGCCTCGTCAGCCAAACTCCACCTCTATAAACTTTGTCTCATCGGGGCATCTATTCACTTTACCTCGCTTCATCATTGCACTCCCCGCAGGTGCCATCTTCATTCGACCTGCCACGAGTACTCTCTTCACCACCCCCCGCGGGTGTCGTCTTCATTCCACGCCCCGGTAGGTGCCCTCTTCACCACACCTCACGGGTGCCATATCCACACACCCCGCAGGTTCCATCTCCACACACCTCGCGGGTGCCATCTCCACACATCCCACAGGTGCCATCTCCACACACCCCGCGGGTGCCATCTCCACACCCCCCGTGGGTGCCTCTTCATTCCACGCCCCGTGGGTGCCCTCTTCACCAAGCCCCTCGGGTCACCAGCTCCCCACGGGTGCCCTCTTCACCACACCCCAAGAGTGTCATCTTCATTCCACACCCCCCTGTGGGTGCCTCTTGACTCTCTGTGGGTGCCTCTTCATTCCACCCCCCGCGGGTGCTCTCGTCACTACACCCCGCAGGTGTCATCTTCATTCCACACCCCTCGGGTTCCATCTCCACACCCCGCGGCGAGCACCTCCATCACTCTACCTCCTCGCATGTACTTTAACATCCACCACCACAGGCACCATTCGGCACCTCCCACTGAAACCTCCATTATCGACCCCACATGGGCACAAACCGCCTAGGTCATCATAAAACTACTCTTCTGGGCAATGCTCCACAAGGTGAAAAGACATCCTACAGTGGCCCCCAGCCGCTACAGTCAACCGGGGGCAAGGCCACACCCTCAAGACTCTCAAAACTCCTCCGTTGAGGTTTACTATATTGGTGGTCTTTTTGTTTCCCCTAAAAAAACAAAAGACAAGTCAGGCGCGATGAAAAGCATCGTTAGTAAAAGAAAAAGTGCTTCAGGTGGACATAGCCCAAAAAAGGGGTTATGGGTAAAACCGCCCAAAGAAAAAAAAAACAGGGGCATGGTGAATACCTGCAAGGGGAACCAGGAGTAAAAATGACAAGAGAGCATGGCCATGAAGCCATGAGTTAAAGAGTTAGGAGAAAAAAATCTAGGCATGGTGAAAACCTGCAAAGGGGGCCATGAGTAAAAGCAGAAACTAATGGGTAGACGTGACCTTGAAGTCACCAGTAAAAGCACCCCAACAAAGGATATGATGAAAACCACCATGCTGGCACCATATCCCCTAGGTCCTAGTGAAAACCAGTAATGGGCACCTGGTCCGAACCTCCTGTTATCGGCCTTCGGGCCAAATCTCCTCATTCCGGCCCCAGAGCCTTCCAAAAAAACTCTCCTGTGCCTTCCAAAAAAATCTGGCCCCAGTGCCTTCCAAAATAAAAACTCTAGCCCTTGTGCCTTCTAATAGAAAAACTCCGGCCCCTGTGCCTATAAAAAAAAAAACTTCAACCTTAGAGCCTTTCAAAGAAAACACTCTCTGGCCCTAGTGCCTTCTAAAAAAAAATCTGTGGCTCCAATAGCTAAAAAGAAAAAAAGCAGAAAAACTCCGGCCCAGTGCCTTAAAAAAACAAACAACAAAAACTGCAATCCCAGTTCCTTTAAAAAACTTTTCGGCCCCAGTGCCACCTTTTTTTATCCCAAGCTTTAGTGCCGCCTTCCTTTATTCGGCACTGTAGCCTTAGTGCTCATGTGCCACCCTTTAATCCTAGGCCTTAGTCCTACCTTGTTATTTTCAGCATCGGAGCCTTAGTGCTCCGGTGCCACCCTTTCATCCCAACCCTTAGTGTCGCCTTCCTATTTTCAGCACTGGAGCCTTAATGCTCCGATGCCTTACTTTTATCCTGAGCCTTAGTGCGGCCTTACTTTTCGACATTGGAGCCTTAGAGCTCTGGTGAAGTCCCCTAATATGGGACAACCTCGAAGGCCAGCCTCCTTTCATGTCTGGTTAATTCGAGAGACCCTAACGGGACCTGTAGTACTTAAACCAAGAGGTACCTTATTTGCTCGTGGCATTTCTGTTTGGATTGGGATAAAGCTCACAAGAAGGGCCTCCACCAACTGGAATGTACGGACCTCCCCGGCCATAATGGAATAAAGCTCATAAGAGGATCCCCACTGGCAGGAAAATCGAGAGTCCACGTTGAGAAGTCGTAAGCCCGCCAATGGAAGAATATCAACGTGATCTCCCAAAAAGGAAAATGGATTTTGGTGGGACTCGGAGAAAGCCCCTCAACAAGGCCCCAGACCACTGTAAACCACTTTGGTCGAGCCCCGGTCAAGGGAAAGCTCAGCAAAGTCTACCCCTCGAGGATTGCGTTGTACCGGTGATCAAGAAAAACAAAATTATCGAGAGACAATAAACACATCTTGGAAAGGAGTTGTCAAAGGCGCTACGACGTTAAATTTTTCTGAATGTTACACTTCTCACTTTTCTCAAAGCGCAACATCCGACGGGGCAAGTTGTTATACGTCATTTTTGATGTGCCTCCATGAGCCCATGCCAATAAGGAGAGAGCCAGTGACAGTCTGGTCTCGCGGGTTTAAGAAACACCCACAGGTCAGGATTGTACCAAAAAATAAGGCCTCCAGCCTAGTGACCTGGGTGATCAAAGAAGGACCCTCCACTGTAGCCCTATTTTAGTGGCTACAACAGGGCACGAGACCATAGGCATTGTGCTTAGAATGTAGAAAAACCCCTGGGGACCAAATTTGGGTTCAATCGGACCCCTCTAGAAGGGTCTTTGCTCATGCGGCCTCAAAACTCATGGGTTTTAC
The DNA here is from genome assembly GCF_000471905.2 of Amborella trichopoda. The sequence continues at coordinate 3,103,223 of NW_006499617.1, read as the reverse complement.
CGTAACAAGATCCGGCTTCACCAAACTAGTCCCAAAAATGGGGACTGTGATAACGTTTTTTGGCAGCAACGTCTTCAACTTATGATGCCTTACACTGAAATCAGATAGATCTCAAATGTTCACATGTTCTAGATCATGCCAGCCCCATCATTTTGACTTAAGGCACTCACTGTAGCATGATTGGGGGCCCCCATTGCTCTGAAGAGGAAAGCAATCAGAGAAACAAAAAAATAAAAAGGGTTCAGCAGGCTTCGGCTTTGGTGAAGCATAGCTCAAAATCCAGGCCATGGATTGACGTGAGGATGAGTTCAAAAGACCCACCTCGCACAAAGCTACATTCTTGTATAAACTTTGCATTCAATCTCTTGCTTAATGGGTGCATGTCCTCAGGTCACCAAAGAAGCAAATCTAATCGGTTGCCGGAATCCCTTTCTATGGTAACCTTCAAAATTAGTCGAAGACGTAAATTTGCACCAAATATGGCCCAACCTAGTACAAAACGACTACAATGACCTTCTCTCTGACTTCCAAGCATAGCCAGGAGCTAAAATGACGTAGTTCGGAGATACATTAGCAAACAAAGTTCGCAAAACTAGCCGAACTTTCACCCCAAGGAGGAAGGCCACCACAACAAGATTAAAGGGCATCAAAGTGCTCACAATCAAAAGAGGAACAAAGATATGTTGCTGAAAAAGCCGAACAGTTGCCGCAACTTGCAAGACCAGCTTCTAAGGTTTTCCAATGGTGGAGCATCCTGCAAGCAGGGATAGTGTTATCATTAGGGTAAAAGATTGTAGGGAAATTTTTGTCATTTGCACCTAATTTTTTATTTTATTTTCAATTTCTTTATTTGTAATTAAGCTTGGCTTTTGAGTGTTCACCCCTGTTTGATGAATCCTCTTATAAGCAAGCTTAGCTCATTTGAAAAAGGGCAAGAATATCGCTCCAAATGTCCCCTTTTTAGAAGCTCCAATACCCTGAAGGCTGGGAAGAATCGAGACCATTTTATTGTTGTCTTGTCTTATTCTATGAACCTCTCCCAAGCCTTCGAGGGCTCACCAGTATCAAAATCGGTTGCTTTTGCCCTTGTGGTCAAGATGTAGATCAGCATGTCTCTGATAGTAATAGGGTGGTTGTGCGGTAGAAATGGTTTAGATCTGGGGTTGTTGTGCCCTAGGTCTAGGTTTACTTAAGCTTAAGATGAGGGTTAGGGTTTTCTCAAGGAAAGTCTCTCTATTCTCCTAGGGTTTCTCTTTCAGCATAAAGTTTCTAAAAGTCTCGTCCCTATCAACCCTCTTGTTTTTCATCCTTTCATGGTCACCCAAAATGAGTTCATCTAAATGAGGGATTTGTTGTGGCAGAGTTATCTCGTAACCATCAAATCCTTTGATCAAACCAATATTTAATTTTTTAAAAGTTGGATTTGACCGATGTGGATAGCAACATGCGACAAAACCACCCACAATATAACCCTAAATACACAAAAAATACGTAAAATTTGTTCCGGCCAAAACGCGGTTGGGTGGCACGAGTCGTGTCAGACAAATAAAAAATGCTCCAAATTGAAATTTTTATTTTCAGTGCCTCTTGTGAAGCTACCTGAAAAACTTTGGGTCAAAATGGATTGTTTTACTATTTTTAATTTTTTTTTTAGGAAAATAGGGCATTTGTAGGATGAGTTGGGCGGCACGTCCTATGTTGCCTGGGCGGCTCACCCCGTGTTGCACGAACCAAAACTTGTCCAATTTGATGTATTCTAATTTAGGTGTCTTCCTCAGCCTTTTGTGAAGCTCTCAGAGAAAATTTGGGTCAAAATATATTTGTTTACTATTTTTAATGATTTATTTTGTAAAATAGGGCATTTGCAAGAAGACTTGGGCGACACGCCCTGTGTAGCCTTGGCGGCATGCCCCATGTCGCCCAAACCAAAACTTCTCCAAATTGATTTTTTTTTTAATTTGTCTTCCTCCACGTCTTGTGAAGCTCTCAGAGAAAATTTTGGTCAAAAAGGATTTTTTTACTATTTTTAATGATTGTTTTTATAAAACAACGCGTTTATTAGATTCTAGGCTGGCAGAATGCTTCCAGACTCACAGGGTAAATTGTGTGACCTATGGATTTTGGGGTTACTAGGCCAATTTGCTCCTAAGGGTCTAAGAAGACCACATAACTTGACAGATTTAAAGCTAGTGTCTACACAACCTACCCACATCTACTTTAGCAGCCAACAAATCCTTTACAAAGGGCATCCAGGGAAGAGGGACATCAATATCCTATCCCGATAGCACCGAGAGAGTGAAATGAAAGGGAGGTTGAGAACCTGAGGAGGGCTCCCATCCAAACGGTGCTGACGAACAGCCAGAGGACTTCATAATTTCTCTAAGAGGGCCATCCGCATGGGCATGTCCCCGAACCCCCAAGCGGTGTAAGAACGATTCGTGCTCCTGTTGCAAAAATCTCTCTCACTGTCGACTTCCTATTAGAAAGTAAGAGGGCCCATGCGTCCACCTCGTGCCGGACCTCCACAGTTGTTCGATAGATTTCCTCATCCCCCGCACGGAGGGAAACCCGGACCCCACCGACATCAAGTTCATGTTGGGAAAAAATTCGTAAGCCCGTCGAAGGCAGACCATCAGCGTGACTGGTTAGGTGCCTCAATCTCGCCCTCTAGGTCGGGTGGACCTGGTGGCGTGGTTTCGAGTTCGAGATGGACCTAGGACCTGAGATCGTTCTCTCGGGAACTGCATGAAGAATATGCATGCAGGAATACCAACCTTTGAGAGAGGAATTAAGATCACAAGGCGGGACTCACCTCATGTGGGTCCATGACACGCTGGAGCTTACTCTCGTGGGTGCCCTCTTAGATAACGAAGAATGCCTCCTAGCCTGTGGCTGGTTCGAAATTGCCTCCCTTTACCAGTTTTTTTCTTACATGGAAAAGACACACACGCATTAGACTAAAGATAAGTGGGTCTGAGGACCCCACCGTATCATAGGATCAACACACACATGCATGTGTGCTTGAGGAGAAGTGAAAGAAATAGCATAAGAGAGTTCATGTCAATTTGACAGCCTTACAACATCTCCTTGAGGAGGGACTTTTGGTAAGATCCTATAGTAAGGATAGAAAGAAAGGGTGTGATAGAGGAATTGACAGAGAAAGGAAGAAGAGTTTGAAGGCTAGTACGTCTTTCAACTAATCCTTCAGAGAAAAGTGGGATGGAGATTGGTTTGGATATCACCCACCTCTTCAGAGGCAAAGAAGAGAGATTTTTGTGGAGAGAAGAAGAAGAAGAATGAGAGGAATGAGGAAGGTCAGCTTAGCTCTCGCTAAACCTTTGAATGAAGTTGTTTGACTAGACAGCTAGACGGGTGTAGTGACAAGACTAGCAAGACGACTGGTCTGGCGTGGCAGCTAGATGGGCATGGTAACTGGACCGACACAATGGCTAAACTACTAATAACAAGATGGGCACAACGACTAATTTGACACAATGGCTGGTCTTGTGTGCTAGTTAGACGGGCACGGTAACTAAACCAGCACAATGACTAAACTATTCGACAACAAGACTAGCACGACGAATGTCCTGGCATGGTGATTAGTTTGGCACAACAGCTAGATGGGCACGGTAACTAGTCTGGCACAATAGTTAAACTACTCGACATTAGGATTGGCATGGCAGTGCAAGGCTGAACCAGCCCTCTGGTCAAATAAGAAAAAGGAGATGAGAGAGAAGGGAAATCGTGCCCAGCAGTGTGTGCTGCTGTGTAGGGTGGAAAGTGGGAAGGAAGAAAGATCACGATAATGTTCACTGTCGTGCGCAACAGTTAGAGAGAAAGAAGGGAAAATCAAGCTCGACAGTATGCGACGTTGCACGCAACAGATAGAGGGAGAAGTGAACATCATGCTCGGCAGTATGCACTGCCATGTGAAATAGATAGAGAGAGAATAAGAGAGCACCCACGCGAGCCAGCCCATGTAAGTCTCGAACCCACCTTAAATTCCTCTCTCATCGATTGGTGAACGAGATTCTTGAGAGAGCGATCTCAAAGTCATGGGTTCCCCCGAAACTTGAGACGCGTGTCACTAGATCATCCGGATCGGGAGGGCGAGATCAAGGCACCTTACCAGAGCTCTGTACTACCATCGATAGGGAAGAGATCCTAAGGACATCTGCATAAGTCTGAAGCACTTCTAGAGTCCAAGAGGTATATCCCTTCAAGAACTGATGCTCCCCTTGCATCCGAAGCCCAGTTGGGGACCATATTAACCCCTCCATCTTTGCCATCCTCGGAAGATCCTCACCCGAGGCCAACGCCTGGTGCAAGAAGTGAAGTAGCGCCATCGTCAATTTCCCCAATGTGGAGGTGCACAGGCTTACCAGCAAAGGTGATGCTGAGGGGCCACTGGGACTCACATCAAGTCTTCATCAACGAAACGAGTTCTCCCTTGACTAAGCTGCCATCCATGACGGTGCCAGTCCCAAGCTCCCCAGCCCTTGGAATATTTTTTACTCGAGGGAATGCACTCAAACCCTCATTCGCTCGAGATCCTAGCCATTTTATGTGCGCCTTCTCTTCCACAAGGCTTTCAAGCCATCGTGCCCCCCCTTCTCTCTCTCAAACTATCGCACGCACTCTTTGAGCATTATTATTTAAGCCACCGTGCAGCCCCCTCTCTGTCACTGGCCGTCGTTCGTGTCTCTTTGCTAAGGCTACCATGCACATCGTTATGAACTGACCGTTGTCTGCTCTTTTTTAATCCACCATCACTCTTTTGTGCGTGAGCGTCCCTCTGACACGGCCATCCGAATTGTTGTGTGGAACCCCGCCGCATCGCTCCCTTACATGTGCCACACATGCTCACTCTTTCAAAGCTGTCGTGCGCTTTGATGTGTCCCTTCACGTGTGCAACGTATGCTCGCACATGTGGGCCTTTCACACAATAACACACGTCGCCCTATCTCTTATGCATGCATCCCTTCGCACATGCGTCTGTACAAACCCTTCATCTCCCTTGCGACCCCTTGCCTTCTGTGCGACCCTTCAGCTCCCGTTGAAAAACCTTCATCTTCGGCTTACCACCGGCCAGAATCTCCCTGAAACTTCTCCCCGGACCCCTCTCTCCTTGCGGTTTCCCTGTCGGAGTATCTCCGTGCACTCATGGCTGAAACTCCTGTACCCCGACACCTCACCGACACACCCTCGCTAGAAAGCCTGTTGCAACCTGTCGAAACGCTCAGCCTCCTTGCACTCTTCCCTCATCTCACCTGAAAATTCTCCAACAAGCTCCTTGCTGGAACTCCCACCCGAAAACCTCGGTGAAACCCCTGCAACCCACCAGAGCTCCTTTGCAACTACTTGAAATTCCTGCTTCTGCCGGAAAACACCCAGCGAAGCACTTGCCTGGACCACTCCCACTCCTTCCCTTACCGGTACGCTCTTCGCAGCTGGCTGGAATTCTCTAGTAACATTGGAAAACCTCTGCTCTGTTTCTCACCAAAGTGCCTTAAACCTTACGTTTTTACCTTAGTTAGATAAAAAGTGAAACTGGTTTTACCCCCTTTTATACTAAACACTTACCAATCTTGCCCCTCACAAAAGGGCAAATACTGCCCAAGAAAACAAGTGATGCCGTGCCATTTTTTAAAAGGCCAACAACACTTCTTGAAGCCAAGCATAATTGAAGTTCAAAAAGAAATGGGCTGGACCGAGTCGGGCTACCCCCCGACCCCGAGCCCCGGATGTTCCCTTCCAGCCACCGTTCCCCCTCGAGTTGCAATAGACTAGGCAAGCCGGGTCTAGAACCTGAGAACGAGCCCAAGATCTCGCATCCTAGCCACCAATTTCCATTTACAGTCGTCTCCAGCCACTCTCCCACCCGTGTGCACCCACATACATGCCTGCAATCGTCATTTGCGGGCCCTTCCTTCATATGTACATTTTGCACGTATGACATAGCCACCGCGCGAGTCTCCCTTCCTTGAAATGCCACCTATAGACCCTTGCGCATGTGCTCCTCGCAAGTCCACGCCAAGCCGCTGTACGCACCTGTATTCCTCAGGCCATCACTCGTAGAACTACATAGCGAGTGTCCCTCACCCATGCGCATCCAAGCCACCATGTGCACTCGATAGACTCCTCAGCTGCCAAGCGCACGAGTGCACATCCTCTGATGAATGCTTTTTCCCTTGGTCGCCGTGTGCACCTTCCTGCTCACATCGCCGAACGCAACTTTTTAACCCCTCACGGCACCTCTTCCCTTAACATGAGCCTCTCGTGTGGGCTTATCCCCCTCCCCGATGGATCAGGTTAAGCCCTCTTTGAAGTGTGCCATCACCAAGGAGCATGCATTCCCCACAGTCCGTGCTGCAACACCCTAAACTGCCTAGCCACGGTTCGTGTTGCAAGACCCTAAACTGCCTAGCAACAGTCTGTGTTGCAAGATCCCATATTTCCTATCAACGGTCCATGTTGCAAGACCCAAAACTGCCTAGCCATGGTCCAAGTTAGACAACCTTAAACTACAGCACAAGTCCTAACCACATGACTTTAAACTGCTTTGCACATTAGTCAAAGCTATACGACCTAAACTATAGCACATGTCCTGGCCGCATGATGTTAAACTACTTTGCACACAGGTTGAGGCTATACGACCTTAAACTATAGCACATGTCTTGGCTGCATGACGTTAAGCTATTGCGCACCACGGTTCGAGATATATGACCCTAAACCATAGCTAGGCCCCAGTAGCATGACCGTAACATGCCTCCATAAAAAACAACGGGCATGGTGAAAACACAAAACGGGCACCATGAGTCAAACAATGGACGAGCATGGTCATGAAGCCATGAGTAAGAGTGTTCTATAAATAAAAATCGGGCACGGTGAAAAACTCGAAAGGGCATCATGAGTAAAAATAGAAAAGGGTGGACATGATGGGGAGGTCATGGGTAAAAGAGCCCGATAAAAAGAAAGGAAGTTGGTGAAAACCGCTCTGCGATGCCACTTCCCGTGTTCAGATGAAAACCTGAAAGGGCATCTGAACCAATAAGCTGGTTGATGCAGTGCTCACCTCTATAGGCCGCTTCAGCCAGCATTTCAAGAAAAATTCCCAGTATCAAATACCCTGCTATCGGGACCCAAAAAGAACCTTAAGAAAAAAATCCAACGGCCTGAGTCCGTTCATGAAATTACCCAGGAATCAAAAGAATTGCTTAGACGAAAAATCGGCGTTCCATGCTAAAGGACCCCATCCTCAAGAAGTCAACCAAAAACAAGAAGGCCACGAAAGAAAGCTAAAGACATCCGAAAACCCCTGAGTACCAGGTTTCGGCTTATTCAGATTTCCTGGACTAATCTATGTCCAACTTATCAAAAATGGGTAGGTCACATGCAATCCTGGTGCACCCTCAGAGAACCAGTTTCCTCTTATAGAAACTGTATTTTCTAATTTCAGACTAAACTTTCCATGGCCGTATCTCCTTCATTCTGAGTCAGAATGAGCCCAAATTTTGGAAGGATTTGGTCTCATCGGCCCGATCGTTTTGATATACGACACACTTGATGACATGGTACAAGCTGAGAGAAATCGAAGAGAGAAGATCGCCATGGAAAAGTAAAAGTTGCAAGAATTTTTAAGAAGAAGGTCCCCTTGATCAAACAACCACATCATAGCACCTGAATACCCGATCAGCCTGAAAATGAATACATTGTGGCCACAACTCCGAGGACTCCATTTGGGCCAAACCTCGCATGTGATGAACTAGTGGATTTTCTGTATTTCAGGGACAAAGAAGAGGAAATTTTTGGCCACCGAAATCCCAATTCTAACAAAAATTTCCCAATTGAGAAAGTGGTCATTCGGGTACCAAATCGAGCCATTCTTCGTGCAAAATGATCATGGCGACTTGCTTATCAAACTACAATAACGAAATCAAGGAAAACAATCAATAAATGGGTGAGATCTTGAATCTAAAATTGTAAGCTTCTCATAATTCTCCCGCTTCAAGTCAGTGCCCAAAAACCTCGATCCATGGCTAAAATTATGTACCAAAATGACCACAACACCGAGCTCTACATGTTTTCGATATTATTTTGACTAGACAATAGTTAGAAGGACCACATGAAAGCCAAAAGAAGTTCATGTGAATTCATGGCCATGGTCGGGACTGCTATGAAATTACTCATTTTGTTGTGGGCGAGGGGAAAAATCATCATTTTGCCCATAATTTTTGACATTTTTTAATTAAAATGTCTATTTTTTAGCTATTAGGTTAGGTTTTGGGCATCCACCCATGTTTCTAATGGTTGCCCATATATATCCAACATGTAATAACTCATTAATTGGGCTCCAATTAATTCATATTATTGAGCTTTTCTCCTTGATTATTTTTGTGTGTGGTCAAATACCTCGATCTCACCTCCCCAGATCTAGGTGATTGGGTGACACGTGTCTGGAGTTTAGAAGACCCGGGATCTGAGACCGCTCTCTCGGGAACCTTGTTCACAAAACAAGAGTCGGTGCCGAACTAGTGAGAAAGGAATTTAAAATGTGAGGTGCGGACAAACCTCACTTGGGTCAGTGACTTAGTCGGGGTGACTCGCGCCGGCGCCCTCTTAGATCACGATGGACAGCCCCCCAGCTGCTTCAACTGGTTCAAACTCGCCTCCCTTGACCTACAATCTCCTTGTTTTTTCTGCACAACACTAACATGGTTAATTTGCAAGACAAGTGGGCTGAAGGAGCCACCCTTGTCTTAGCATGATGTACATTCATAAAGAAGATGGGAAAGTAGGGTGACGAATAAGAGGAGAAAAGAGAAGACGACGTGATAAGGGGACGAGATTAGCATGAAAGCTGGACAAGTATAGTGATTTAGAGTGGTACCAAGGCAGGCACGGTAACTCAGATTGACGCGATGACAATACTATTCGCAACCAAGGTCGATGTGACCGTCTTAATCTAGTGTGGCAGCAAGACGAGCATGGTACTCTTGACCAGCACGACGACAATACTGCTCAACAGCAAGACCACTATGACAGTGCTAGACTGAGTCTATCCTTTAGTCAAGCGAGAAGAGAAGAAAAGAGAAGAGAAGAAAGTGGAGAGAAGACGTCAGACAAGGGGAGACAAGGTCCCAGACAACATTATGCATCATCGTCCATAGCCGTGGAGTAATTGTGTCATGGCCCTTGGGCTACAATGGGCACTGTTGCTCGCGACGAAAGAGAGAGTAGTGAATTGCAAATGGTGTTAGCCATCGCCGTCGATAACACGAGAAGGTAGCATGACCCTTCGCAGGCACAAAAGAAGCTTGCAGGCGGTGATAGTCATTACTGCAACCCTTCATAGGTGGAGATAGGCAAAGCCATCTGTGATAGACACAGGGTGCAAGAGAAGCCTGCGAAAAGTGTTACGCATCACCACGACCCTTTGTGGGTAGCAATAGGCATCGCCGTCTACGATAGGCATAGGGCGCAAGAGAAGCCTGTGGATGGCATTACGCATCGCCGTGACCCTTCGCGGGTAGTGGTAGGCATCGCCGTTTGCCACCCGTAAGAGGAAGAAAGATAGTCTGCAGTGGGCGATGCACGTCATTGTGCATGATACCAATTCTGAAACCGCAACAGGAGCCTGACCAGCCGCTTGAGCGTAACCCCGCTCACCATGTGCTCCTTCAGACGGTGTTACGCACAACGATGACTAATGTCATGCGCAAACCATGTTGAAGAAAAGAAACGAACAAAGAGAGAGAGGGAGTAGCTCCCGCATGGCACTGCTAACACCATGCACGACCTGCAAAGTCACAGGAGGAGGAAGAGAGAAAGAGGCATTCACGACACTGCCACTGTCATGCATGGCACTGCCACTGCCACTGCCATGCATGGCCTCTGAGAAAGACTCAGCAAAGGAGACGAAGATGAAGGAGAAGAAGAGAGGAAAAGAAAATCCGAGAGAGAAGAAAGGAAGAGAGAGAAAATTCCATAAAGGTGGGAGGGTTACCGCTCTAAAATTTCTCTCTCCTCTCTCTCTCTTTAAGATGCACTCACGAATTCAAAGAAGAATGTCAAATTTTTATTCCTCAACATAGAGAATGAAAGGGGGGCCCTTTACAATAATTTTTTCAGTCTCTTCTGAGTGAGTGATAGCATCTATTTATAAATGATAAATAAGGTTTATTTGAATTAAAAGAAATAAGAAAATAGGGTGCAAATTGACTAATTTTCCTCTGCCTAAAAATTCATCGAATTCTAAAATAGTCCCTGCTGCTGCCCTAGAATGAGCATGATATTCCGTGATGATCTGGGGTTGCTTGGTGCTCGTTTGTCTGAAAGATGATTGTTTTCTTGTATGGCTTAGCATGGTGATCGATTTGATACCAACTTCGAGCTACGGATCATGTTTTTAAACCATGATCATGTGACGTGAAGTTTGGACGAATCTTAAAAACTTCGAATCGATAGTGTGCTCGTTTCTTGATGTCTTTTTGTGATTTCATCACTGAATCACACTGAGCATGCCATCATGATCATGTGGCAACAAACATAGCTTGATTTTGTGCTCGGACGAAGATTTCGTAACTTTTGTGTTTTGGCCGAAATTTGGAATTTCGATGCCAAAATTTACAGTCACTTTATTGACTTCGTGTATGAAATCCGATCGTTCATCACGTACAGGGTTCAGACTAGTGACAGCCCTAGACCTTACTCATATGATGAAACTGGTCTCATGTCAATCTGATGTGCGAGCCCCGTGATTTGGTTGCTCAAGCGAGGTGTGTCGCTGCTGATTTTCCTGCAACTTTCTTTCCTGATCGGCAATTTCTCTCTGGCTTTAATCCTTGTTCAGGCATCGTCATAAAGCATGCCACATATCGAAATGCTCGTCTTGACAAGACGAACATGGTCTCAAAATTTGAGCACGATCTATCTTAGGACGAATGACTTCTCTTGTTTTGGCCTTTCACCCATAACTTCTTCTTGGAGTGTCCCTTGAGGATGAAATTTGACCCCTGGGGGTTTTCAATCGTGCTGGATCCAATGGCAGTGGTCCCATAATAATTTTTTTCTCCAAGAGTAGAGTTTTAATTATAGGGATCTGTTTCAAAGTGTTAGAGACTAATTCTGCTGAAACTGTTACTTGTTTGCACTCGTTACGTGCGTCAATCTCGCTCTCAGGGTCAAGATGATTAGGCGACACTCGTCTCAAGTTTTGGAGAGACCCGGGACTTTTTGAGATCACTCTCTCGAGAACCTTGTTCAAGAACAAGGGTAGGTATTACCAATCGATGAGAGATGAATTTAAGGTGGCCTCGAGACTTACACAGGCTAGCTCATGTGGGCACACTCTTAGATCACGAAGAAAGCCCCTTAGTAGTAAAACTAGTTCGAAATCGCCTCCCTTGGCTTGTAGTCTTCTATTTCTGTAAGCACACATGTATGACAACTATTACAAGACAGGAGCGTCAAGGGGCCACACCTTGCCTTCAGGTGAATGTACACAGGCATACACATTCAAAGGATGAGAAGAATGGGAAAATGAAGATTGGGGTAAGAAGCATTTGATCGAGTGGTGAGACTGACACAATAACCTGACTAATTAGTAATTGACCTATCGTGATAGTAAAACTGGCTCGAGGACTTAGATGGGCTCAACAGAGTTACTATTAGACTATTGTACCAATACCGACTAGCTAAACACAATGACTTGTCTGTCTTGACAATAAAGCGAGCACAGTAACTATGATCGGCACAACATTACAACTAAACGACAGGACTACCATTAAAGGTCAATCTTAACCATTCTTGATCAAACGAGAGAGTAAAAGAAAGAAGAGAGATCAGAGAGAGAAGGAAAAGAAGAGAGAGATGAGGAGAGAGAAAAGAAGAAGATAAAAGAGAAGAAAAAATAGAGTAAGATAGAAAACCATGAGAGAAGAAGAAGAGAGAGAAGGGAAGGAAAGGAGGAGGAGGAGGATGCTGACGAGAATGAGAGGGAAAACTCAAACAATGATGGCTTCCACTAGCTGTGAAATAAAAAAAGAGGAGAGAGAAAGCATGCAAGTGATGACTCTCATCGATCATGAAAGAAGAAAAGAAAGAGGGAGAAAACACAATCGTTGATACGCTCATGCCAGCTGTGACAAAGGAGAAGAAAAGGAGAGGAACTTAGCCGGCACTAGACTTGGGTCGGTTGTGATAAAAGAGAAAAAAGATTGATAGGCTTGCACCGGTTGTGACAGAAGAGAAGAAAGAGAGAGAAATCCTAGCCGGCAATAGGCTTGCATTGATTGTGACAGCAGAGAAGAAAGAGAGAGAAAACCTTGCAGGTGAAAGACATGCCCCGCTTGTGACCGAAGAGAAGAAATAGAGAGAAAACTCGACCGGCACTAGGATTGTGTCGGTTGGGCAAAGGCTTGGCTCGCTGTTCATTTCTCAGGAGCAGGAAGGCATCACACCAGGCGATAGGCCGGCCATACATGAATGGAGAAAGAGAAGGGGGTAATGAGGGGCTTGATAGATGCACCCATGAAGTCAAGCAATAAGTGAAATTTATTGAATCAATGAAAGTTGAACCGAAGGGTATTTTTTTATACTGAAGCTTTGCATGTTTATATGGAACTGGACCCAAACATGGGTGGACTCCCAAAAACTACCCAAAAATGAAGATAATTAAAAATTAATTGAATTAAAAGAAATTAAAAAATGGGTGCAAAATGACTATTTATCTCTTGTCTAACAATGTGTGAAATTCCAGAGTAGCCCCTGCTGCTGCCCGAGAACTTGTGTAATCTTCCGTGAGTGATCCGGGGATGTTCTGATACCTGTTTGATCGTAAAATGGTTGTCTTCATGTAGGGCTCGGCATGGCGATATGTTTGATACCAACTTCTAGCCATGAATCATGTTTTTGAGTCATGATCATGAGATTTTAATTTTGGATGAATCTTGAAAACTTTGGATCGATTATGAGCTCTTTCCTTGATGTTTTTCTTCCGTTTCTTCATTGAATCACACTGAGCATGCTGTCACAATCACGTTGTAGTAAGCGCGACTCAATTTTGTATCCAAATGAAAATTTTGTCGTATTGAGTTTTTTATCGGAGTCTTGAAATCTGGTGGTCGGAATTTTCAACAGCTTTGATGGCCTCATGTGTGAGATCCAACCGTTCATCGTTCACAAGGTTCGGACCAGAGATAGCCCCTTACAAACATAATGCAATTGTTTTTGTGTCAATTGGGTATGCGAGCATCGTGATTTGGTCGTCGGAGTGAAGCGTGCTGCTGCTCAATTTTTTACAACTTTCTTCACGGATCAGCAAATTTTTTCTAGTTTTTCTCCCTGCTAAGTCATCGTCACAGAGCATACCACCTATTAAAACGCTCGTCTTGACGAGATGAATACGCTCACAAATTTTGAGCGTGATCCGATTGAGATCGAGTGAGATACAAGATTCGAAAGTCACTACCCATGACTGTAAAAACAGCTACCTTTAATGGTGTTTTGGTGCAGAGTGGCCACACGAGAATAATGTGCGGCCTACTTATTTTCGGTATTTTACCCATAACTTTGTCCTGGAGTGCGTGATTAAGCCGAAACTTGACCCATAAGATTTTGCATTCATACCGCATCTGATGGCTGTTGTCCCACAACAATTTGATAGACCAAAACTATAGTTCTAGTTGCAGGGTCCATTTTAGGGCAGTAGAGGTCAATTTTTCTGAAATTATTTCTTTGTGTTCACTGCCTTAGACATATCTGGTCATGATAAAACTTGGCAGGTAGCCTTTTGGAGTACTTATGAAGATCTTGACCAATTCTTGGACCATTTTAAGACTATCAAAATTTCCATTATTTTGTAGGCTTTATTGACCTGCTTCCTCTTTATCCGCCATCAAGGACCAAGGTGCTAAAAAATGTGTTTAAACAACTTCCCCCATCGAATGCCATGCTTCGAGAGAAGCAAGAAGGACAAAATTTGGAAAACTTAATTAAGCTTTATTACGTTTTTCCTCCTAGCCACAAGACCACGTGAAAGCTGAGGAGATTCACGCAATGGTGTAACTAGGACGCTATGACGTAGGGATGCAATGTTCACGGGTCCGTCCGTGGAGACTTTAAGCGGAGAAGAGACTTTTATAAGAGATCTTATCGCAGTCCTCACCCTTGTGTGGACTGTTTTTTATTCTGAAGCTGAGGATTTTGTACGAACCTCGTAAGTCAGAATCAGGCTCGTTTGGCAATTGAGTTCCGTGTGGAACGACATTGTTCCCATTTGGTGTGGCTTTGTTTGTCTTAGTTACACATCAAAAGAGCCTTAGGTAGGCGCTTGTCTGCATCGTGCACTAGTTGTTCCTTGGCGAGTAGGGTACCTCAGTTTAAAGAGGTGATCAGCTTTGGGTATGACCCTTACCCAATGCTTAGCAGGTCGTTCCATAGCAGTTCCAAAGTCATGGCTGACTTAGCCTTCTTGAGGCACCTTTTGGCTGGTCGAAATGATTTTGTCGATGATTTGCTGAAGAGCCTTTGGCTAGCGTTGTTTGTTGCTACATCAGGTTTGCTTTTGACAGTCAGAATACCTCTATGGTTCCCATCTACCGGGTCCAGTCGAGGGAATATTATAGTCGGTCCCGAAAGTCTGGTCCTATCGGCTAGAGGGAATTGTGGCGAGGCAGATTGAAGTCTCTGACAGGTTCATCCTTGCTTTGTCAGTTTCCTACCTTTGTAGTGGCCTTTAGCATTTTTAGAGTGGGTTTGTGACCTCGTGGGAATAATATTCTTCCTCATGAGACTTGTCTTGCCGTCGGGGCAAGTATTCTGTCTTTCGAGTCCTTTTTGCCAATAGACTTAGGCTGTTTATTGGTCCAAGCGTCCTTTGTGGATTTTCACTTGAACTTGAGAAGCAGCGTTGTAGATACGGTTTTCACAAACTTCCTTTTTATTTGAGGTTCTTTTACCATGACCTTTCGACCATGTCCACCTTTATTCTTCCATTTTTAATCATTGTGCCCTTTTCTGGTTTTCACCGTGCTCGGGTTTTTATTTGCACAAAACTCTTTTACTCATAGTTTCATGACAATGCCCGTCTGTCATTTTTATTCATGGCGTTCCCTTATTTAAGGTATACATTATGCCTGTGATTTCATTCACTTTTTTTTTATCAAGGCGTGTTTAAGGTCATGCCTTCGGGACCTGTGTAAAGCAGTTTTACCATCATGCGAGGACATGCACTATGGTTTTAAGGTCACACAACTGGACTGTTGTGGTGATGAATGACAGTCTATGAAGGCCATGGAGTGAGTATGGTGGTGGTTTTCGCTCACTTTTGGGGAGATGGCAGAAGTTTACCTATGAAACATGAAAGATGTACGAATGGTGGGTGATAAAACAGTGACCAGTCAGTGGGCGCTGGAGTTGTTAAAAACACGGCCGACGTTGAGGATAGCCCGTGCTATTTCTTGAACATAATCGGCACTGTGTTGCTGAGCACACAGCTGATGTTGGGTTGCAGAGCACACAGTCAGAGCTAAAGTTACTAACACAGCCGACGCTGAAGTAACTAACAACACTACCGGCGCTGATTCTTTTAGATAACATAGCTGGCGCTGGGTGTGGGCTAGTATTTGGGCTCCAACCCGAGCCCAACCCGGTCTTGGCTTTTGTTGGAATGGGACTTTTCAGGGGCGATGAGACTTTCCCCGAACCGGCCCATCGTCGTTTGGGTTTCCTTGGACGCGGCTGAGATTCCAATTTGTGAGGGAGGATTGGCTATATAAAGGGGTAAATCCTCATTTCACTGCTTCTCACTGAAGGTAAAAATGACTTAAGAAAACATTTAACAATGAGAAGAGGGTTCCCAGTGGAAGCTCTAGTAAACAGTTGGTGTTTCAAAAAGGGTTAGTAAGAGGTTTGCTAGAAAGCAGGGGAGGTTTCAATCGAAAAGGAGACGCTGGCAGAGAAAGGAGGGAGGTTCAGTTGAAGTTGCAGGAGCTTCACGGTCGACACAGCGGGTTTTTCAAGGAAACATCAGCTATTCTTTTTTTAGGGCTCTGGTGAAGGAAGAAAGAGATGGAAGTTGCAGCAGTAGGCTGCTAAAGCATTTCCGCTAGTTTTAGCAGTGTTCCGACAGGTGCGCATGGTTTTCTGATGTTTTGGGGAAGAGTTGCAGAGGTTTTCTGACAGTGGAAGGGGAGTTCCGACAAGAAATTGAAGAGTCAGGGAAATGGACCATCACTGAAGGTGGAAGGTTGCGCTTGGAAGGTGTGCAATTATCAAGGAGATGAATGGTTGCCATCCACGTGCGAGACGGGTGTCAGGCGATGTAGCAGAATGTGGCGACAGTCATCATGCGCTGTGGCAAGGTTCGATGTGTCACGCAAAAAATCTTTGGCACGTGTGAGAGATTTGAACACTATCGGTGCTAGACATTGGCAAACACAACTGGCGCTAGCCATTCATAGACATAACCCGCACTAAGTGTTAGCAGACACAACCGGCGCTAAGCTTTGGCAAGCATAGTCAGCGTTAAGCTTTGAGTGCACAGTCGGCGCTAAGCATTAGCACACACTGCTGGCACTGGGTCTTTTAAAAACATAGCTGACGCTCAGTTTTTGAAATCACATCCGGCGATAAGCCCTCGTAAGCAAAACTAGCGCTAGCCTTATGGAAACTCAGCCAGTGCTAGGTTTCTGTCGTTACAGTTGGTACTCAGCCATTGGAGACACAGTCGTCGCTTATCAGTTTTGATTTGAGAGTGAATCATTAAGCCCTTTTATAATGGCTGAATCTTCTTACCGAATTCCTGATGTAGAGAACCTTACATGAGGATGAGAGGTCAGTATTGATAACTTTACTGGCGATGCTTTAATAAGGGGGGAGCCCATTTGGTTGACAAGGCCAATATGTAAACAAGAGTGGCGTGTCACTATCACTTTTATTACTGACCCTGTTTGTTTTGAAGTCCGTGAGGGCAATGACAACAACATCGGTATCGAAGAAGGGGTGGAGCTCCTTCATTGTATGAGTAGGAATATAGCTTCTAGGGAGAACTTTCTCACAAAGGGATTAATTTGGTCAGGGAGGGGCCTTCAAATATAGGGGGAGCACCAATATTTGAAGGGATACTCTTCCTAGACCACCAAGGTGTTGGTGTTTCACAGAAGCATTCTTGAACGTGTTTCTCTGCTTGCTGCGGTCCAGTGTTCGGCCAGCTACTATGATCGGGGCTCCAATACGGTCAAGGTACTTTTGGAGACATGGAGTCACGTCAGCAATACCTGGCTTCTTGGGCATGGGGAAGCAGGAATCTCTTTGCTAGATCTTCATTTTATTGGGGGCCATCCGATGATCGAGACCATGTATGACGAGTTCGTTCCCTCGAACTCTAACAACTTTAGTGGTGCAAGCTTGGGGAGGAAGAGCCGCCTGCCAGTCTTCAAAATATTTTTGAGGCTTACCAATTAGTTCGTGCCAAGTCTAGCAATAGTCGGGTAACCTTCACCGAATGGGTGAAATTCTTCTGTGGGGACTATCCTGATGGTGATCAAAGTACTCCAAGATGGAAAGGTTAGGCAGTTGTAAAGGGGACGCCTCCCGTGTATCAATCCGAGACCAGCGATGACTATGTCTTTTTGGCTACATATTTGGCCTTATTTTTTTGCAAGTTCGTGCCCTCAGGATGGGCAGACGACATTCGTCCAGGCGCATTCTATGTAGCTTGTGACATGGCACGAGGGCATGAGTATGCCCTTGCTCAACCAGTCTAGTGCAATATTTACCATGGCTTGGGGGCCATCTCCCATGGAAAGGCTTACAAAGAAAAATAGGGAGGGAATGATATGGTTGGAGGAGAGGCATTTCCTGGGGATTTTAAGACTTAAGTCTCCATCCATTATGTAAACGGGTGGCTAGGGGTCTATTTCCCCGATACCTATGTTAGGAACCAGGGCATTGGGAACAAACTGTGGCCCTTCTTAATGAGGATTGTCAACAAAAAGGCTATCTTCCATTACCCTGGGGAAGCTCAGAGTTTATTTGGGAATGACTCCTTAAACATGTGGACGGTCCCATTTAAGGTTCGGAGCTTCACCGATCGTGCTTTCATTGATGAATTGGGGAAGGAGCTAGACGACACTCTAACCACCATTAGGAAACTCATGTTCATCCTGAGCATTAGAAGAGGAGTTCCACCTTATCGTACTCCACACAGTGCAAAATTAAAAGGGTATTTCCCCCACCACTTCGCCTGTCATCATGGGCTTGATCTGAGCTGCCCCTTCTCCGTGTCTTTCAAAAAGCGTCGGGGCAAGGTGAACATGGGGAAAATGGAAGAGCTTGATACTCTCTGCAAGTGCTGGTTTCCAGAACACCTACGGACCCCTTGGTCCACATGTCTAGAAATGACAAAGATCAGCAAGTATGTGTTACCTCACGTCAGCAGGAGGGTTCAAATGTCTGAGCCTTATGTAAACTGGTGGACAATTACCAACAAAGGATATTGGGATAATGATCACCCCTAGAAAGGGGACAACGATAATTGGCATCAGGATACCAGGCAGAGGAGACTGGTGGATTCTCCTGCTCTTGGTGAAGTTTTTGTCTTGGAATATGCCTCTAACTGGCAAGCTTTAGAGATTCCTTGAGAGATAGCTGCCGATGACACGTCGTCAAATTTTCTTGTGATGAAGATGAGAACTGGGAGCATTTTTTGTAATCTTAGTTCAATCTTCAAGTGTAATGAGGGTCGAAACATCCCAGGTTATGTGGTGCGTCCCCTTCAGGACTTGAATGCACTGATCGGGAGTGGTCCTCATAGCAGGCTGGCTGGAGGACCTTCTCAAGGAGGGAGTTCTGACGCTGATGTTCCTCCTCCAGCAGGGGGTAAGTAAAGGAAACGCTCTGCCCCTATCGGCACTCATGCATAGGGTCAAGTTAATGGGCGTACTAAGAGGCGTAGGGGTGTCAAACTTCCTGTGATCTCGAAACCAGGAGGTAGCTCTTCCTCCTCTGATTATTTAACAACTACCCCAATGTCACCTTCTGCACTTTCACCACCATCTTCTGTCTCACCTGAACTGTTTTCTTCCTCTTCAGAGACTTAAGTAAACGACTCCAGCCCTTCTGAGCCCATTGTTATTGCGTCTAACTGGGAAATGACTCCAGATCTTGGGGAGGCGTCTCTAAGTCCAAGGGTAGCTTCTGAGTCAGAGCCGGCTTTGATGGAGGCTGACGAGGCTGAAGGCCTCGAAGCAAATGCTCTTGGGAGGGAATCTGATGATGATGTGGCCTCTGTGTTTTAGGGGTGTAGTGCCCCGACAGAGACAGGGATGATGGTTCAAGAAGAAGGGCCCATGGTTCATGATGCCCCTGAGTACCAAGAGGCTACTGCCCACGAGGGCACAAATCGTGAGGATGAAAGGGTTGAGCTTTTTATGACCAAGGTTCTGGCTATTGAGGGCACAAGCCAGATGGAAGAAATCGTGGCTGAGGCTAAACCGGTGAATGGCGACGGCCAAAGGGAAGGGGCAATTCTTAAACATGCTCATAATTACGTGGCAGTTCAGGAGGGTGAGAAGCAAGGGGAACATATTTCTTCAGAGCCTGCTAGGACAGAAGTGGAGGCCCCCATAAGTGAGGGTCAAGGCGGTAAGACTGGTGTTGAAGAATACAGGCAGGTCGAGGCTGGGGCTATCTCGAGGTTTGAGGGGCAAGAAGCTCTAGACTTTGAGGTAGTTTTAGAGGAGCTAGTGGCTTAGATGGCTACCACTTCGACAAGCCCTGCCCTTGAAGCCGAAGTGTCTTCAGTAATAGTCATCCCAACAACATCATCCAGGCCCATTTTTAACGAGGTTTCTGGTATGATTGCAGGCATGCTTCGTGCAGGCCTTCGAGGTCTAAAGGAGCTGCCTTTCAATGAGTTGGGCAAGGCTTTAGCCAAGCTTAGGGAATTATTTGCCGTGACTACTGTGGTTGGGAGTCTGTTAAAAGTCCTTTCCCAATTTGATGAAACGCTAAATGAGCTAGAGAGTTGGCTATCAGGAATATTGCATCATGAAGCAGAGATCAGTAGGTTAGCCTCCTTCATGGCGTTCATCTCGCGTCGTCGTGAGGAAATAGATACCTGCAATGAAAAGAAGGCCACTATCACTGGCCGTCAGTAGGATCTCAAGAGGGAGGCGCAAGGCAGCTATAAGAGGATGATCGAAATAAGAGAAGAGATGTGAATATTAAGGCAGGAATTCGCTGGTCTTGAGACGAAGATGATTCATAGGAGGGCTTTGAAGGCCTCTTTGGTTGTGAATTTATCCGACCTCACTCGCACCATTGAGTCCGATACTATGGCGATGTAGGAGGAGACGCAAATGGTGATTGAACTGAAGGAGCGTGCCCAGGGTACCGAGACTTCTCCTACAATAGGCAGCACAGAGATCAATAAGATAATTGGTCACTTTTGAAAAATGTCTTCTCTTTTACCAGCACTTGTAAAAAGTTTGTACTCATGAATAAGATGCTTCTTTTTCTTTTCTGGCTGACTTTGCTGCATGATTTCACTCTCCTCTTACTTTGCTGCACCTCATGTGAATTTTTTTTATTGAATACCTCTCGACATATTTATTGTCTCCAAGAGCTAAATATCTTAGGCCTTGCTTAGTCCCATGACGGACTACCGTGGCTTGGATAGCTTCGAAATGGGGAGTCATTGCATTTCTACTCTTAATGTTTGATTGGCCAAGGGCTCATAGTTCATTTTCCTCATCATTTGATGGCCTTATTCACTATAGATAGTCCAGTCAGCAGGGGCTTTGACCTCTTTTAGTGGTGCATTCACTTCAAAACCATCATAGATTTTAGTCTCGGGCACAAACTCCTTGAGATGTTTTGAAGCAATACGCATAACCTCCAATTGGCTCTAGAGACTGCGAACTTTGCTTCTTAAGTTTGCCAGGGGATCCTGCTCTTGAGGGGAAGAAGATTGACCTTTATCAAACTGCTCTCCTCCCACCAAACCAGGGAAGAGTAGAACTTGCTGCTGGTCACTGTTCCGAGGAGCATCCTCTATGCTTATAGCACCCAGAGTTTGAAAACTCTTTCGCGACGGTTGGCGTACTACTTCTGCTTTCAAAAGTGAAATAGGGAAATGCAGAACGTTTTGAAGGTCCGGCATATAGGTGATCTTTTGAGCTAAGAATTCTATCCCCATGACTTGTTCAACCATAGGAATGACTTCTGGTTCATCTTCTGGCCAAGATGACCTAGAACTTGGGGTAGAGGGCAAAGACACCTCTTTAAGTGATGCAAGAATTTCTTTGGGGATGATGGTGGGGATGCTAAAATGAATAGGGGTTAAAGGGAGAGTTTTCCCTTTCTTCCTCTTTGAACATGATTATCAATGTTCTCGCCATGTCCTCAACATCTTCATAGGGTGAAGATCGCATCTTTGTTGTACACTTGTGATCCCCCTCATTCAGCTTCTGAGGCAACACTAGATCTGTGAAGTAATATTTAGCATCATCATAGTGAGTTTTGGCTACAAGGAACGATCTTTTGTCAGCATAGACTGCATGTTGTCTCCCATCTCGACTATACTTGAAGCACTGGTGCAATGTCAATGGAACCAACCCCCGGTCATGGAGCCATGACCGATCGAGGAGAATGTTGTAAGAAGTGTTGGTGTCGATTACATGAAACTGGGCGTAATCGTTCCGCTCACCGATCTTAAAGCAAAGGTGAACCATGCCAACTAACTCCTTTTCTGACTGGTTGAACCCTTGGACTGTGACGTGGGTCGGAGTAAGATCTTCGGACCCTAAGGCTAATCGAGTAAGGATCCTCCTTAGAATAAGGTTAACAACGTCCATCTAACATAATTCTGTTGATGGGCCATGCATGTATTTTGCCAGTCACAAAGAGAGGGTGATTGTGAAACTTTTCTCTCAACTGCAGATCGTTCTCTGAAAAGGTGATTGACATACATCCTTTTAAAACCATTGGGTCCACTTCAATAGGTTCTACTTCGGTCTCATACACCTCAAGGTTAGAGAAAGCCTAAACCAAAGCTATCTTATAATCCTTCGAGAGCATGAGGGTGTTGTAGATACTGAGGAGAGCTGGAAGCTTCCGTAGATGCCCTATCACATCATATTTGACCTTTTCTTGGAAAAGGCTTTATGCTCCTAGTTCTGCCACTGATTTGGGTGGTACGTTGTGTTGAGGAGCAGCTTTGAGTGGAAGAGGTTTATTTTGGCCCGTTGGCTGACTCAATTGCACAGCAGGCTTGGATGGGGTGATGGACCTTTGAGGGAATTGGAGAATAGGTGGATTGTTTGAGGTATTGAGATTAGGAAGTAGTCCAGGGGAGGATAGGCAGACTGGAATTTGGATTAGGGAATAGTGGCGAACTAGGAAACTTCAAGGTGCCTGACTTCTGAGGTGGAGGCTGCAGTGTTTTCCCAGATCTTAGGCTTATTTGTCTCATGCTGGGTGATGGTCCTGAGATTTGCACCATATGATAAGCCTCTTGATCATGGAGGCTCTGCCCTCTTGATTCTATTAATCTTTGTTCGAAGTCAGGCTCAGTGGACCACTGGGGTTTCTTCGATTTTGACTTTTTCGGCTTCTTTGAAGAAGATGGCTCTGCTTTAGCTTTAGCTGCTAGGGCATCAGCAACTGTTAAGAATCCAGCTGCTTATGTCAGAGTCTTTCTCAATCACTTTCGTTGCATCCTGCTTATGTTGATTCCTTCGAATTCTCTGTCGAGAGCCTCGAAGTCCAGACATTTCAAGCTTGTACCTGCAGGAGACATAGGAGAAGAAAGCTGAGAAGTAGAAGAAGAAGAAGGAGAAGGGTTAGAAGGTGGGGGACTTTTAAGGTCGTTCCCCTCGTCAGACCGATCCAGGCGGCTTTTTACATCATCACCAGGGGGACATGTGCAGGGGGTATTTTAGGCCGTTCCCTTGCTTAGAACATTAGGGAGTGCTTTTAACATCGTCACCCTCATTGGACATGCTCTGAGGAGTGAATGACTCAGGGATGTCTTCTCGATGGGATGAAGAAGGAAGAAGGATCGCACCGGGGATAAAGTCCAATAAAGTTGGCAGTGGGGGAAGGGGCATTAGAAATTCATGCTCAACTGGAGGTTGAGCCATCTCGTTTCTCCGGTGAGTAGCCCTTGGTGCCTATTTCCTTCCAGTTTTTTGAGGTGGTGTTTGATTTGTCTTACTGGGCTTTTGAACAGCCTTAGCTTGGTGGACTGCGTCTCGTCTTAAGGACTTGAGTCTACTTTGCCCATGGTGGACTATCCATGGCAGGGAAATCGAGGGTTCAGCAGAGTCTGAATCATTAATAGGAAAGTCTTGTGTTGGGAGATCCTCTTGCATTGGTGGAGGAGTGGCATGGGGATCATCTACTGGGACGTTGTAAAACTCCTGACATTCCCTCATTTTCTTTGCGAATATAAGATGGAAAATGGTGCATTCTCACAGGTAGTGGCTCCATATCTGATGGTACGGGCACCAATGGTCCTTAGTCCCCTGAGTGAGGCGTTGAGGTTACCTTGCCTGTTGTGATGTGATTAGACCTTCTTAAAGCATTATAACAAAGAAGGCGTGAAGGATACTCGGGGCTTCATCTTCCTCTTGGACGGTTACTGCATGGGAGGCTTCTACTGCACCGAATACCTTCTTTTAGTCCTCAATCTTTATCAGACCTTTATGAATCAGAGCCTCAATGATATCTTTTAGCGTGAAGCAGTCATATGTGGGGTGATTGATCCTTCTATGGTAAGCACAATAATTTGCCTGAGTATCGAGCCCAACTTGCTCGAGGAACTTGGCTTCTAGAAGCTTGATCATTTTTTTTTCCAACAATAATTAGAACATCACAGAAACCCATTCCTTCTCAAAGGGGTAGACCTTATTCCTATGTCTGGTGAAATATTCATCCCGATTAAGATTCACTGGCAAGGGTACTTGGTTATACGATTGTTGTTGCTTTCCTGTTGTAGGAGTTGTCCTCACCCCTTTGGAGAGGTCCAAAGTTTGGGAGGGAGCCTTCTTTAGATCACTGACCGTGACAACTGCACTGGTTACTCCTATTTGTTGGCTGCCCCAGGTGTTAGTCCGAGAGCTATCATTGCCCCAGTTGATCCTTGAGCTTACAGATGGTTGTCGTGGCCTGCCGTGGTGCCGTGATAGGCTTTCTATGCAAACTGATTTGGAAATTAGCTCTGACATGGATGTCGGATTAGAGGCTTCAACGTATAGAGCCAGGTTGCATGTTCCACACGCAAGGTTGGACTACTTCCATCTCAGGCATGGAATTGGGATGTCGAGCAGCTAAATTTCTCCATCTTGATATGAACTGGTCCATGGACTCATCGGGGTCTTGGGTCAAGGTGAGAATCTCGATAGTTTGAACCTCTCTCTGGACCTCATAGAAATGCTGGTGGAGCAGCTTCTCCATTTTCTCCCAAGTATGCACTGAGTTCGGGAGAAGTCAAAAAGCTGAGTCGTCAAGGGTTTCAACAAACTGACGGAAAAGAAGTATCCCATCAGCCATTGTTTTTCAACATGCTGCTTGGAAGTGGGCAATATGTTGGTTCGAGGATGTGGTTCTGTTGAATTAGGGAAACTTCCCTTTCTTGTAATCTGAGCGTAATGGGACCTGGGCAATGTATGAAGGGTACGACCTTTGATAAGGCGTTGCACCTTGTATCCTCATAATTTGTCTATTCTCTAAGCTATGGTAACCATAACATCGATGTCTGACTGTGAGATGGGGTGAGGGATAAAATTGTCCTATGAAGCAGAGGGAAGGGGCTGCTTTGAAGGTGCATCGTCTTGGTTGTGGGGATTAACCTCATGGTCAGCTGATTATCGAGCGGTGTCTATACCATCAATCTTTTCCATCATCACGAGCACCATGTCTTCAAACTTGTTCTCATGATCTTCCTGTGAGTCACCAGGCTCGGTCACAAACATCACACTGACTTTTCCTTTAGGGAGGTTGGCTTTAATTGCAGTTGAGGGCTTACAAACTTGACGGGTCGCACACAGCAGATCGGTTAGCAGGGGGTCGGCATGCCCCTACTGGACTCGGCTTTTGTATACAGATAGCGTGAGGACAGGTTCTTGATGATCTTGGGACCGTGGCTGCTGAAGGGCTGGGTTTTCTTCTACGACACTTACAACAGTACACGGCTCTTGGAGCTTTTCTTTAGGCTTCAATGTCTGACGAGGGTAGAAGGGTTTCAGGTGAAGAGGGTCATCAGAGTTGGTTACTCCGACTGCCTTCGTCACTTTCTTGGTGAGAATTTGTAGACCCCTATTGCATTTAGCTTTGAGGTTTCGATGGACCTCGCCAAAACTATGATTGAGCCTGCAGCTGGTTAGCTCTTCTTGCACAAGAGAGGGTTGTCCCTATCAAGTGCAGCAAAGGATGAGGGTCAGGGACTAGAGTCATCTTGGGCTAGGGAGGATGAAGGATTTGATCTTCCATCAGGCCTTTGCCTCGAGCTCTCTTATGGACTCTGGAGACATGACCAAAATGATGGGGCTGGTTCAGGATGGTACTCTTGGGGAAGGTCTTTGAGTACCATGACTGGTGGTGCTTGGTGGAGGGCAAAGGAGCTAGCAACTGCAAGGTTGACTCCTGAGGACACCTGCGTAGAAGATAAGGGGATATCTGTGATGGCGACGTGTGTGTGCTCCACGAAGAAGGATCACGAGTGACCTAGGGGTCTGGTCGGGCTCAAGCAAGTGATCTGGCTTTCGAAGGCCAAGAACTGCGAGCAAGTGTTTACAAGAGAACAGGTGCAAGCCTACCCCGTACAAGGTGTGCTTTTGTGTGATGAGTAGGAGGATGAGAAGATCGTCTCCTGTGTACTCAAGTTAGCGCATTGATGGCGTTGCCCCAAGCAATGGGATGCACATGAGCAGCGTATGCAGGACTCGACCTTGGGAGGTCTGATCCTAGAAGCTGACTCTAGGGAACGTAAGGGTTGCCGCTAGGTATGACTTGAGTGGGTGACCCACGAGCCTTATGGTGTGTGCGAGGGGTGGAGGCTGCAAGATCTCGACCTCGATGTGTTTGGCCTCTAGGGATAGAGACATGTAGTGGTGCAGGAATGTGGGGAGTAGCCTTGCGGCAATCCACAGGAGCAACGACAACTTGTTTTCCTTTTGCAGAGAGAGACTGGCCAGCCTTCCTTAGTGTCGGGGTGCATGCTGTGTTGGGCAATAGATGTGTTGCCGATGCAAGGTGCTTTGGTGGAGGTTCCACCAGAACTAGGAGATGGGGAGTTAGAGACTTTTAGGTCCCTCCAAACGCCAATCTAGGTTAAAACCAGGGAGCTAGACGTGGGGTCTTTGCTCAAAAGAAAGGCAGGGAAAAAAATTGAAGGAACCGCTTCCCTGGGGACACTCACGAATGCGAGGATGAGAAAATCCTCGATCCGGATGAATGGGTTAAAAAACCAGCAGCCATAAGTGCAGATATAGAAAATAAAAGAAGAAACTTAATCAAACAAGTATGATCCAACTAAGGGTTAGTAAGTCCCCAGTGGAGTCGCCAAGCTGGTTCGGTGCCTCGATCTCACCTTTCAGATCAGGATGATTGGGCGGTACGCGTCTCGAGTTTCGACGAGACCCGGGACTTTTTGAGATCACTCTCTCGAGAAAATCATTCGAGAATTACTCGGGCTGGCTCGTGTGGGCGCCCTCAAAGATCATAAAGAAAGCCCCCCAGTAATACAACTGGTTCGAAATCACACACATATGGAAAATGATACAAGACAGGTGGGTCATGGGACCACACCTTTCCTTCAGGTGAATGTACACAGGCGTGCAAATTCAAAGGAATAGAAGAATGGGAAAATGAAGATTGGGGTAAAAAATATTCGATCGAGTGATGAGATCGACGCAATGACTTGACTAGTTGGTAGCTCAGACCGACTCAACAGAGTTACTATTAGACGACTGTACCAATACCAACAAGCTAGACACAATGACTTGTATGTTGTGACAATACAGCGGGCATAGTAACTATGACCGGCATAATCAACATTACAGCTAAACGACATGGCTACCATTGAAGCCCAATCTCAACCATTATTGATCAAATGAGAGAGTAAAAGAAGGAAGAAAGATCAGAGAGAGAAAGAAAATAAGGGAGAGATGAGGAGAGAGAAAAGTAGAAGATAAAAGATAAGAAGAAATAGAGTAGAATAGAAAACCATGCAAGAAGAAGAAGAGAGAGGGGGGAAGGAAAGGAGAAGGAGGGTGTAGACGAAAATGAGAGCAAAAACGCAAACAATGATGGCTTCTGCTGCCTGTGAAAATAAAGAAAGAGGAGAGAGAAAGCATCTAGACGGTAAAGGGCATGCGCCAGCTGTGCCATAAGAAAGAGGAGAGAGAAAGCATGTAGGCGATGGTTTCTGTCAACTGTGAAAGAAGAAAAGAAGGGGAGAGAAAACCCATCTGACGATAGGCTTGCGTCGGCTGTGACAATGGAAAAGAAAAAGAGAGGAACCTAGCCGACATTAGGCCTGCGCTAGTTGTGACAGAAGAGAAGAAAGAGAGTGAAAACCCAGTCAGTGATAGGCTTACGCCGATTGTGATAGAAGAGAAGAAAAAGAGAGAAAACCCAATCGACGATAGGCTTGCACCGGTTGTGGTAAAAGAGAAGAAAGAGAGAGGAAACCCAACCAGTGATAGGCTTCTGCTGGTTCTGATAGAAGAGAAGAAAGAGAGAGAAAATGCAGGAGGCACTAGGCTTGTGTCGATTGGGCTAAAGCTTGACTCACTGTTCATGTCTCAAGTGCAGGAAGGCATTACACCAGGCGATAGGTCCACCATAAGTGAATGGAGAAAGAGAAGAAGGTAATGAGGGACATGATAGACCAGAGGAGGAAGAGAGAGAGAGATAAAGATGAAAAGAAGAGAAAAAAAGAAAGATAAAGAGGGGAAAAGGGGGGAGAGAGAAAGATAGAGATGAGAAAAGAGGAGAGAGAAAGTGAGAAGGAGAGAGAAAAGAGGAGGATAGAGAAAATTACCTTATCGAAGGGAACCGACCCTTTTCTTCTCTCTCTTCTTTCTCTCTCCAAGATACACCCACGAACTCAAGCAAAAAGCAAAATTTTATTGAATCAATGAAAGTTGAACTAAAGGGTCTTTTTTTTCAATGAAGCCTTGCATGTTTATAAAGAATTGGGCCTAAACATGGGTGGACGCCAAAAAACTACAAAAAATTGAAGGCAATTACAATTTAATTGAATTAAGAAAAATTCTAAAAATGGATGGAAAAGGATTGTTTTGCCCCTACCTAACAAAGTGTGGAATTTCATAACAGTCCCTGCTACTGCAAGAGAACTTATGTGATATTTCATGACTAATCCAGGGCTGTTTTGATGCCCGTCTGATAAAAAACTGATTGTTTTCTTGTAGGGCTCGGTATGGCGATCGATTTGATACCAACTTCAAGCCATGAATCATGTTTTTGAGCCATGATCATGAGACTTGAATTTTTTATGAATCTTGAAATCTTTGGATCGATTGTGTGCTCGTTCCTTGATGTTTTTCTTCTGTTTATTCACTAAATCACACTGAGCATGCCACCATGATCATGTTGTAATGCGTGCAGCTCGATTTCATGTCCAAATGAAACTTTTGTTGTCTTGAGTTTTTTGTCGGAATCTTGAAGTCTGTCGACCAAAATTTATAGCAGCTTCGATGCCTTCATGTGTGAAATCAATCCGTTCATCCTATGTGAGGTTTAGATCAGAGATAGCCACAGACCTTATGCACATAATGGAATTGGTTTCATGTCGATCGGGTCCGCGAGTGTCGTGATTTGACAGTCAGAGTGAGACGTGTTGCTGGTGAACTTTTTGCAACTTTCTTCGCAGATCAGCAATTTCTATCTAGTTTTTCTCCTTATTCAAGCATCGTCACAGAGCCTACCATCTATCGAAGTGCTCGTCTTGACGAGACGAACACGTTCACAAAGTTTGAGCACGATCAGACTCGGATCGAGTGAGAAATAGGCCCCAAAACTCTCTGCTCGTAACTGTGAAAACAGCCACCTTTAATGGTGTTTTGGTACAGGATGGCCACACGGGAATAGTGTGTAGCCTACCCCTTTTCGATATTTTACACATAACAATCTCTTGGAGTGCCCGATTAAGATGAAACTTGATCCATAGAGGTGTTCGACCGTGTCAGATCCAATTGCAGTGGTCCCATAACAATTTGATGCACTGAAAAATATAATTCTAGTTACAGGGTCTATTTCAGGGTGCTAGAGGCCAATTTTTCGAAAATTATTTCTTTGTGTTCACTACCTTAGACATATTTGATCACGATAAAACTTGGCAGGTGGCCTTTTGGAGTACTGATGAAGATGTTCACCAATTTGGGGCCATTCTGAGACTATCAAAATTTCCACTATTTTGTAAGCTTTATTGACTTGCTTCCTCTTTATTTGGTATCAGAGGCCAAGGTGCTGAAAAATACGTTCAAACATGCACTTCCTTAAAGATGACAGAATGTGATGAAACTTTGCAGGAGGCATTTTGGTGACCTTATGAAGATCTTGACAAATTTGGGCCCATTTCGAGACTGTGAAAATTTCCACCATTTGTCAGGCTTTATTGACTAGCTTCTCTTTCTTATTCCGCATCGAGGACCCATGGTGCTGAAAAATGTCTTCAAATACCATGCCCCGCTGAATGTTTATCTTTGAGAGAAGCGAGAAGGAAAACATTTAGAAAATTTCCTCTGACTTGATTTCTTTTTTCTTCCTAGCCACAGGAGCACGTGAACGTCGAGGAGATTCATGCAATGCTGCAACTAGGATGCTCAAACGTTTGGATGGATTATACAGGTCCATCCGTGGAGACTTTAGGGGGACAAGAGACTTTGAGGGATCTTGTCGTGGTCCTCACCCTCACGGAACCGTAAGGTTTAGTTTTTAATGTCTTCACCTTGTCAGACGAGTTTGCAACATGGAAAGATTGGTATTTGCAGTCCTCACTCTATCAGATAGTACCTTTGAGGGCCATTTTGTGTTTTTAAGGGATTTTTTGGTTATCGTCCTAAACCTAAAGGAGGTTTTTTTTTTTAAGGGATCTTTCAGTCATCGTCCTCACCCTGAAGGACTCTTTTTAATTTTAGAGGGACCTTTCGATCAACGTCCTCAACCTCAAGGACTCTGCTTGTTTTTGGAGGGATCTTTTGGTCAACGTCATCACCCTGAACGACTATCTTTTGTTTTTTGAGGGATCTTTTGGTCATCGTTCTTACCCTCAAAGACTCTTTTTAACTTTAGAGGAATATTTTGATCAACATCCTCACACTCAAGGACTCTTTTTGTTTTTGGAGGGATCATTCAGTCATCGTCCTCGCCCTCAAGGACTCTTTTTGTTTTTGGAGGGATCTTTAAATCAACGTCCTCACCCTCAAGGATTCTTCTTGATTTTGGAGGGATCTTTCGGTCAACGTCCTCACCCTCAAGGACTCTTTTTTGTTGTTGTTTGGGATATCTTGTGAGGCTCTCACTCTCAAGTGAGCCATCTTATGTCTTTTGATTGGATCCTGACAATTATTTTCGTTTTTGTAAAGGCGTGTTTATGGTCATGCCTTCGGGACCCGCGCAAAGCCTTTTAACATCATGCGGCCAGGACGTGCACTACAGTTTAAGATCATATAACTAGACCATGGTGGTGATGGGCGGCAGTCTGTTGAGGTAATGGAGTGACTATGGTCGTGGTTTTGACTCACTTTGGCGAGAAGGCACGAGGGTGTCTGCAAGGGATGGATGATGTATGGATGGAAGGTGAAAAGTGGTGACCCACTAGCTGACAGCTAGTATGGGTGAAAGGATGGTTCCGTATTTTGTGAGCATGGGTGAGACTCACTAGGGAATGATGAGTGGTAATGGAGGAAGATGGATTTACTGGGGAGGTGCTGAAGCTGGTGCGCACACAGACGGGTAGGTTAGGGACGGCATAAGTGAATACGCATGTAAAGGGCATGTGCGCATGTGTGGGGGTGAGTTTAAGGTTATGCTTCCTAAACCATTGGAAAACAGTTTAACATCATGCGGCCAGGACATGCACTAGAGGTTAAGGTCATATAGCTTGGACCATGGCTATGTAGTTTAAAGTCATGTGGCTAGGACTATGCAGTTTAAGGTCATGGAACTGGACCTTCGCTACAGTTTAAGGTCATATAGTTTGGACCATGGCTAATTTAGAGTCATCCAGCTAAGACTATGCAGTTGAAGGTCGTGCAACTTGACCTCCGCTATAGGTTAAGGTCATATTGTCTGGACCATGCAGTTTAGGGTCGTGCATCTAAACCATGACTGTAAAAATTAAGGTCATGCAGCACAAACTATGGCTGTGTAGTTTAAGGTCATGCAGCACGGACCATGGCTATGCAGTTTAAGGTCATGCAGCACGAAACATTGTTTCCGTCACCGTGTAAGTAAAGCTCCGTGGGGGATTAGAGTGGTTTGGTGAGAAGCGGATGCACTGGGGATTAGTGGGTTAAATATGACTCCACAGGGTAATGAGCAATGGTATGCATGTAACTCCACTGAGAATGGCAGACTGGAGCATAGATGTAACCCCACTGGGGATTGAAGAGATAAAAGAATGACCCTAACTCCACTAGGGATAATGGGTTGCAGTGCGGATGTGAATCGTACTGGGGATGAGGGACAGTGGCCTACGTGTAGCTCCACTGGGAATGACAGTCCAGAGCACAGGTGAAACCCCACTATGGATAGTGATAAAATACATCCGGTGGAGAGGTGTATCCATTTCACAGTTTAAAGTCATGTGCATGGACTATTTGTCGCACCATTTAATGTCTTATGATAGAGACGTGCATTACGGTTTTAAGGTCTTGTAGCTCGGACCATGGTTATGCAATTTAAAGTCATGTGGCTAGGACCATGCAGTTTAAGGTCGTGCAACTAGACATCCACTAGAGTTTAAGGTCATATAGTTTGGATCAAAGCTGTGCAGTTTAAAGTCATGCAACTGGAACCATGCAGTTTACGGTCATGCAACTAAACTACCGTTATAGTTTAAGGTCATATAGTTTGGACAATGCAGTTTAGGGTTGTGCATCTAGACTGTTTAGGTGGTAAGGAAATGTGGTTCCATGGGGAGCAGAGACGTAATTGAAGAGTCCCTAGGGATGCAGAATGGTGCTCATGCGCACGGCACTGCACTAGGCCTTGATAATGTGCACGACGATAGGCCTTTGGTGAATCAAGTGGTGATACTTCTAGTGAAGTGCATGACGATAGATTCTTGTGAAGCGCAAGACAATAGCTTATTGTGAATCTCACGACTATAGCTTCTTGTGAAGTGCACGACGATAACATTTTGTGAAGTGCACAACGATAGCCTCTTTAGTAAAGTACGTAGTGTTAACATCACAAGGCATAGACGATAGCAGGTTCATGAAGCACAGGCGGTAGCGACTCGCATTCAGGCCTCGGGCTTGACCCGCCCCAGCCTGGACTTATCGCCATTTGGAGATGAGGGCTGGAGTGTCTTTTTGAATTTGTTAGGGGTACTACGAGTAACCCTTGTCTATAAAAGAGGGCAAAACCCCATTTTACTGTTTCACTTTCGATAAAACAGTGTGAGAGTTTTAGAGCAAGAGAGGAGTCTCGGGAAGAGCTTTCGGCGAGAATCATAGTGTGTAGAGACTTCACCAACAACACTTCAGTGAGTTTGAAGGTATTCGCAGAGTAGTTACGAGTATTTTCTAAAAGTGCCACAACATCTGGAGAGGGTAACAGTGGCTTTGTGGGGATCGTCCGAGACTTTTTTGGTGAAGAATGATAGTCATTGGAGCTTCTATGCAAGAACAGTGGTGCCATTAGGTTGCGACACAATTTTCGATGTGCATAAGGAGTCTTTGGTGGACTTCTGGCAGTCTTGCGATCACTGGCTGGCTGCAGAGGCCTCGGGTACACCAGGGAGGACAACAAGGACTGCTGGCACTTGCACAAGGCTTTCCGGTGACTTCCCGATGTCCTTGTGATTATTATCAAGAAGAGCAGAGCTCGAACAGTGGTTCTGCCAGAAGGTCTATGCAAATAAGGGAGAAGGAAACCCACTAGGTCACAGGGGAGCTTCTACAGAGGTTCTGGTGATCTCCTGGTATTCTCGACTGTCAGTAGGGGGAAAGAACAGGCTCAGATGGGGGTCCCCAGTGGTGGAGAAATATTTTCAATGAGAAGAGGAAACGTTGGTAGGGGACTGAAGGGTCACAAGCATGTAATGGTTGGGGAGGCGAAGCGTCGTGAGATGGCGAACGGTCACCCTCCGCACACGCGGTGACAGGCCACATCATGAGTGTCAGGTGGCGTGCCCAGATTTCGAGGGACATGGTGTGCCGCACATGTGACCCATGTGAACAGCTTGAGCATAGCTGGTACTATACATAGACAGTGTTAGCCCACCTTTAATCGTTAGACGGTGATAACCCCTTTAGTCGTGAGACCACGATTAGCTTCTTTAGTCGTGAGACGATGATGGCCCTGCGTTCTGCGCACGGTGATAGCCGTGCAACAACGATGGCCTTGCCTTCTGCGCACAATGATAGCCTCTTTAGTCAAGCGACGATGACAACCCCTTTAGTTGTGAGATAGCGATAGCCTTTCCTTCTGCACATAGTGATAGTCTTGCCTTTTGCGCACGGCGATAGCCTTGGCTTCTGTAGAGGACAATAACACTGCCTCTTAGGGACTTGGATATGGTAGTGAAGGCTTTGCTCTAGCTTCATGACCCAGCCTTCAGGCGCCATTCCTGACGTGAAGAACCTGCCACGAGTAGGGGATCTTGACACAAATGAATTCACCGAAGAAAGCTTGGTGGGGGGTGAGCGAATCTGGCTTACCAAGGCTTTGTGTGAACCATGGTTGCCTTTGAGCATCACCTTTGCTAGTGACCCCGTCCTCTTTGAGGTTAGAGAAGACATCAACGGGAATGTAAAAATAGAAGAAGGGATAGGCCT
This sequence comes from Amborella trichopoda, assembly GCF_000471905.2. The sequence continues at coordinate 3,069,186 of NW_006499617.1, read as the reverse complement.
CCGCCATTTTTTGCATAGGAATATAGCCTCAAGCGAGGACTTGCCAACCCTAGGCAAGAGAATGGTGAATACCCTGGGCCTGAAGTGGTTTTCTGCAAGCCTCCAGGTACAAGGGGAGCACCAGTACCTGTAAGGGTACTCTTCCTGAACTATAAGGGTGCTGAATCGATACAGGGATATTCTGAAGAGCACTTCCCTGCAAGCCGCCATTCAGTGCTCGGCAGGATACTATGACCGTTGCTCGAATACGATCAAGGTATTGTTTGAAACTTGGAGCCATGCCAATAACACATGGCTGCTTGGTCATGGGGAAGCAGGGATGTCTCCACTAGACCTATGTTTTATCAGTGGGGTCCCACTCATCGGTGCTATATATGATGAGTTCGTGCCCCCGAACTCGGTCATTTTTGAAGGTGAACGGGTCGGGAAGGAAGACCCACTAGCTGGATTGCAAAAGTTATTCAGGATTTACTAGCTGCTCGGCTCAGAGTCCAAGAAAGGACATGTCTCCTTCACCCAGTGGGTGACATTCTCCTATGGAAACTTTGATGATGAGATCGGTCCAAGCCCAAGAAGAAAGGGGAAGGCATCCAAGGAGGGAACCCTCCAGTCTTTTAACTTCACAGCGAGAACGGCCTCATCTTCTTGGCTGTGTACCTAGTACTTTTTCTGTGTAAGGTTTCTCTCCCCGAAGGAGCAGAAATTATATGTCCAGGCACATTCTATGTAGCTTGTGACATGGGGAGGGGGCGAGAGTACGCTCTCGCACAGTCGGTCTTATGTGACATCTACTTGTTTATAGCAAAGAATCGAGCAATCTAACGATGTAGATCTCTCAGATCTGACACTTTTAACTGATAAAAATAAATGAAAAAGCAATGATAGAGAATGTGGGAACAATCGGATTCATATCTGAGATTAGATCTGCCCAGAAACGAGCAGATCTGCTCTCAGATGTGTGGCGGCTAGTGTGATCCAACGCATTTCAAAACACAATTGTCAATAAGAATGAATGAAAGCCAGAGTAAAATAAATACAATAAAAGAAAAGAGGAAATGAAGGTGAAGAAAATACCGAACCAGGATGGCCCGGGCTTCTTAAGCCTTCGAGGGCTCACCCGTATCAGAACAGGTACCTTTTGTCGTTGTGGTCCAAATGTCGATCAGCAAGTCTCTGGTAGTAGTACGGTAGTTGTGCCCTAGAAATGGTTTAGATCTAGGGTTGTTGTGCCCTAGGTCTAGGTTTTCTCAGGCTTAAGATAAGGGTTAGGGTTTTCTCATGGAAGGTGTCTCTACTCTCCTAGGGTTTCTCTTCCGGCCTAAAGTTTCTAAAAGTCTCGTCCCTCTCAACCCTCTCATTTTTCATCCTTTTATGGTCACCCAAAGTGACTTCATCTGAATGAGGGATTTGTTGGGGCAGAGTTATCCCGTAACCAACAAATCCCTTTGTCAAACCAATCTTCAAATTTTTAAATTTCGAATTTGACCAATGTGGATAGCATCACATAGCCAAACCACCCAAAAGATGACCATAACAACATGAAAAATGATAAAAACGTGTTTGGCGGAAAACGCGACTGGGCGGCACGAGTCGTGTCACCTAGGTAGCATGCCCCATGTCGCATCAATAAAAAATACTCCAAATTGAAAATTCAAGTGTGCTCCTTAGCCTCTTATGAAACTACCAAAAACCTTTCTGTCAAAATGGAGGTTTTTACTATTTTTAATGATTTTTCTGGTAAAATAGCACGTTTACTGGATTCTAAGTAAAAATAGGCACTTGTTGGGTTCTGGGCTGGCAGAATTGTTCCCGCTCACATGGTAAATTGTGTGACCTACGGATTTTGGGTTCACTTGGCCAATTTGATCCTAAGGGTCTAAGAAAACCACAGAACTTGCGATATTTAAAGTAGGTGTCTACAGTTGCCCCTCTTTAGTACTCCCTATCCTTCGAGGGATAGGAGAGTGGCAAAGAAGTGGACACGCTATCATTCCCTGTCCTTTTAGGGGCAGACGAATGCGCACTCCCTATCCTTCGAGGAACAGGTGAGTAGCAATAGTAGACTCTCCGAAGCCCCCTCTCCTTTGAGGGGCAAGAGAATGTCAAAGATGAATGTCATCCCGACGTCACTTGGGCAGAAGGCACACTAACTATCTCTCTAAGTCATTGGACTCCCATGCTCACTCACCTAAGGCATTTTCATCCTTGGGGTTTTCGGCATGACGTGTTAGTGAGTTACGTTAGCTTGAAACTCGAGATGGATTTTACCGCCATGTCACTTGACCTCAAGGTTTTCTTAGTTTGAAAATTTTAACCCTGGCAATTTCTTTGATTTCCTTAAGGGTTTCCAAATATTGCCTATAAGGAAAGGATTTCTATACGAAGAGACTTGTCTGATCAATTTCGAATAGCAAGACGACACAACAACTTGGTAATCGTGGCAACGCGGTGTTCATCATATACGAGTGTCCAAACTCCTTCATTTTTACAAGTCTTTTTAGAAATTTTGAAAGTAGGGGGAGATTTGAAATAGAACCCAGAGCAGGGTCAGCTTACAATTTTAACAAAGAAATTAAACAAAAAACACAAGACATATAATGAAAAATTTGAAAAGAGAAAGATATTTGAAAAACATAGTTGGTCAGCAGTTTTAACACTTGCAACCATAGAGCCCTCTAAGCAGTTTAACATCATGCAATGGTGGACCACACACCCGACCTTTTACATCATATGGGGATAGACAGTACCTATCTCGGCTCTTTTACGTCGCACAAGTTTGACATTGAACTAGATAACCCGACCTTTTCCATCATATGGGTCTACAAGTTACCTATCTAAGCTCTTTTACGTCGCACGAGTTTGATGTATTAGCACGGTTTTTTTAACGTCGCACGAGTTTGACGTGTTAGCTCGGTTTTTTAACGTCGCACGAGTTTGACATGTCAGCTCAGCTTTTAACGTCGCACGACTTTGACGTGTTTGCTCGATTGTTTAATGTCGCACGAATTTGTCGTGTTAGCTCGATTTTTTAATGTCGCACGAGTATAATGTGTTAGCTCAGTTTTTTAACGTCGCACAAGTTTGACGATCTGAATCCTACTTCGCAATTTTTTACTGCAGAGCAAAAGATTTTCTGAAATTGGTTGGCAATTTAGACTCATGCCACGGAGGAGCAAAATATTTTGAAGCTGGTTGGCAGTTTAGGCTCATGCCACCGAGGAGCAAATTATTTTGAAATCGTTTGGCAGTTTAGCTTCATGCCACCAAGTGGTCTTTGAAAATTTTTGAATTTTTTTGTTTTTTTGTTTTTTGTTTTTTTTTAAATTGGTTGGCAATTTAGGCTCATACAATCAATGAGCACATGTAATTTTTTGAAACTTTTTATTTATTTGGGAAGATTGGTTTAATTGAAAAAAAGGTTTTTGGTAAAAATAATGAGCGACATGAGTGGTGTCGCCCTCACAGGCTTGGCGACACCAGGCGTGTTGCCCATTTCAATATTTTTTTATTTCTTCTATTTAATTATTTTATATATATTTTATTATGTTTTTGTTGGGTGACACCAGGTGTGTTGTCCATAAAACCATTTTCTATTATTATTATTTTATTTTTTTATTAAGTGTTGCTACCTCTATTGTGAGGTCTTTCTCAACTTTGCCCCTATTATGGGAAGTTTGACATTTGTTTTTTATTTTTTTATTTTTTTATTTTTTATATTGCCCTTGTTGGGGGGTTTTTGCTAAGCTTGCCCTTAGAAGTGTGCAATTTTATTCATCGAAGCATAGTAGAACACTTTCTTTGCACATACTTTTCCAACTGAATATTTACAAACTCAGCCCCCTAGTTGTAGGGTTTTTGTCTCGAATTTTTGACAATTGGGTCGTTGTATGCACACACAGGGATGAGCTTGCCCAATTTTTCCTCACGGGATCAAGTTGAGAGAAAAACACTCCTAGACTAGCCAATTTTGTCATTGGCGAGTTTCACCTATCTCCTATATGTGGTAGTTGGTAGTTATCCTCATACAACCATGGAGTGCCTGGCTAGTTTCTAGCCTTCGTAACAGGCATAGGAAATTGGCTTCGAGCACGAGGCTAAATGACTGACAGTTTAACCTCTCGTAGTGATGGAGGAAGTCCCTTATAAAAGGAGAAAGCTTTTTGAAAATGGATGATTTTAACAATCAAATTGAAACAACATTTTCAAAAGGGATGGGCCTTACAGTTTTGCCACCTGTGGCCCTTTGGTGGTGATTTTCTTTCTTATATTTTACCCAAAGATGATGAAAGGATTCCCTTGCAGGATCGTCAGAACTCAAAAATCACAAAGTTATCCTTTTACCTTTGGAGCTTTCATCCTCTGCTTCGCGGATCCATGAAGAGTCCTCTGGATTCTTGTCGGGCTTCCATCTCGGAGGGTCTCCACGTTTTCCAGGGTTCCTCAAAATCACTTCAGTTTTCCATTCATGTAACCCTCCTACATCTTTCTGAGTTGGTTGTATTGGGAACCTGTAGGGTTTAGGAGGAGTCTTCATCCTCAGGGTCTGTATGTGTAGTATTATTGAAACTTGCAAGTACTTGTTTGTACTTGAGTGTTTTGCATCGAAAGCTCCTTCTTTGAGATTTTATTCTGTCTTTTACCCATAGTGCCTTTTCAGGGTTTCACCACATCCATTTTTTTGTTTTTTTATTTTTTTATTTTTGTTAATTGTTTTTTCTTATTTTTCTTTGTATTGCCTTTTCAGGTTTTTCACCACGTTTTTCAGCCATGGTGGTCAAGTAATAGCCTTGGTGCCTGATTTTCTGAGATAAGGAGGCTGCCCCAGAATGACCTCCTTCATTGTGCAAATCTGTTAGTACTTGGTCAGTTTTTGGTTGATCGAAGCACTGTAGAATGATGCCATCGAAGGACTTTTTGAGAAGGAGATCAACTCTTACTAAGAATCCCATAGAAAACCTTCAAAGGGCTTCTTTATCCTTTTTGGTGGCTCCTTCGCGGTATAACCCATCTTTTAGCAGGGACAGAACATCGTGGAAGCATGGTTTTGTTGTAACTAACGCATCTGAAGCCACGGGAGATACTTCCCCATTGTTCTCCTTTACTTGCTCCATTTCTTTTTTGATCCTTAGTGGGGAAGGGTCATGTTTGTTCCAGATGTAGAAAGGCAATGTGGTGATTTTTGGAGGAATATCAACCATCGAAGCAAGGGTTGTAAGGGTGTTTGCGAACCGATTATTTTCCCTAGTTACATGCTGGAAGGTGATTTTATTAAAATATGGAATCATCTTTTCCACCTTTTCTTGATAAGGTTT
>NW_006499617.1:2990428-3063854 GCF_000471905.2 Amborella trichopoda | reverse complement strand
GCTAGGTTTTCATTCCCATGGCATTCTCGAGCCCAGCTATCAAGGCTACATATTTAGCAATGTTATTGGTACATGGGAAATTCAACCTAATGGCTGTTGACATTAAATTCTCCTCGAGTGAGCATAGTATGACTCTTATACCTGACTTGTATTCGTTCCTTGCACCATCGAAGTATAGCTTCCAAATCAAGTCCTCAATTGTGAAGAGGTTCTCATCAGGGAGATCCATGTTAACATGAGTGTTATCTGGCAGTGCGTGTTCAGCTAAGTGGTTAGCAATGACTTGTCCTTTACCCGATTTTTGAGTGACATACTCGATCTCGAACTCGCTCAATAGCATTCTCCACTTCGCCAAACGTCCGTTGAGGACGGGCCTCTCCAATAGGTACTTGAGTGGGTCAATTTTTAATATGAGCTTGACAAAATGAGATAAGACATAATGTCTTAATTTTTGCATGGCCCGCATAAGTGTTAAGCAGTGTTTCTGCACTTCCATGTATCTTGTCTCATAATCGACCATGGTTTTACTGATGTAGTATATCATTTGTTCTTTTCCATGGTCGTCGTATTGTCCTAACATTGCCCCCATGGTCTCATCTTTTATAAATATGTATAGGAATAGGGGTTTATCTGGACTAAGAGGACTAAGGACGAGAGGTTTTGGTGAAGTACTCCTTGATTTGATCGAACTCTTATTGGAATTCATCATCCCATATGAATGGGGTATCCTTCTTAATGAGCCTATTGAAAGGCACACATATGTCTGCCAGTTGTGAAATAAAACGCCTTATGGCTTGCATGCGACCATGAAGCGCACAGATTTCTCTGATGTTCCGGTTAGGAGGCATTTCAGTGATGGCTGGTTATTTTGGACGGGTCCACCTCAATGCCTGTTTGGCTTACTATAAAGCCTAGTAATTTGTCAGATCCAACTCCAAAGGCACATTTCTGTGGATTGAGCCTTAGTTGATGTTTTTTGAGTCTTTCGAACATGGTTCTCAGGTTGGTGAGATGATCAGACCTGGTCTTCGACTTGACTAGAATATCGTCGATATAGTCTTTCATTATGGTATGCATTAGATCGGGGAAGATGCTATTCATTGCCCGTTGATAAGTTTCTCTTGCGTTTTTTAGACTGAATGGCATGACTTTGTAACAGTAGGTTCCCCATTGCGTTATGAATGAGGCCTTGGTTTGGTTTTCTTATGCCATGAGGATTTGGTTGTAACTCGAGGAGCTGTCTATGAATGACAACATCTCGTGACCCGCAGTGTTTTCGACCAAGGCATTTATGTTTGGTAATGGAAAATTGTCTTTGGGACATGCCTTATTGAGGTCTCTGTAATCGACACGCACTCGGATTCTCCCGTCTTTTTTGGGTACGACCATTATGTTGGCCAACCATTCTGAGTAATCGACGGGGGTAATGAACTTTGCCTTGAGTAGTTTATCGATTTATTTCTTGATTTTGAGCTCGAGGTGGGTCTTTTGACGTCAAAGTTTTTGCCTTGCAGGCTTTGCCCCTTTGTTGAATAATAGGTGATGTTGCACCAATTTGGGATCTAGTCCTGACATATCCTTATATGACTAGGCGAAGACATCGCAATATTCCTTGAGAAAGGAAATCACATCTTCCCGCTCCTCAGAAGCTAAGGAGGTTCCAATCTTGGTTAACCTTAGGTCCTTCTCAGTTCCTAGGTTTACGTCAATTGTCTCTTCGATGATAGTCGTTGGGTCAGCATAGAACCTCTTCTTTAACTGCTCAGCAAGGGAAGGGAGCTCCTCAGGTTGAGGGATTTCTTCAGACTCTTGAATCTCTTGATCTTGATCTTGGTCGTCCAATTCATCGCCTTGGGTATTATGCACTATTATTGAGCTTTATCATGTTTTGAATTTTTCACAGTTTTGAAATGTCACAAGCGGTGTCCCTTATGGGACTGGCGAGAGAAATGTTGGGAACCGGACTCGTAGGGTGGTTAGCTGGCCACCCTGCACCTATTCGTTTTTTAGCATCGGGACTTGAAGGTGCCGTTGGTACGCTTCCAGCGATTCTCGAGATAGAGGAGTGATTGACCAATTTTGTTCCTAAGTTTGAATAGGCGGATGAGCACGCTTAGCTGTGTTAGAGCCGATTGTGCATACCTTCAAATCCAGGTCAGCGAAAAGGTCTTCATTTCCCAGTTCTTGTGTGTGCTGAGATGTGGAAGAAGAATTATTCTCTGTTGGGGAATCAAGGATCACCTTTGATCGTTTTGAAGGATGGGCATTGAGAGGATCAAGGCTTTGAATGCCCCCTGATATGAAGCATGAAGGGCTTGAAGGCTTTATCCGACTTTGAAATAGAGTGAGAGTACACCCGATGCCTCTCGATCCCCTTTTCTAGTTTTGGCTTCAGGTGATTCAGAAATCGCTTCCTTTAAGCCTTGCACTTGACTTCCCAAACCATAGTCACGTTGGAAGCCTTGGGAGAGGAGCATGTGCCAGGCTCTGAGGGATCTGAAGCCATATCGATGTTAGCATTGGATAATCTCCTCCATTGATATGAAAGTTTGCAAAATTTGAAGAACGAGGTTGCTAGCTTGTAGGCATAAAGTAGCATAATCACCTTACTTGAAGGAAGCGAGCGGGATTTCCCCAAGCTTGACCCCTACGGCTAGCTTTCCACTATGTGTGCTGAAATTGGAATAGGAAGGGGGGTCAGCACAAACCTTTGCAACGCCATTTTTGGTTGGAAATTTTAGGCATTGATGTAGCGTTGAGGCCACCATGAGGGTTTCGTGGAGCCAGGGTCTTCCCAGCAGCATGTTGAAAGAAGGTTTTATGTTCAAGACATAAAATTTTACTGGCTGAATGGTGGGGACAATCTTGAGTGTGAGAGGTAATATGCCCTCAGCCTGGCTCATGGTCCCATCATATGCAGCGATGGTTAACTGATACGGTTCGAAGACATCCGGGCTTTTACCTATCTGCTTCACCATTTTCATAGGGCATGTCACCATTTTCATAGGGCATGCATTCAAAGATTCCCCATTATCAACCAGCACTCTCCTTATCTCATACCCTTTCATGAAAATAGTGATATGAAGAGGCTGAATGTGAAAGCGATTGACATTAGCCGGGATGTCATCATCCGTGAATATGATTGGCGTTGGTACCATTAGTTGGTTGATCATCTTGCACAACTCATCCGGTTGTGTGTTGCTCGGGATGTGGGTCTGAGCAAGAACCTTTTCAATTTGCACTCTATGTGCTAGTGAATTTGCAAGAAGCTCCAAGATGGAGATTTAAGCCTAGATCATCTCGAGATGAGTTGGTAGATCATAGGTGGTTGCTGATCCTTGAGTTCTTTTATTAGGTTCATGATCTGCATTCCCTGCTAGTGGTTTGGCTGTTGAAGTGGCTCCCATTCTTTCATCAAGAGTGTCCGCAATCAATTGGATGGGTTTGAACACTCGACCTCTTTGGGTTAAGGAATCTACTTCACCAGCCTAGAGCTCAATTGAGCCAATCCTATCGAGAGTAATGGGAGACCTTGGGGTGTTGGCCCCTTATTTGGAAGATGATCCCTTTTCATCAGCCTGGACCATGTCAATATCGAGGGCATCATCTTCGTTATATTGGTCCCACTTAGGAGGATCATCAAAGTTCGGGGACGAAGATTTTCCTCTAAGAAGACTCAAAATATCTTCTTCAACTTCTTGGAGATGATGATCACAAGCAAATATGAATTAGCAGGGATCATCTTCTTCGTCTTCATTTTCAATCATGTGAATGATAACATCCTCCTTTGGTTTACTTGGAGCTCCCGTTTCTTCGATTGTTGTGGCCGTATTTTTGGGGAGAGGGTTTGTGAAGGTACCCATCTTTTGATTAGGTTCTTCAACGGGTTGATTTCTAGGTCTGACAGTGATGTCACCCCTATTAATCAACCCTTGAATCACCCGCTTCAAGTAGAAACAATTTTGGGTATCATGGGCATGGTTTCTATGCCACTTGCACCATCTGTTCTTATCCTTAACCTCAAATGGTGGTTCAGATGGTGGCAGGAGTTGAATCATGTTTTTCTTCAAGAGTAACTCCAACACTTTTTCTAAAAGGTCTTTGAGAGGAGTGAAGTTGTCTTCTCACCTTCGATTGTTATTTTGAGCGTTAACTTTAGGAAGACCCCTTCAATTTTGAGTCTTATTATTGTGCTGGGTGGATGAACCATGAGCTAGTCCGTTAACGAAAATTTTGTTAACCTGACCGGATGCTTTCCCCTTGTCGTTGCTCTTACTTTTATTCTGGGGAATCGTGATGGATTTGTTATCCAGCCGAGTGCTGAGGGGTTTCCCTCTCGCCCTTTCATGTCGCGCCACCCGCTCGATCATAGAGTTGGAAAAGTGGGGAATAAGTCCCTGACTAAAGAAGGTCTTCTATTCAAGAGCTGCATTTTCTAAGGCCATGGAGATTTTAGCTGGGTCCATAAGTGGACATTCGATGACCTGCATCGCCGCCTCGCAGAATTGACCGAAAAAATGCTCAAAGGATTCTCCTGGGCTTTGTTTAGTTGCACTGATTTCCCAGGGAAAGAGATCTTCGTGTCGACCCACGGTAATGAGAGACGAACTGATTGAACATTTCTTATGGAGTTATGTGTGGATGAGCGGTCATTATTCTCCGATGCCATTTTAAAGCCTCACTAGTCAAAGTTTGTGAAAATAGGGCCTTCAGTTGGCTAGGCCTGTCTCGTAAGGCTCGGACGGAGAGGAGGTACGAATTGACGTGAATATCTGGGTCACACTTCCCATTGAATTTTTTTTTAAACTCTAGGATGACAAACCCAGGGGGAAGGTCTTCCATGCCTCCAAGGGTCTCACGAACATAGACCTTTGGGGGTAGGATTTTACGCATACCCATCCTTACGAGCATAACTTGTATCACTTTTAGAGTGCCTTCTTATTGAGTATTTTGCGTGAGAGTAGGCCCACTGGTCGGTGGGCTCCCAAGCATAGACTGATGAGTTGACACTTGGGGTAGATGTTGGCATGCTTGGGCCTGTGATGGATGAGCCATGGTTACCGTGGTGATTTGACACATTTGTTCCTGAGGGGCGTACTGAAACTTGCAGAAGCAAAAGCATAAGACTTTTTGATGAAATAAAATTAAAACGAAGTGAAACAGAAGAATAACAGATGGAACTGACCTATATCAAGAAATATATTTTTTGGCATTTTTAAAAATTTTATTTTGCTCCAAAACTTTTTGAACACTCACAAGAAAGTCCTAAGACCCAGCCTACAAATTTTAAAAAATTTCTAAGTTGGGCGACAGGGCGAACCAAAGAGTCTGTCACCCTAGACTTGGACGGCACCATCCGTGTCGCCTGGGCGATACGCCCTGTGTTGCCCAAAAAGTTGTTTTTTTTATTTTTTTATATTTGTTTCTTGTATATTGACAAAATAAGCTTACTATAAACTTGAAGAAACAACAGTTAAACTGTTTTTTGATGAAAATAAATTAAATTGCAGCGACAACAGATCTAGTAGAAAAATATGTTTCTCTATTTTTAAATATTTTATTTTGACCTAAAACTTTGGGAAAAATAACAAAATGGTGCCTAGAACATGGCTCAAATGTTTCAAAAGAGTCTAAGGTATTGAAATTTGGATGCTTGGATCACGCTCGATTTGCCCCACGATGGGTGCCAAACTATATAGAGCGCAGAATCGAGTGATCGAATGATGTAGATCTCTCAGATTTGACACTTTCAACAGATAAAAAATAAATGAAAAAGCAATGGTAGAGAAAGTGGGAACAATATAATTCAAATATGAGATCAGATCTGCCCAGAAAGGAGCAGATCTGCTCTCAGATCTATGGCGGAGACAGCGTGATCCGAAGCAATTCAAAACACAATTTTCAATAAGAATGAATCAAAGCCAGATAAAATAAAATAAATACAATAAAAGAAAAGAAGAAATTAAGGAGAAGAAAATATCGAACTGGGCCAGATGGCCCGAGCTTCCCGAGCCTTTTAGGGCTTGCCCGTATCAAAAGCCGTTCCTTTTGCCCTTGTGGTCTAGATGGTTGTTCCTTAGAACGGTTTAGATCTAGGGTTGTTGCGCCCTAGGTCTAGGTTTACTCAGGCTTAAGATGAGGGTTAGGGTTTTCTCAAGAAAGGTCTCTCTACTCTCCTAGGGTTTCCCTTCCAGCCTAAAGTTCTAAAAGTCTCGTCCTTCCTAAACACTCTCATTTTTCATCCTTTTATGGCCACCCAAAGTGAGTTCATCTGAACGAGGGATTTGTTGGGGCAGAGTTTTCCTGTAACCAACAAATCCTTGGTCAAACCAATCCTTAATTTTTTAAAATTCAGATTTGACTGACGCGGATAGCATCATGCTGCCAAACCACCCACAAGATAACCCTAAAAACATGAAAAATACGTAAAAATTGTTTGGGACAAATGTGGCTGGGCGGCATGAGTCATGTCACCTGGGCGGTACACCCTGTGTCGCACAAATAAAAAATCCTCCAAATTGAAATTTGAGTGTGTTCCTTAGCCTCTTTTGAAGCTACCAAAAAAAATTTGGGTCTACACTGAGTTTTTTACTATTTTTTATTAGCTTTTAGTAAAATAAGGCATTTGCAAGATGATTTGGGTGACACGCCCTATGTCGCCTTGGCGGCACGCCCTGTGTCGCCCAAACCAAACTTTGTCCAAATTGATGTTTTTCCATTTAGGTGTCTTCCTCTGCCTCTTGTGAATCTCTCAGAGAAAATTTGGGTCAAAACGAATTTTTATACTATTTTTAGTGCTTGTTTTTTGTATATTAGCGCGTTTAATGGATTTTGGGTCAAAACAGGCATCTGTTGGGTTCTGGGCTGGCAGAATGGTTCCAGCTCACATAGTCAATTGTGTGCCGTATGAATTTTGGGTTTATTAGGCCAATTTTTTCCTAACGGTCTAAGAAATCCACAGAACTTGCCAGATTTAAACCGGGTATCTACACTACTACGGGTTGGGAGCCATGTCCAGGGGGAAAGCCTATTAGGGCGATGAAGGAGGGAATGACATAGTGGACAACAAAGCCTTCCCAGGGGACTTCAAGATCCCTTTCCCCATCCACTATGTCTATGGCTGGCTTGGGGCATATTTCCTCAACACCTGTCTCAGAAATAGGGTGTTGGATGAGATAATGTGCCCATTTCTCTTGAGGATTGCTGGGTAGAAAGTAATCTTCCACACTCCTGATCATGCACGTAGCTTGTTCGACAATGACCACCTTCATATGAGTAGACCCGCCTTCTTGGTTGGAAACCTCACGGATCGCACTTTTCTCGATTAGCTGGGCCAGAGCCTGAATGGTGCTCCTACTACTCATAAGGAGCTCATGTTCATGTTGAGCAACAGAGGCGGAGTTTTACCTTACCGCACCATCCGTAGTACGAAACCCAAGGGGTATTTCCCTCATAGATTTGCCCGATAGCATGGAATAGACCAGCGATGCCCATTCTCGATATTCTTTGAGAAGCGGTATAGCAAAGTCAACCACAGGAAGAAAGATCAGCTGAGGACCCATCTTGGGACCTGGCTTCCGAGGCACATTCACACAGCTTGGGCCACGTGCTTGGAGTTCATCGAGATAAACAAGTACTTGCTGCCATATTTTGGGAGAACGGTGCACGTCACAGAGACCCACAAACGCTGGTGGCGGATCATTAGTTAAGGGTATTGGGACGCCAGCCACCTTTGGAAAAGGGAGAACTCCCGCTGAAGTGGGGACATGCAGTAGAGGAAAATGGCAAGGACTCCTCAATTGGGGGAGATATTCACCCTGGGCTTCCCTTGGAACTGGTGAGACGTTCGGCGGCCCCACCAAATTGTCATGGACAAGTCTCTACCACGGTTTCTCGTTATGGAGAAGAAGACAGAGAGCATTTTTGACAATCTCCCTGCTGATTTGAAATGGAAGGCGGGCGGCAAGGTTCTGGGGTATGAAGAGAGCCTAATCAAGGATTTGAAGAAGTTGATAGGCAGCAGCCCTCACAACAAACTTATAGCTGGCTCTTCTCAAAAGGCTGCTTTTGAGACTGCTGCGCCTTCTCAAGTGAACGGGAAGAAGAGAAAGCGGGCTGCTCCAGCCGTTCCTCATGCACCAGCTCGTCGGGTTTCGAAGCGTAAGGGGCTCAAACGTCCAGTGGTTCAGAAGCCGAAAGATTGCTCTTCACCGGCTGCCTCTTCAGAGTCTTAGAAGTCTCCTACTATTTTTGTATCTTCCTTTACACTTGAGGACTCGTCTTCCTCCTCTAGCTCTTTAAAGACTCAGGCCGATGCCTCAGATCCCACTCCACCATTCGAAATTGCTTCGGACCAGGAAGTGACGTCCGTGGATAAAGGGGAGGGCCTAGTCCCTATGGAGATGAACGAGGTTGATGAGGCCAGCCTTGATGAGGCAGCCGAGGTGAAGAGGACCTCTGAGGCCCAGGAGGTTGCTGCATTTATGGGGAAAGGGAAACCCCAGTTGAGCTAGTGGTCGTAGAGGAGGTTAGTGCCTCAAGGACTGAAGAGGGCTTATTCGAGTAGTAGAAAGTTGCTGCTTCAAGCGATGTAGTTGTAAGTGATGCACAGACAGGACATCCTCAAGGGGCTGATCTTATGGGCCCAGAGAAAGTAGCCCCAGCAGGCGATGAAGGGGTGGAGGGATTCATATCCACAAAAGCGGGAAACCCAGCTGAAGAAGCGGTAGCTGAAGTGGTTGCCCTTGAGAATAAGGGTGCAGAAGAAGAGGGGCAGGTGTTGAACCTGCTGAGGAGGATATGGTGGCTCAAGAAGAGAGGGGTTAGGGGTTGGCCCTGAAAGGATCAAGCCTGTTAATGGTGAGGTTGAAAAACCAAGTGAGGAGGTTGATATTGTGAAGGCCGACCAGGTTGAGACTAGGGCCCCAAATGACGAAAGTTTGGGCCTCGTAGTCCCTCAAGAAGAGCCAACATCTCACATCGGTACCATTCCCTTGGGCCCTACCATGGAAACTGATGCTCCTTCCTTTGCAGTGGCCCTAGCAACATTGCCTAGGCCTAGCTTGTGTGGGATGCCTGGCATAATTATGAACATGCTTCATTTGAGTGTGCCAAGACTGAAGGGTCTACCTCTTCCTGAACTTAACAATGCAGTACAACAGTTAAGGCAGGTCTCCCTTGTAGGGGGTGCACCTGAGGTCCTTCCTTACTTCGATGGTGTCATAAACGAGCTGAAAGGGTGGAGAACAAGGGCCTGGAATGAAGAAGCAACTGCACTATGGCTGGAGAGTTCGCGATTGCCTCCTTTGGAGTCCTCACTCATGCATCTTCATGAACTAGTAGAAGCTTAATTGTAGCAAAAGGATGCTGCAATCTCTTAGAGGTCGGACCTTACTAAGGAGGCCATCACCCGCCATCACAGGGTGATGACCTTGCGGACGAAGATATTACAGTTGACGTAAAATCTTGACAAGTTGGAGAAGGAGACTCCGTCTGGGGAAGCAAAGGACAAGGTGCATGCCGATAATAGTTTTTCCCTTGAATACTCCTTGCAAGAAGGGGCCACATTGATGGAGCATGAGGCTGAACTGATGGCCGAACTGAGAGGCGACATCTAGCCGGCGAGGGCTTCGATCGAAGAGTGCAGGGGAAAGATCAATGTGATCTTTATCAGTGCTTTCCTTTTGTTTTTCTTTTCATTTCTTCTATTGTAATAAAAAGAACACTTGTAATAGCCTTTTTATTTACGAATGAAACAATTATTTTCTCTTTCTGACTGATGCATGTCTTTTATTCCTCCTTCTCTTTGTGCTTCATTGTTTCCCCTTTCACAGTTTGAGACAAAAAAGAATAGCTCATTCCTTGCTTTTCCCTATGACAGCTCATTGTGGCTTCAAAGACCATGAATGGGGGATCAGTTGCTTCCTCACCCCTCAGTGGTTGATTGGACAAGGGATCATGATCCATGGTTCTCATGATTTGGTGAGCCTGTTCACTGTAAATACTCCAATCTGGGGGAGCCTTGGCTTTGATTCAGGGTTCATTGCTCTTGACCTCATCATAGGTCTTCGTCTCAGGGATGAACGCTTTTAAGTTCCTTGAAGGGACACACATAACCTCCAATTGGCTCTGGATGCTGCGAACCGAACTTCTTAGCTCTACCATGGGGTCCTGTTCCTGAGAGCTGGAGGGCTGACTTTTGTGTACTTGTCCTTCTTCGCGAGCATATGAGAATTTTAAGACCTTCTTTTAGCTGCTGGTGATCTCCTTATTCAAGGAGGATGGGATTTGGAGTACCTTCCTTGGTGGTTGGTATGTCAATTCTGCTTCTAGGAGAGCAATGGGAACATGCAGGACTTTTTGTTGGTCTAGCGTATAGGTAACCCTCAGCGCTGGAAGGTCTACCTCTATGCTTCCTCAACCTCAAGAGTTTCTTCTAGCTCATCATTTTATTCTGGCAAACTAGAAGTAGAGGTAGAGGGGGAGGCTTCATCTTCTGGGGATGTTACCCTGACCTCAGAGATGTGGCAAGGTATACTTGGGTAAATGGGAATCAAGGGGAGGATCTAGCCTTGTCTTTTCTCCTCTTTGAACATGTCCATAATCATTTGCCCAAGGTCTTCGACATCATCATGAGACGAGGGTCCTGAATCTCTCACAAGCTTCCAATCATCATCCTTTGGCTTTTCTGGTGTTGGAAGATTCTTGAAATAATATTTAGCGTCAGCATAATGAGTCTCGGTTATGGGGAATAGTCTCTTATCTGCATAGACCGTGTGCTATCTCCCATCTCGACTGTACTTGAGGCACTGATGGAGCGTGAAAGGAACGAAGCCCTTATTGTGGAGCCAAGGGCAGCCAAGCAGGACATTGTAAGAGGTTTCGCTGTTGATTATGTAGAATTGAGCGTAATCATCACCGATCTTGAGGCTAAGGCGCATCGTGTCGGTTGGTTTTTCTCTTGATTAGTTGAACCCCTGCATTATAATGTGGGTAGGTGTGAGGTCCTCAGATCCTAATCCCAATCGTGTGAGGATCCTTATTGGGATCAGGTTGACTGCTGACCCTACATCCAGTATAATCCGATTGATAGCGCAGACATGTAGTTAATCAGTCACGAAGAGGGGGCGATTGTGAAACTTGCCTTCCAACTGAAGGTCAACCTCAAAAATGGTGATCGCCAAGCACCCACTCAGGATGGTTGAGTCCACCTCAATAGGCTCCACCTCAGTTTCATACACCTTGGGTTAGAAAGGGCTTAAACCAGAGCCATACAGTAATCTCTAGAGAGCAGAAGGGCGTCATAGATACTTAAAAGGGCTGGAATCGTTTTCAAATGCCCAACTACGTCATATTCCACCTTAACCTCATCGGCCTTCTGTGCTCCTGATCCTGTCACTGGTTTAGGTGGTAGGGTGGGTTTAGGAGAAGGTTTTGGTTGAGCTTTGGTTTGTGACACTCGCTGACTTTGCAGTTCAACTGGTGCAGTCTTGGTTGATGGGGGGGTAATAGGGATTTGTATTAGGGTTGAGGAGGTTTGAGGTCGAGGCATAGGGAAAAGTGAAGGATTAAGAAACTTGAGGACTTTGAGCTTCTGAGGTGTGGGTTGTAGCTTCTTCCCTAATTTAGGCTCATGTGCCTTATGCTGGGTGATACTTTTGAGATCTGCACCATATGGGAGGCCTCTTTGGAACGGGAGCTTAAAGATGCCTTGGTCTTGGCCTGGGCTGCCAGGGCATCGGCGACGGTTAAGAATCCAGCCGCTTGGGCTGGCATCTTTTTTAAGATTGTCCGATGCAAGGTGCCTTTGAGCTCTCTATTTAGAGCGTCGAAATCTGGGCACTATCGAACTGCACTAGTGAAAGAGATAGAAGAAGAAGGAGGAGAAGAAGTTCTGGGCTACTTTTCACATCGTCACCAGAATTGGACGTGTACAAGGGGTATTTTAGGTCTTGCCTCTGCTCTGACTGCTGGGAGATTCTTTTACCATCGTCACCGATAATGGATGTGCCCTGAGCAGTTGATGACTCAGGGATGCCCGCCTGATTGAACAAAGGGATAAGGTGAGTTGTGCCTGGGATGAAATCTTGTAAGGTCGAGAGTAGAGGAAGGGGCTTGAGAAATTCTTCCTCGACTGGTGGCTGAGGAATATGATTCCTTCGGCCATTTGATCTGGGTGCTCATCTCCTTTCGGATCCCTTGGGAGATCTTTGGTGTGTCCTATCGAGCTGATGAGTAGCCCTAGCTTGGCGAACTGCCTCATGCTTCAGGGACTTGAGCCTACTTTGTCTGTGGTAGACTTCCTAAGGCTGAGAAGTCGAGGGCTCTGAATGGTCTAGTGTAGGCTCTTAGGGGACCTGTAGTGGGATTTCCTCTTAAACGGGAGTGACAGCTTGGAAGCTTTTTGGGAGAATGGCGCAAACAATGCGGCTCTTCTGTACTTGTTCCACGACTATAGCTTCGAACTCAGAGCATTCCTTCACCTCATGACCCCACACCTGGTGATATGAGCACCATAGATTTTTCGTACCTTGAGCAAGACGCCTTGGTTGCCTGGCGGGCTTGGGATGACGAGACCCTATTGGAGCATTGCCTCGAAGAGGGCCTATAGAGGACTTCGCTTGGCACTTCCCTAAGCTTGTGGAGAGAGGTCTGCTTACATTGGTGGAGCAAGGACTTGAGAGTGTCCTTCTGGGTTACCATGAACTTCTTGGTGCTGCTGCATCTTCTTTGCCAAGAGCTCGTGGAAGCCAGTGCATTCGCTTTGGTCATAGCCTCGTATCAGATGATACGGACACCAAAGGTTCTCAGTTCCTAGAGGCAAGAACTTGGGCTGCCTTGTCGACTTCGACATGTTGAGACCTTCTTCGATCAGTTGCCCCGAATGCTTTATTTAACCCTTTGAGCTTTATCTGACTCTTGTTAATAAGGGCTTCAAAAATGTCTTTGAGTGTATAGAGCTCTTGAGTGGGGTGGCCTACTCTCCGGTGATATGCATAGTATCTCTCATGTATCTCCTATCCAAGCTACTAGTGTGATTTAGCCTTCAGCAACTGGATCATGTTTTTCTCTAGTAATAACCGAAGCAGCGCAAGACACTCCTTCTCGATGGGGTACACCTTGTTCTGGTGCTTTATCCAATAGTCACTTCCATTTATATATTTGGTGGACGGGACCTTGTTATAGGACTGTTGTGCTATATATGCCTTGGTTGTGACTACCCCTTTTTAGAGGTCCAAGGTTTGAGGGGCGGCTTTCTTGGTGTCAGTCACAGTGATAGCCATGTTAATCACCCCTTTTTGCTGGTTGCCCTGATTATTGGAGCGATTATTGCCATTGCCCCAACCGTTTCCCAAGTTGTAGGGCTGCTGGTGAGACAACCATGGTGCTGGGACAGACCTTTTATACGAACTGCTTTAGAGATGAGCTTTGACATGGTGGGTGGATGAGAGGCCTCAACATGCAGGGAAATCTCAGGCAACATATTTTGTTTGCAGGTCTGAACTGCTTCTCTTTCAATCATGTGAAACTCTCTCAATCAAGCAATGAACTTATCGAATGGCTCATCAGGCTCTTGAGTCAGAGTAAGGAGTTCGATGGTTTCCACATTTCTCTGGACTTCATAGAAGCGCTAGTAAAATAATTCCTCCATTTCCTGCGATGTGTGCACCGATCTTGGAGGTAGCCGACCATACCACTAGAAGGCTGGCCCTTCGAGAGTCTCAATGAACTGATGGAGGAGGAGTCGCCCGTCAGTTGCCATCTCTTGACAAGCCGCTTGGAAGTGAGTAGTATGTTGGTGTGGGGATGTAGTACCATTAAACATGGGGAGCTTCACCTTTTGATAGTTTGGGGGAAACGGCACCTGGTTAATATACAAGGGGTACAACGTTTAGTAAAGTGGTGCCCCTTGCATGCTCGGGATCTTACTCTTGAGACTGTGGGTCGCCATGGCATCTACATCGACTTGAGAAACTGTGGGGGGAGCAGAGCTGTCTTGGGAGGCTGGTGGGGGAGTTTGCTTGGGAGTTGTATCCTCTTCAGGCTGGGAATTGGCCTCATGGTGAGGAGGAGAAGTAGGGAGCTTGAAGGCCTCCATGCGATCCATCTTTTCAAGAGTGGACTGCATCATCACCTCGAACCTGTTCATCTACTCTTCTTGAGCGTAACTCAGCTCGTTGATCACCATGACGTTGACCTTCTCTTCTGGAGGGTTAGAGCCAGGTGGAGTAGTGGACTACAGGGGTTGGCGAGTCTTATGTGGCAAGTGGGTCTGTAAGGGCTCAACATGCCCCGACTGGACTCGAGTCTTTTACACGGACCCTGTGAGGACCGGTTCTTGACGATCGTAGGACCGTGACTTCTTGGCAGCTCGGTATTCTCTTTTGACGGTAACCACCAAGCAATGTCCTTGGACCTCTTGTTCAGGATCTAGAATCCAAAGAGAGAAGAAGGGGTTGTGAGGCAAGAGGTCATTAAGAGTGGTAAGCTCGACTGCCTTAGGGGCCTTTCTAATCAGGAACTATATGCCTGTCTTCTGCTTAATCTTGAGGCTGCAATTGACTCCACTCCAAAATTGCGCTTGAGATTTGGACTGCCCCATCTTTCTTGAGCATGCGAGGGCTGTGTCCATTAGCTAGAGCAAAGAGTGAGATCCAATGACAAAGGGCAATCTGGGCTGCTAATTTGGAGGTTGTAGGCTTCTATCTGCCATCACACTTTTGCCCGAAATTCCTTGTGAGGTCTAGGTGCATGGTTAACCTGAGGTGGCTGACTCAACATGGTACTCTTAGGGAAAACCTTTCAGTACCAGGTCTCGAGGTGTTTTCTAGGTGAAGGAAGGGTGACGCAAGAAGGAACTAGCTCGCGACTCCACCTGAGTCATGATCGAGGAGGCAGTTGTGAAGTTGGTGGACCTCGTGTTTGTGAGGGACTGAGTAGGAACCCATCTCTCACAGGGTGAAGCCATATCTGTTGAAAGGGAGAAAGAAGTGGTCGACCCCCGTGTGCTCGAGATGGCACAGAATTGGTGCTCCCCCGAGCTGTGGAATGCAGATGCATGGTGTGTGCAGGGTTTAGCCCAAGAAGGCCTAGCCATGGAAGCGAGCTCAAGGCAGCATGAAAGTTGCACAGAGGTGTGGCTCGAGTGGACGGACCACAATCCTTTAAGTGTGTGCGAGAGGTGGAGGCCCCAGGGTCTCCTCCATGGTTTGGCGAGCCTCTAGGCGCAGAGGTTGGGGGTGGTGAAGGAGTATCGGGGATGGCCTTGCAGTGACCCTCAGGAGTGATGGAAACCTACTTGCCTTTTGCGAAAGTGGACAGAGCAGCCTTTTGGTGTACCTTAGTAGTGTGACTGACAAGGGACTTGCAAGTAGCAGGGTGCGTGCTGTGGGGGGTAGCAAATGTGCTACCCATGCGAAGGGCCTCTAGGACTAGAAAGTGGGGAGCTAGGGACCTTCAGATCCCTTCTCGCACCAATCCCGGAAAGAACCTGAGAGTTGAACTGTGAATCAAAAGGAGTGTAAGGAATGAGGCTGAGACGCTTGCTTCCCTGGGATAGTCACGAGTGTGGGGATGAGAAAATCCCCAACTCAGATGAACGTGTTCAATAACCCAGATGCCATGGAATGCAGTGTAGAAATAAAAGGTGATTCCGATCAAGCAAGAACGAACTGACAAAGGGGTAGCAACTCCCCAGTGGAGTCGCCAAGCTGGCCGGATGCCTCGACCTCGCCTCCTCGAATCTAGGTGGTCGGGTGACACATGTCTCGGGTTTCGAAGACCGGGGACCTGAGACTGCTCTCTCAGGAACCTTGTTCACAGAACCAGGGCAGGTGCCCAACTGGTGAGAGAGGAATTTAAAATGTGAGGTGGGGACCATTCTCACTTGGGTTCGTGACTTACTGGGGCTAACTCCCACGAGCGCCCTCTTAGATCACGAAGGAATGTCCCTCCAGCTGCTTCAACTAGTTCGGACTCACCTCCCTTGACCTGCAATATCAATGTTTTTTGTACAACACTAACATGGCTAATTTGCAAGATAAGTGGGCCGAAGGACCCACCCTTGTCTTCAAACAGTGCACATTCATAGAGAAGATGAGAAATTAGGGTGATAAATAGGAGGAGAAAAGAGAAGAGGACTCGACAAGGGGACAAGACTAGCATGATAGCTGGACAAGTACTGTAACTCGGAGTGATAGCAAGACATGCACGTTTACTCAGATTAGTATGATGACCATACTACTCGAAACCAAGGCCGATGTGATCGTCTTAATCTGATGTGGTAGTAAGACGAGCATGGTACTCTGGACCAGTACAGCGGCAATACTGCTCGACAGTCAGGCCGCTATGACAGTGCTGACTGAGTCTATCCTTTAATCAATCGAGAAGAGAAGAAAAGAGAAAATAAGAGAGCGAAGAGAAGATGAGAGACAAGGGGAGAGAAGGTCTATGACGACATTAGGCACCATCGTCCACGGTCGTGGAGTAACAGTGTCGTGGCTTCAGGGTAGGGATGGGCATTGCTTCTCACGGTGAAAGGGAAATTAGTGAATTGCAGATGGAGTTAGCCATCGCCGCCGGCAACACGAGAAGGCAGCATGACCCTTCATAGGCAGCGCTAGGCATAGAGCGTACATAAGAAGCTTGTGGACGACGATAGTCATTGTCGTGACCTTTCGTGGGCGACGATAGGCATCGTCGTCTGCGATGGGCGCAAGGTGCACGAGAAGGCTGCAGACGGCATTACGCATCGCCGTGAACCTTTGTGGGAGGCGATAGACATCACCATCTGCGACAAGCACAGGACACAAGAGAATGGTGCAGACGACATTACGCATCGCCGTGACCCTTCACCAGCAGCGATAGTCATCGCCATCTGCGACCCGTAAGACGAAGAAAGATAGTTTGCGGTTGATGAAACACATCGCAGTGTGTGACACCAATTCTGGAACCGAAATAGGAGCCTGACCCGCTACATAAGCGCAGCCTGGCTCACCATGTGCTCCTTCAGACGGCGTTACGCACAATGATGACTAATGTCGTGCATGAACCATGTTGAAGAAAAGAAACGAATGAAGAGATAGCGGGAGCAGCTCATGCATGGTACTGCCATCGCCATGCATGACTTGTGAAGTCAGCCAAAACTAACCCTAATTGATGATAATTAAGGTTATTTGAATTAAAAGAAATAAAAAAATAGGGTAGAAAATGTTTGATTTGCCCTTGGCTAACAGGAATTTCAAAATAGTCCCTGCTGCTGCCTTAGAACGTGCGTGATCTTCCATGGTTATCCACGTTGCTCTGGTGCCCATTTATCTGAAAGATGATTGTTTTCTTATAGGGCTTAGCATGGCGATTGATTTGATACCAGCTTCAAGCCACGGATCGTGTTTTTAAATCATGATCATGCAACTTGAAGTTTGGATGAATCTTGAAAACTTCGGATTCATAGTGTGCTCATTTCTTGATGTTTTTCGGTGATTTCTTTGTTGGGTCACACTGAGCATGCTGTCACGATCGAGTGGTTACAAACGCTGCTCGATTTCGTGCCCGGACAAAGATTTCACAACTTTTGGGTTTTGGCTAGAATCTGAAATTTCGATGACAGAATTTACAGTCACTTTATTGGTTTAGTGTACGAAATCCGACTGTTCATCATATACAAGGTCTGAACCAGAGATAACCCTTGACCTTAGGCATTATATGGAGCTAGTCTCGTGTCAATCCGATGTGTGAGCCGTGATTTGGCCACTTGAGCGAGGAGTCTCGCTGCTAATTTTCCTGCAACTTTCTTCACGGATTAGCAACTTCTCTCTGACTTTTCTCCTTGTTCGGGAGTCGTCACGGGACATATCATATATTAAAATGCTTGTCTTAACGAGACAAACACGCTCACATAATTTCAACGCGATCCTATTTAGGACGAATGAGATATGGACCCCGAAAGTCACTATTCGAGATTGTCTTTTTAATGGAGATTACTTGCAGGGTGGCCCATGGGAATAGTGTGCGACTCCTCCTTTTTCGGTCTTTTACCCATAACTTCTTCCTGGGGTGTCCATTTAAGCTGAAATTGAA
The DNA here is from genome assembly GCF_000471905.2 of Amborella trichopoda. The sequence goes on along the minus strand of NW_006499617.1, from coordinate 3,045,776 downwards.
CCCCTGTCAGCTGGGTCTTCTCGACCCGACCCGCATGATTGAGGCACCCAACCAACGATTTGCTAAGGCAACTCCATGAGCGAGATCGAAACTGTCCAAACATGTATTAGGAACATGAGGAAAGAAATCTCCTTACATGTTGAAGACTCCAACCCTGTCTCTTTCTTCGAAATGATTAATAAAGCGGCTAAGGTCGAAAGCTTGCTGAAACATCATGGAGGAAATCAAGCGCAAATCCATGGGGGAGGATAGGCTTAGAGCGCAAGAACCAACCCTCGCGCTGTTTAACCGTGGAACTTGATCTGCACGGCAGTCAAAACCACCTCCCAGCCTGTGTCCAATGTGGCTCCCCTGCCGACATTAGATACCTCCCAGGGGACTACAACCAAGGATTCTGAAGGCGGCACAACAGCAGCTGCCCAAAAAACAAGCTTATAATAGGGTGCCTCTGCCACAAAGCTACCACAGGGTCGAGGAGTTCGGGCGAAAAATCAATCGGCAATGCACCTTTGACAAGACATGGGTGCCAACCCTCTTAAGGATGCTGATCGAGCAAGACATGGTTTTTCTTCCCCGCAGCAAACAGCCGAATCAAGAAGAGTGGGTCAATCACGCCAACTACTGTTCCTACCACCAGATGTTAGGCCATTTAGTATAAGACTGCTTCCAACTCAAGGACCACATTGAGGACTTAATCCATAAGGGGCAAATCAACCTCGAGGACCTCAAAAAGGCTTTCAAAACCCTCGAAGCCTCCCATATGGTCACACTTCATGAGGAATCAGACGATGAGATCCCCGCGATCGAACTTCCTCCCTGCTAGCTCCCCACCCTTTTTGACATGCACGAGATGATAGTGTATTGCAGCCCAAAGAAGCAAGGATGAACTGCCGGTAAAGACCGAAGCCTTTGGTGCCGCTACCATCAGCTGAACGGTCACGGCTTATGCCACTGCCACGGGTTTTGATCCATCCTCCAAGGATATCTCAAAAGGCAGTTGGATAGTCCTAACCGGTAGGCAGCCTTTGCTTGTGGGTAGAATGCCTGATGAAGGGCCCCAATCTCATCAGAGGACGGGTGGTTCAAAGCTCCTTCCCTAGCACTTCGAAAACCAGCACCTCCTACACCCCAGCAGAGGTGCCAACACCATGGGAGGTGTGTCCTCACCGAGAAAGGGTGTGGAACATTAAAAGAGACACAGCTCACCAGGCAGATATGGTGCTCACACCCCTAGTTCACGATCCCCAACAGCCTAGCGAAAATAGGGAAAACCGAAAAAGTCCAGCGGCCTAGACCCACAACTTCGAGCCTCCTCTCACCCTTTTTTTACCTTGTATGACTTCGTCCCAAGGAATATTATCTTAGTCGAGGGAAGTCAATACATGACTATAACGACCACTTGGGGTATACTCCATGTGGGAAAGAGGTTATAAAAATGCACTCTACTCGTTGTCTCTAAGGCAAGACTTTATACTCGCCTCCCTACAGTCACTGCTGTATGACTCTAAAACTCCTCAGAAAAAAATACTGATAAAATGAAAACGTCTTAAACGAAAACCCTAGCGGGCATTCACGACAAACATGAGGGTACTCAAATGCCTTCTCAATAGGCTTTTGGGTTCATCCCCTTGTTTCCTTAAAGACAGAGACAAAAATCGAAGCAAGAGCGTGGAAGCAAAACCTCTGCGAATTGAGCATCAAGAATAAGAAAAAAAAAATGGCCATCTTATTAACATACAAAGAAGTTACAAAACTTTAGCGGGCTTCGAAAGCCCACAGACAAGAAAAAAAAGGGAGACCATCAAAAGTGGTCAAGCGCCTCGCCCATCTTCGGCTTCAGCCCCTACACCCATTCCAAAGAAGTCTCACAAACTCTATAAAAGGTGAAGAATCTTGCCCTCTCAGTCTTCAACATCGGCCATGACCGTGCCTCCACGCACGATGAGTCTTTTTACCTCGACCAGACAACCTTCGAGGTCTCTCAAAGTTGTGAGATTGGTCAGGTACTCTCGCCGCCACTTGATCAGCTCGACGCTCCTCTCACAATAACTAAACACCAAAGCGTTGAGTAGCACCACCATGGCCACCGACTCCCACCTAATCAGCTCGGCGTGCCTCCTACGGTACCTAGAGACCAAAGCGTTGATCGTTGCCAGCAAAGTCAAAAGCTTGGGGGTATGAGCCTTAACGGAAGATGAAAGGAGGGAGTTCCACTCTTACACTTCACCTTTCAGATGAGTGAAGGCGGCTTCTAAAGCTTCTAGTTGTGCACGTCTCTCCTCAATAGGAGATTGCAGAGAAGCCTCTTGCTCTTGCGCCATGAACAAATGAGGAGAAGGATTAGCACAGGAAAAGGCAAAAAGACACTCCCTTAAGCGATCAACATAAGATCCAAGTGAGAAGAGGAAGTGGAGCTGGTGTCAGCCATCGTCCACAAAAGCGCTAAGCGCGACAAGAAATGCTGCTCCAAAGACATACGACGAAAAGGAGGCCTTAGCAGAAGGCACAAGAGGTGCTAGGTTCTTAGTTGGAATAAAGGTCCTGGGCAAGCACAGAGAGTAGCCCCCTTCTTTTTGTAAAGCCAGAGAGGAGAAAAGGAAGGCGTATCTCGCAGAAGCTGATGATATGATGCATGGCCCAACCAAGACAGAACGCCAATGGCACACATGCCAAAGTGTCGAAAACGGGACACCGAAGCATCACTGGCACGTGAATTAAAGCATCACACAAGTGGAATGTCGCGTGACTCAGAGGTATGAAAGTAAGAATATTACGCGAGGCGACGTTCCACACTTGCGGAAGATCACGCTCCGTCTAGGGGAAGGGATGAGGCCACGTAATCATGTTGTCATACCGCGCCAACCCAACTCTATCTTTTACTGCTCTACATGTATGACATGGCTCACCAAAAATGGTGTACCTACTGTCGAAAACATGCCTCTAAAGTGTGTGACTCCTCCCCTCTTGGCCTGTACAAATCCGAGCCCACTCAAAAGCTCAGTGCACACTCACGCACCACTACACTCGGTGGGCAAGCGGACTTCGTTCCTTGTCCTGCCTACACACATATAGAACCCTCTGTGGCCCAAAAAAAAAAAAATTAGAGAAAGTGATATGGGGCCTTGCGAAAATCAGAAATGACGCGTACCCCAAGGGTTGGGGTGAAAACCAGTAAGGGTGTTCCAACCACCGTGACGGTAGTTGCTCCATTGGCAAGACGAGCATTCCATCAGCCATTTCTTATCCTTATCATCAGTAGGGATAAGAACTGAGCCAAGAAAGAAAAGCTGTATGTTGGCCGCACACATAGGCACATAAGGGAAAGAAGGAGAATTCAACACGAACGAGGATTTTATTTCATGAACAAAAAGGATTATAACATTCAGATTACAATAAAATTTGTAACTTCAAGAAAAAAGTACATCCTTTCTGAAAGCAATGAATTCCCTTAAAAATCTCTGCTGCCTTCTCACAGTGGTGGTGCCTTCAAAGAGGTTGCGTCCATCTCTTCAAGCAATGCATGACCAAAAACGACGAGCGCCACTTCCTTCTGCGTCCTTTGGCAAGGGCGAGCTGCTGGAAGTTGGTTTCCAGAGCAGCAACAAGCAAAGACCTGAGAAACAACAACCTTGCTCATAGTATCAACAGTTCACCCAAGCACCGAACCAACAAGCCGATCCTAACCCCCGATATATCGGCTGACGCCGAAAAGATAATGAGCCATCCACCCCCTACAATTTACCATCATATCTGAAGAGGTATGACGAGATTCGGGGTGGTCGACCCTACATATCTTGCACATGGCCATGAACCTTACGCCATGGATTTCAGACAAACGGAGGGGCCCTGAAGCCACAGGCCCACCATCTAGCACGGATCCACTATCGCCTTCCGCTGGGTCAAATGTATTCACCCAGACACCTAACGCTCGAACGCACTCCAAATGCTGGGACCTGATAGCCAGCCCCAACATAAGCCCTGGCCTCCCGACGAAACACAAAAGATAGAAAAGTCTCCACACGTCCTCCATCTAGAGGAGTTGCAAGAAAGGGACTTTACAAAGATAAGAGGAAGAGCTGCCCTCATGCTCTCTGGCCAAGGCCCTTTTTATAGCAGCCATAGGCCCATCATCAAAGCTCACCGCTTCTCGAGCAGCACGTCGTCAGACTACAGGGACACCTGTCATCGCAACGGTGCCTCGTTCTACGGCCATTTAAACCATCTGACGTTTCACCTCCCAAGCAAGATTATCAAATCGTCACAGTCAAATCTTTCGCCACCCTGCTGCATATAAAACATCATCGACAGATCGCACGTAAAATCCCTTTCGCCGCTCTTTCATCCAAGTGTCACTCTCTCTCTGCCCTTGCGTCCGACTGTAAGCTCTTCTTCAATTGTGATTTGTCTTCGTAAAGACACACCGCGGGCATCAACACATCCCCCCCACGGGCATCAACACCTCACCCCCTCGTAGGCATCAACAGGGAATCAACACCTCACCCTCCATGCGCATCAACACCTCACCCCCCCACGGCCTCAACAGCTCACCCCCGTGGTCTCCAACACTCTACCCTGCATGGGCACATCTCGCCTGGGTAAAAATCTGCTCCCACAGGCACCAACACTCTACTCAGCGTGGTCACATCTCGCTAGGGTCACAAGATCCCACCCCTCGAGGCAACACCGCACCTCGCCTCGGTCACATCAACCGGCAGCTCAGTCGTACAATCATACCACATCTGCAAGGTTTTACTGTTTAAGTGAGCCCCTAAAAAAAAAGAGAAGCTAGGTGCGGTGACAACCATCGCGAGTAAGAGAAAAAGAGCTTCAGGTGCCAATAGCCACCAAGGTTATGGGTAAAATCACCTAAAATTAAAAAAATGGGCACGAGGAAAACCCATAAGGGAGTCGTGAGTAAAAATGACAGGTGGCCATGGCCATGTAGCCATGAGTAAAAGAGTCCTGAAATAAAGAAAATCGAGCTTAGATAAAACTCGTAAGGGCGTCATGAGTAAAAATGGAGATCAAACGAGCGGACGTGACTTGTGAAAAGCTGTAAGGGCATCATGAGTAAAAATGGAAATCAAAATGGCGAACGTGTCCTCGAAGTCACGCGTAAAATCGCATCAACAAAAGTACTTGGTGAAAACCATTCTTGTGGCACCACTCCCACATAGTTCAAGTGAAAACCCATATGGGTGCTTGAAATTGAAAAATAATTCCAGCCCCTGTGCCATAAAAAATTCTGACCCCTGTGCCACCTTCAAAAATTTCGGCGCCTGTGCCATCAAAAATTTCGGCGCCTGTGCCATCAAAGCATCCGATCTCCGCGAGGACGAGTTCAATGCAACCACCTCGCAAAGAGCTACAAATTGGTATAACTCTTGCATAAAATCCAAGGTCTGATGAGTGCAAGTCCCTAGGTCACAGAATAAGTAAATCTGCTCCGTCGTCGGAATCCCTTTTTTCGGTGACCACCCAAATTAGGAAAAAATGGAAACCGAAACAGAATCAGCTCAAACTTGGTGCAAAATTACTGCGATTGTCTCCTATCTTGTTTGCAAGCAGATCAAAGAGCCAGAACATCACGAGTAGAACTGCATTGGTGAATAAAGTTCACAAATCTGGCTGAACTCCCACTCTGTGGCAATAGGCCACCACAACAAGACTAAAGGGCATCAAAATGCTCAGAGTCGTAAGGACATTGAAGATATGCTCACGAATCATCTAAACCATTGTTGCAAATTGCACAAAAAGCTTCCAAGATGTGACCATGGCGAAACAACCTGCATACAGGGATGGTTTTGTCATTAGAGGAAAAGATCTTAAGGACATTTTGGTCATTACGCCTAATTTCGAGATTTATTCCAAATTTCTTAAATTTTAATTAAGCTTTGGTTTTTAGAATTCACCTCTATTTGGTGAATCCTTTATATAAACAGGCTTAAGTCATTTGTAAACAAGGCTGGAAAAATCCTTCGGCCAGGGCATTTACCCATTATAAAAAAGAGGCATTACATTTATTGTTTTCTTTTGAGTCCTTAGTTCTGTCGAGAGGAGAGAGAAAACTTTGAGAGAGAGAAAAATACCCCTGAGCACACAAACTCCTTTCTCTCTCCTAAACTGGGTCACACCCTGAACCCTCCCTCACTCTCTCTCACCCCCCTTTACGCAACACATCGTGCCTCGTGCACCCGCATGTACCCCTCACAAGTGTGCGCCCTCATCTCCTTACTCAAGCGACCTCGCGACTGTCCGAGAGAGGGTTTTGTTACCGACCCCCTGAGAACCAGGTCTGACCACTCCACTGGATCCAAGAATTAGAAGCCAAATCGAGTAAACGAAAGCTAATGCCTCAATTTCATCAACGAATAATCCAACCCTTTTATAATTTACCTAAGCTTGTTTATATAGCTCAACCCCTAAATATGGGTGGAACACTCCAAACTAAGCTAAATTGCTGAAAATTACACACTAAATGAATTAAAGTAAAATCCCATTTCAGAGAAAATGACCAAAATACCCCATATATTGTTTGGGCTAATTACCAAACCATCCCCGCTTAAGGGGCCTCTCATCGTTGCCAGTCTTTGGGAGATTTTTTAAACTCTTGTTGCAGTGGTTGAGATGATCCACTACGGTAGAATTGATGCTTGATCGATTCTGAACATTTTGATGTCCTTTGATCACCTTGAAACCAACTTTTCCCTAAGGGTGAAAATTCGGCCATCGTCAATGTAGTGCAACCCATGGTGTTCCAAATCCTCTTCTTGATCTTGATTTGAAGATGACATTGTCATGATCATTTTACATTAATTTTTGTCTGATTTGATCTTCATTTGAGTACATTCCAAATCTGTGAAGTCACTGAAAAATGCTATTCCGACGACTGGGAAATTCTTATCATCTTCAACCTTGAATTTGAGTTATTCGGCCTTTAGTTGAACACAAATATTATACCAAACTGTACCTCTTCGTGATGCGGTCACAACGGACCCTTATATGCATCCATCAAATACTCAGATCTCATGTTATGTCTTATCGAAGTTCAAGATGTCCCTTTTTCAAAGTCTAATTTTCATGCTTTTGGGCTCACCTTCCCTCTAGAAGTTATCTCATTTCGGGCCATGCCATGAAACATGCCGTATGTCAAGATGGCCGGGTCGTCAAGGTTTCGCTCGTGACCGATTTTGAGCATGTTCAATTCCAAACGAGCGAGCTTTGACCACTTGAAAATCATTCTGAGGAAAACATAGTTTCAAGAAATGGTAATTGGCTCACTGAGAACACACTAGAATAGTATGAAACCTACCCATTTGTGGTAATTTGGGCATAGAATGGTCCAAGAAGGTCCGATCGAGCTCAAATTTGATCTTTGGGGGTGTTCCGACCCTGTGGATCTGATGGTGGTTTTCTTGTATTGTTTTAATGCCCAAAAAATGGGGTTGTAGTTATGAGGTCTCTTTTTAACATGATAGGTGCTGAATTTGATAATTGAGTTTGGCCTTAATCATGTCAAATCTCGTCGGAATGTAACGAAACTTTGTCAAAGTTCTTCGAGCATCCCAAATTACCCTTTTCAAGATTTCTGAGGCTAATCCAGTGTTCTTTTCAAGGTTTCCCATTTTTAGGCTTATTTTGTAGTGTTCCCATGGTCTGGTGGTATCTTGGGTACCAGCAGGGCCATGTTGTCACTGGCTTTCTCCATATGCGACTCGTGAATAAAAGTATGTCAAAAATAATGTATAACACTCATATCCATGTATCTTTCTTTTTTTTTTGACAAGAGTACTTAACTTTTATTAGAAGAAATAAGACAACAATACATTAGTTACAGCAAATCAAAATAAATAACTAGAGAATGAAAACACACTCCTTTCTTTGCCAAGCCATCTGCGACCCCATTTGCTTCCCTTAAAACATGTTGGAAAGTAATCTCTCGAGAAGAGAGGAAATCCATAACCTTCAACCATAGAGATTTTAATCACCAAGGAGGTTTAGAGATAACAGAACACCAGTTAATAACATTAAGAGAATCGCCTTCAGTAATCAAAGAACCCCCATTCTTCTCGCTATCGAAAGCCTTAACCCTTGTGACAATCCCTCCAATGCAGCATAATTAACCGTTGTTACACCATACGGACCAGCACAACAAAACAAAATAGCACCTATATTGTCTCTACAAACCCCCCCAAAACCACCATTACTTGGGTTTCCGAAAGAATAGCCATCAAAATGAATCTTGTAGCTACCGAAAGGCGGAGGAACCCAACTCAATCTTGGTCTTTGTTTCAAAAATCAATACTTAATCAAATTTTCCAAATTATTGAAAACATCGACTTTAGAAACTCCAAAGCCTTCCTTTGTGATCTTGAACCAATTCCAAAACGACACCATAAAAAAAAAACTCTTTTACTTATTTCCAACCATAATTCCCAAATAACGGCACCTCTCATAATATTCGAAATTATTACATCAATTTTGGGAAAGCCAACCAAAGAGAAATGCTTCAGAAAATCATAAAACCCCTATTTTCTCTAGAGCCCACTGCTAAATGGGAAAAGAAAATGGGCAAAACAAAAAACATGAGCACATGATTCTTCATCCTTTTTACAAAACAAACAAACATTAACTAAAATCGTACCCTTTTTTTCTCAGATTATCTATAGTTAGTGCCTTACCTTGTAGCATAATTCAAATAAAACCTTTAACTTTAAGGGGAATCATCCACTTTCAAATGTCATGAAGCTCTGACGGGCTCCATGTAATTCGATCATGAAAAAGTAGTGAATAGTCCGAGCGCACTGAAAATAGACCATCTACTTCAGGTTCTCATAAGCTTCATGCTCCGCCATTGAAGACAAATAAACATCCACCAAAACATTGAGGAGGCCCACATTTTGAACCTCCACTACCTCGAGAATTTGATTATACCTGAAAGTAATATTCCAAATAATAGAATTCTCAACATTTACACCCACTTCATTTACACTAGCCAATGCATTCGAGCATCTGGTAAACAAATCTAGGTATATATATTTTAAAGCATTATTAGAGACCCATATCTAATGCCAAAAGCGAACCCCATCTTCTTTACCAACTTTCCAACAAATCAACTTAGACATAAATGTATGCATAGAGCAGAGAGTTTTCCACAGATACGATTGACTGCTACCACCCCTGCCCCTTGCAATCAAATAATTCAATGGATCTACCCCGTACTTAGCACTTAGAATTTGTTTCCAAAGGAAATTCTCCTGCCCTAGAAACCGCCACCACCACTTTGCAATAAGTGCTTGATTCATAAGCTTTAACCGACAAATCTCTAACCCTCCTTCACTGTTAGTTGAGCATTCCTTTTCCCAGCTAACAAGATGAAATATCCTTGGTCAAGGCCTGATTTTTTCCTCGCAAGAATGGTGGGAGAAAATCCTCTCTCAAACAACCGTGAAGGGGTCGTGCGAGCTGCACGTCTGTGGGTGTGCACACGAATACTCTCTTACACACTGATAGGAACCAACAAAGAGAGAGTTTAGACTCTTACCTCATATTTTGTGGTCTAGGGACACACCTAGGCAATTCGCCCTCTTAGAGCATCTACGAAGCCCTCTGACTGTATGCTAGCATGGTTTGGACACAGACTCTCCTCAGGTGTTTAACATGTCACTTTGTTCTCTTGTGTTAGAAATTGCAATGTGGATTCGATTGTACTCCTCTATAGTGGCTCACTTGGACAAGGGTTGGCTGACAAAAAGAAGGGATGAGGGAAAAAGATGATGAGAATCACCCCATCCGCATGAACACTTTACGTTCGGGTGATCAAGGCAACCAAAGGGTTAGAACTCTCTTAACTATCTGCTCAGGAAGACTCGTCTCGAGTGACTGAGGGAGAGAGCGTATGCGTCTCTCACAACTCAACTCAACTATATAAATAGGAAGCTAGAGCAATGGTCAGAGAGTAGAACTCTTAGGCTGACTCTAAAAGGTATTGAGTCAAGCACATGTCAAATAGTGGGATGCTATGCGGAGCTACAAGTTTGTTGCGTTTACACTCAAGATGCAAGGGGAAAGAGACGAGACTGTGTGTTTGTCGTGGGCATGGTTTACTGCACGGGGTAAGCAATGTTTTCAAAGAGAGAAGAAAGAAAGAAAGAAAGAGAGAACAAAGCTACGAGATTAGGGTGGGTCAGGGGTAGTTTCTCTCTTTGAAATTTTTTTGTCTCCTTGTTACTGGATCCAAATGTTAAAAACAAAAGACAAGTGGAAACAAGCTTAGTGCCTCTATTTCATTAGTAAATGATTTGGCCCTTTTCCAATTGACCTAAGCTTGTTTATATAGAGGACCCACCGAACAAGGGTGGATGCTCAAAACTAAACCTAATAACAATTTGAAGAAACTACAACAAAATCTCCAATTTAGGAATAATGACAAAAATGACCCTTAAACCTTTTGTGCTAATGACGAAACCAACCCTCTCTTAGGGGCCTTTCGTCATTCCCATATCTTGGAAGAATTTTCGAATGCTTATGGTGGTGATTCAAATGATCCATCATCAAGTCTGGATGCTTGCTTTGAAGAGTTTGATGCCTTTTGATCATCCTGAGATAGACTTTTTCCCGAGAGGTAAAAATCCGGTTAGATCTTGAACTTTTGTCGTCAATGCAATTCAATCCATGGTGTTTCAAGTCTTTATTTTGATTACAAATTAAAGAGGAGACTACCATTATCATTTTGTTCCAAATTTTGTCTGTCTTGGTTCTTGGTTGAAGTTCTTTCTAAAATTGAGAGATCGTCGGAAAAATGGATTCTGGCGACTAGGCGATCTTCCTTTTCTTCAACCTTGGAATTTGTGATTATTCAACCTTGGATTGAGTATAAAATTTATAGCAGCTTGTAGCCCTCCATGATACGGTGTCATTGGACCTATATTTACGATGATCTGATGTACAGATCTCGAGTTATTGCCTCGCGAAGTTCGAGATGTCTTTTTCTTCAAAAGATCGAATTTCCAAGGTTTCAGGCTCATCTTCTCTCTAGAAAATTTTTGGTTTTGCGTCATGTCACAATGTGTGCCATATGTCAAAATGATTGGATCTTCGAGACCTAGCTTGTGTTCGAATTTGAGCTTGTTTCGTCTCCAAACGAGTGACATGTGGGTGTTTACTGGTCATCCCTAGTTGTGAAAACACAAGCTCCATGATCGGGGATTGGTTTGGTGAGGTCACACCACAATAGTGTATGGCTTACCTGTATTAAGATAATTTGGGCCCAGAATGTGCTCGAGAGGTCCGATTGAGCCTAAATTTGGTCCCTAGGGGTTTTTCGATGTTATGAATGCAATGAAAGTAGTGTGTGTTGTACGTCATTTTTGACGTACTTTCATAAGCCCACATGAATAAGGAGACAGCCTGCAACAGTCTAGTCTCACAGGTTCACGAAATACCTGTAGACTAAGATTGCGCCGAAAAAAAAGCCTTCAGCCTAATGACTTGAGTGTGGTGCTTTACACCAAGAAAGGACTCTCCACTGCAGACCATTGCTAACGGCTGCAATAGGGCACCAGACCACCGCCATTGTGCTCAGAATGTCGAAAACTCGAGGACCAAATTTGGGCTCAATCGGACCTCCCTAGAAGGGTCTATGCTCATGCGGCCTCGTAACTTATGGGTTTTACCATAGCATGATGTGGCTTCATCAAACCAATTCTGAAAATGACGGATGCGAATGTTTCTGACAGTAACTTTGCCAACCCATGACGCCTTCCTCTGAAGCTAGACGAAGCTCAAATGTTGACATGTTCTAGATCACGCCATCATTTTGACCTGTGGCACACACTGTGGCATGACTGAGAACCCCCATTGCTTTGAAAAGGAAAGTGATCGAAAAAACCAAGGAAAAAACAGGGTTCTATAAGCTCCAGATTAAGTGAAGCATAGCCCAATGTCCAAGCCTTGGATCACAGTGGGGAGGAGTTCAATAGAATCACCTCACGTAGAGCAACAATCTGGTACAACTCATGCATTCACTCTGTGGTTCGACGAATGCAAGTTCTCAGGTCGCCAAAGAAGCAAATCCAATCGGTTGCTTGAATCCCTTTCTCTGACAACCTTCCAAATAAGGAAAATATACAAATCGAAACCAAATCAGCCCAAACTTGGTACAAAACGACTGTAACAACCTCCTCTCTGACTTGCAAGCAGAGCCATGAGCTAAAACAATGCAGCTCAAAGATGCATTGGTAAACAAAGTTCACAAAACTGGTCGGACTTTCACCCTGACGAAAAAGGCCACCTCAACACGATTAAAGGGCATCAAAATACTCACAATTGAGAGAAGAACGAAGATATATTGCTAAAACAAGTGAACAATTACCACAAGTTATAAGACCAGCTTCCAAGGTCTTCCCATGGCGGAGCAACCTACATGTAGGGATGGTCTCTTCATTCGGACAAAAGATCACAGGGGCATTTTGATCATTTGGACCTAGTTATTGGATTTGTTTTGAATTTCTTTAATTGTAATTAAGCTTGACTTTTGGGCATGCACCCTTTTTTAGTGAAACCCCTGTATAAGCAAGCTTAGTTCACGTGTAAGAGGGCCCCGTTTTCAAGCTCTTATACCCCTAAAGGCTGGGAAGAATCAAGGATCGATTTCACTTATGAGCTTGTCTTTCTTTGTGAGCCCCTAGTCTCTGTAGGAGAGGAGAGAGAGGGAGAGAGAAAATTTGAGATAGTGAGGATACCTCTTAGTGCGAGGTCCCCCTATCGCGCGAGTCATCCCCCACCTTTCCTAAGCTGAATCATTCTTCCACTCTCTTCTCTCTCACTCTCACCTCCACCCGTGATTCCGTCCCATGGCACCCCGCATTCATTCCCAAGCCCGCGAACGTGAGCAAACCCGCGGGTCTTGACCCTTGGGTTTCCCTACGCCTCCCTTAGCGGCTAGCAAATCCCTCAGAGAGGGTGACCAAGGAAAAGGAGCATTTAGATCCCATCTCAATAGCATAGAGAGGGTGAGAGCAGAGAGGTTACGACCTTGAAGATGGCTCCCATCCAAACCACGCAGACAAGCAACCGAAGGGCTTCGTAATTTCTCTAAGGGGGCCATCCTCCTGGGCATGTCCCCGGACCCCCAAAGTGGCGTAAGAGTATTCGTGCTCCAGTCGCAAAAATCTCTCTCACCGTCAGCCTCTTATCGCTAGCAGGAGGGCCCCGCACGTGCACCACGTGGCGGACCTTCGTGGTTGTTCGAGAGAGGGTGTCTGCCTCCTCACCCAGAGGGAAACCAAGACCCCACGGACATCAATTGGTGACTCCACTTGGGACTCGTCACCCTATCGTTGGCTCGAGCTATCTCCAGGTACCAACCTTTCTTTCTCCTCTCTTCACTTTTGCTATGGGATCCGTTTATCCCACCTTTCTCCGGATCGGGGAGTTCTACCTCCCCATACCCGCGGCTACTCTGGGGGCAGGGCTATTCAGTTCTCCCTCCTCTGGTGCCCTCTATGCCGCCATGATGGCCCAGTCATCCCACCCTCAACAGGGAAAGTTTGGGGCACGGACCCTCAAGCCCCTCACTCCACCTCTTCCGGCATTGTGAGAAACCCCTTAATGCCCACTGCACGAGTGACTCTACTGCCGCCCCCTCACTAAATCACCTTGTTTCTGGTGGGCTCCCTGCCAGCCATAGAACCCAAAACGGTCCCCGTGCCGCCACTCTTCCTCACTCGGTCGGTCCTAACTGGACTGCCGTTGCTGCGAAAGTCCAAAAGGTGACCACGTCTGGGTCACACGGGGGTTTCGCCAACACTGGCACCCCTGCAATTACCATGCTAACACACATGGCCACTCCACCATGCATACCTATGTCTATGGACTTCCTGGTGGCTCAACTGCCATAATAATAGATTGGGGCAGGAGGCAGCCTACCCCGATCTGTCATACAATTTTGGGTCACCCTCGACCTGGGTGTAGTGCTGATGGCTCTGACGCCACCTGCACCATGCATGTCAGCTCCACGGATTTGGGCAGCTTAAGAGCCAACCCTTGACCAACATGCGACTTCCGAGACAATCGGAAGTTCCCCAAGCAAATGCACATGCATTCAGGAGGCCTCCCGGCCACCCCAGATACCACTATGGATCATGCGTACACATGCAGGTCCAAGGACGCTCCTCGCTGCGGAGCGAGACGAGCATCCATCGCTTTGCCCGTCACTCCCGTACCACTCATGGCATGGTACTCAAAGAATTTTCCTCCAAGTGCCATCCTTTCCACTCCCCAACTTGCGCATCTGCGAGTCGACCCTTGACGGAAGATCCTGATGGAGAAGACGTTGCCAGTGACCACCGGTCAACTCATTTTTCCAGGCGGTGTGCTTCAAGCTTTATTCCCGCCTACGAAACTCCATCTTCTCAGGTGTCTCACTCTGCCCAAGTTCGTCAGCTCTGCTCGCGATTCAATGGAGAGGGCCTGCTAAGAATAGGACTGGGCCCGCTTTCGGTTTTGGGGGAAAGTCTACCGCGATTTGTGGCTCAAGCAAGCTAAGGAAATGGTGCTTCTCCTCCAACGAAATATGGCGTCTTCTATCGCGAAGGGCCTCGCCAGCAAGAACCAGTTTCAACTTCTGTGAAACACAAAAGAGTCCGAAGATGGCAGTGTCGCCCACTTCAATGTTGTTGCAGCACAATAAGGTTACCCTGCTTCACTAGACCTTCAGCCCCAAGGCCATCAAGAGCTGATGGATGAGGGGGGCCCTAAGGCCTTCAAGCGCCAAGCCTGACAACAGCCCGACCCCAAGGTCGCCCCCATCCCGTACTCACCCAGGCCCTCAAACAATCCTGAGCCCAGATGGGGCAAGTCCTACCCCTGCTCTCCGAGGTGACGGGCAACAACATTATGGGAAAAGAGGGTGAAACAGGTCAAAAATGGTGCACCACCCACGTGGCCAGACCTAAACAAATAACATTACCTATAGAAGAGGACGAACTGTTGTCAACCATAGTCTCGGCTCAAAAGCGCTGCTTTGAAAAGAGGCCAATGCCGAAAAGTAGGCATGAGCATAAGGCGCAAAGGGTGTTTGCTCTTACTTGGGATACTGACCATAGGTGAGAGTAAAAAGCAACCACCCCTCCTTTTATAACGCCTGATAGCAAAAGAGCCAATCAATGGGCGACCTGCCCTCCAATCGCAGAGGAACATCGGTGGCACACGAAGCAAAGCATCGGAAGTAGGGCACCAAAGCACCACTGGCGTGTGAATTGAACTGTCACACGAGCAAGTGCACGCTTCTTGAGGGTACAATCGTACGAACTACACTCGAAGTGATGTGCCACACATGCGAATGATTACGCTCAGTCCTGAGGACGCACTAAGGGCACATAATCGAACTGTCTTATGACATCGACTTCGCCTCTCTCACCCAACATTAACTGATCTGCGTGCATAATGCGACCAATCGGGGATAACATGCCTACAACCTTTCAAATGCTGCTCATGCACGAAACCCAACCCCACTCTGCTTGCCTATAACACAGGCCCATTCGGAGCACCCAAGGCACGCCCCTACACTAATATCCTTCACGAGAAAGAAAAACCTCATTCCTTATCTTGCCTACGTATGGGAGGAAGGAAGAAGAGAGAAGGATTTTTAAAGAGAGAGAAAGGAAGAAGAGAGAAGGATTTTTGAAGAGAGAGAAAGGAAGGAGGCAGCGCAGTGGCTAAGCCACCACTTGAGGGAAGAGAGAAGAAGAGAGATAATACAGAACGAGGAAATCGAAAAAAAAGGGAGAAAGCGTGACAACGGCTGAGGCTGTCACTCAAGGAAAGGCCTTGAGACTGTCGCTCGAAGAAGTGAGGGAAAGAGGAGACATAATGGCAACTGAGCCTACCACTTGGGAAAAGGCTCTGACCACCGTCCTTAAGGGGAAGAAAAGTAGGGAGAGGGTAAGAGAATGAGATGGCAGTTAAGACTACCGCTCGGAGAGGAGAAAGAGAGGGGAAAAGAGAAGAAGGAAGGAGAGAGAGGAATGAGAGGGATATAAAAGAGGGAAAGAAAAGGGGAGAGAGAGAGATGAAAGAAGAGAGAAAGAGAATGAGAAGAAGAGATAGAAAAAGAAGGAGAAGAAGACAGAGAAAGAGAAAAGAAGAGAGAGAAAGAGAAGAAAAGAGAGAGAAAGAGAAAAGAAGAGAGGGAAAGAGAAAAAAAGAGAGCGAAAGAGAAGGGAGAGACTAAAGGAGGAGAAGAGAGAGAAAGAGAAAGAGAAGAATAGATAAAAAGAGAAAAGAAGAGAGAGAAAGAAGAGAGAGAAAAAGAAAAGAAAAGAGGGAAAAAGAAGGGAGAGAGAGGAGGAGAAGAGATAAAGAGGAGGAGGGAAAGAGAGAAAAGTAGAGAGAGAAAGAGAACAGAGGAGAGAGAAAGAGGTAGGGCCAGCAGCTTGGCCGTTAGCCACAACCTCACACATGGGAAGGAATGGTGTTACTTAACATCCTTGTCTTAGTAGCTAAGACCAGGGGGCAATGGTAAAATATTCTCTCTCCTCTCTCAAACACAAGGCACAGGAAAAATAATGGGGGAAGCAGATGATCTGAATTAAGTGGAACAGAATCAAGGATCAGGGAACCATCCTCTTATTTTTTACATGTTAGATATACATAGGCAACCACTAAAACATGGCTGGTTGCTAAAAATCTAACCTCATTGTTCAAAATACAATTAAAAGAAATTGAAGAAAAGCTAGAAATTAGGGGCATAATGAAGATTTTTGTGGCTGACATGGGGTCTTTCCAACCACTGTCTAGCTAAAATAACATAAGACATTTGTAAGGCTCAATGCGACGGTCAGTTTGGTAAAGATTTCGAGCCATGAACCAAGGTTTTGATCCACAAACCCAAAGCATCATGTTTTCTGAGAAACAAGCGATCTTAGATCCGAGATTGTCCTCATTTTAGGATTGTTCCCCTCTATTTCCTTTCAGGATATTGCCTGGCAAGTCGCCTTGATCATTTTATAATAAGAATGGCTCAATTTGGTGCTCAAATGACCACTTTCTCAATTGGGGAATTTTGGTTGGAGCTAGGATTTCGGTGGCAAGAAATTGCCTCTCGTTTATCCTTGAAATAGGGTAAATCCGGCCAATCATCACAAGCAAGATTTTGCCTGAGTGAGATTCTCGATCTTGTGGTCTCAATGCCTCTGTTTTCAGGTTGATCGAGTATGCAGCGCTGTGATATGGCGATTAGATCAAAAGGGACTTTCTTCTTCAACTTTCTTGCAAATTTTACCTTCTCATGGCGATCTTCGCTTTTTGATTTCTCTCGACTCAGGCCACACCAATGGGCATGCTATACATCAAAACAATTGAGCCAATGAGATGAACATCCTCTCCAAGTTGGGATCGATTTGGCTTGAGATGAAGGAGATATGGCTAAGGGAAATTTAGCACGAAATTGGAGAACACGGTTTCCATAAATGGAAGCTGGTTCACCGAGGGTGCACCAACATCACGTGTGGCCTACCAATTTTTTGTGATAGGGTTGTAGTTACAAGGTCTTCTTTTTCACGCTAGAGGCAGAATTTTGAAAACTATTTTGAACTCTGATCCGCTTTAACTTTATCAGACTGCGACAAAACTCAGTGGGCATTCTTAGGAGAGCCTAGCCATGTTTTCAACCATTTTTGAGCCATTCTTGGGCTGTCAAGAATTATGCTCTGAATGGGTCCATAGGCATTTTAGTGCCTGCAGACCCAGGTTGCAAGTTGCACTCTCCTTATGCGCATCGGGGATAACAAGTGTCAAAAATTTCCCATCAACAGCTTGCCCTGCCGAATGTTGTGCTTCGAGAGAAGCAAGAAGGACAACATTTGGAACCAAAATTGATCCTTTGGCTTTCTCTTTCGTCTTAGTCACCGGATCACATGACTGTCAAAGGGGGAATTGTGCAAAGCTGCTTCTTGGAGGGGTGATCATGGTTCTCGACATCTGGGGGCTTTGCTTAAGGGCTTGTATACCCAAATTCATCGAGGCTTTGAGGGAGAAGAGACATTGAGTTGCTGGTGGGGGCCTTACTTAAGGGCTTGTGACCCACTTCAACATCGCACGTTTTTTGTTTCAATAGCTAAGGGCCTTGCTCAAGAGCTTGTAGACCCAGTTAGTCAAAATCTTAGCTTGTCTGGTAGTTAAGGGCCTTTCTTCCCAATTAGTTAGATTTTGTTTTTGTCTGGAGTTCCACGTCAGAGACCGTGCCTTCTGGTAGAGGTCCATGTCCAAGGCTATGTTTAGGATAGACAGCCAAGGAGCCCTTGCTGGGGGTGTGTGCTGCTACACTCAGGTTTGCTTTCACAAGCAGGGTACCTCTGTGGGCCCCATCCTGTCGGGTCTAGTCGAGGGATTTTTGTTGGCCTGTCCCAAAATGTCTAGGCCTGTCAGTTAGGGAGGGGTTTGAAGAGATTGTTGGAAAGTATTTTTCATCAACATGGGGCCCCCGCTCAATAAAGCCTAGCAAACAATGAAAATTTCAACAGTCTCGGAATAGCCTTGGAATCGGCCAAGATCTTCATAAGGTTATCAAAAGTCTCTTGCCAAGTTTCATCGTAGTCCAACATAATAAAGGCAGTGCAGACTTAGAAACAGTTCTAGCAGAATTGGCCTCTAGCACCTTGAAATGGCCCCTATAAATAGAGCTAAATTTTTGGTGTCTTAAATCACTGTGTAACCACCACCATTGGATCCGGCACGCCCCCATGAGTCAAATTTCAGCCTGAACGGACGCTCCAGGAAGAAGTTATAGGCAAAAGAGTGAAACAGGAGGGCTGCACGCTATGCTCGTGCGGCCACCCTGCAACTCCACACCATGGAAAGACAGTCACAGCCAGTGAGTTTTGATGCTCATATCTCACCTGTCTCTCGACGGATCGCGCTCAAATTTGGTGAGCATGTTCGTTTAGTCAAGATGAGCGATTCGATATGTCGCACGTCGTGTGACAACACCCAAGCACGAAGAAAAGCTAGAGAGAAGTTGCTGATCTATGAAGAAAGTGCAAGAAATTCAGCAGCATCATGCCTCGCTCGAGTGACTAGAGCACGTCGCTCATGAGCCCGATTGTTGCACGACCAATTCCATCGTGTGTGTAAGGTCTCGGGCTATCACTGACCCAAACGCCGTACGTGATGAACGGTCAGATTCTACACACAAAGCTTACGAATCGACTGTAAATTCCATCCCCAGAATTCTAGATTCCAGTCAAAATTCCACAGTTGCAAAATCTTCATTCGAGCATGGAATCGAGCTACGTTTATTGTCCCGTGATCGTAACGACATGCTCAGTGTAATTCAATGAAGAAATCACCAAACGACATCAAGGAACAAGTACACTATTGATCCGAAGTTTCAACATCCATTCAAATTTCAAGTCACATAATTGTGCACTAAAAAAACGATCCATGGCTCAAAGTTGGTATTAAATTTTCGCCATGTCGAGCCCTACAAGAAAAACAATCATGTTAGGATCAACCAGGCAGCAGATTGACCTCGGATCAACCATGCAAGATCACACAAGTTCTAGGGCAACACAGTGACTGTTTTGAAATTCCACGAGTTGTTAGGAAGGGGTAAATCTATCATTTTGCACCCTATTTTCTAATTTCATGTATTTCAATTTAATCTTAATTTCAAGCAATTAGGGTTACTTTTGATCGTCCACCCATGTTTGGGGCAAATTCTATATATACGTACTAGCATTATTCGCATTAGAGGACAAAAACCTTTCATAAAAAGGGAGAGTTTTTACTTAATACAAGTTTCTCTTTTTTCTAATTATTGGGTCACATTTGAGAGAGAGTGAGGTGAGAGAAACTTTTGACCAGTACCCTTAGGTTCAAGGTAAATTTTCTCTCTCTTCTTTTCTTTTTCTTCTTCTCTCTCTCTTTTGTCCTCTCATCTCCCCCTCCTTCTCCATTTGAGTTCCTCACAGGGGTCATGCACGGTAGTGGCAGTGTCATGCATGCCTCCTTTGAGGTTACACAAGTCACGCATGGCGAGGGCAGTGCCATGCGTGAGTCACCTTCTCCTTCTTTTCTTCTATCTCTTTCATCCAATGGGGCGTGTAGATGGCACTTCCAATTGCCACTCACAGACGTAGCTTGGACGTCTCAGTGAAGAACCTAGATAGAAAAACCCATTGCCACTCATAGGGGTCCTTCCTTGTTGCGCGTCTATAGCAGACAACGATACCTATCACCGCCCGCTATAGCCCTCAACAACGTCAACCGTCGTCTGCGCGCTTCCATCACATGTTCGGCGTTAATCGTCGTCCTTCTTGCATCCAACGCCTATCGTCGTGCGCCTCGTGAGGATTATCGTCGTGTGCTTCATGAATGACCATCATCGTGCGCTTCATCAGAACCTATCATCGCCCGCGTGGGGGCGTGTTGTTTTCTTATGTTGCCAACAACGATGCCTAGCACTGTTTGTAGTTCATTTCTCACTCTCTAGCCATGAGCAGTAGTGTCGAGCACCGCCCAAGGGCCACGACACTGCTACTCCACAGTCGTGAGTGGCAATGCCTAACGTCGTTGGCACCTCATCTCTCTGGCGTCTCATCTCTTCTTTTCATTCTCTTGTCTGTTCTCGCTTGATTGAGGGTAGACTTAGCCTAGCACGGCCATATCGGTCTCGGTTTCGAGTAGTATTTTCGCTGTGCTGGTCATGAGATCAATGCCCATCTTGCTACCACTCCGAGTTGATAACTTCGTGATTGTCATGCTAGTCTCGCCTCTTCATCAAGTTTTATTCTTTTTTCTATCTTTATTTAAACCTTATGCTTCATCACCCTCTTGCATGAATGTACGTTGCCCTAAGACAAGGGTGGGTGTCTTTGACCCACTTGTCTTACAAATTAACCACAGAAGTGTTGTGCAGAAAACAAGAGGATTACAAGTGAAAGGAGGCAATTCGGAACCAGTTAAAGCAGCTGCGGGGCTTTCTTTGTAATCTACGAGGGCACCCACGTGAGCCAGCCCAAGTAAGTCCGAAACCCACCTTCAATTCCTCTCTCATCAGTTGGTATAACTGCCTTGCTCTCGAGCAAAGTTCTGAGAGAGCGATCTCAAATTCTGGGTTAGTTAGAAACCCGAGATACATGCCTGAAATCATCTAGATCTGGAAAGCGATATCGAGGCACCTAACCATCTTGGTGACTCTACTGAGGACACGTTACCCCATCCTTGGATCATTCTTGTTTGACCTTCTTTTCTTTATATTCCCACTCACTATACACACACTTGTCTTTGGGGTCATCTAACCCCTTCATCCGAGTCGGGCGTTTCGTAATCCTCGTACTCGTGAGTCTTCAACGGGAACGGGTTTCGTGAGCGTCGTGCCTGACCTTTCTCCTGAGCATCGACTCTGTGTCGTGTGCCTAGGTCATCACCTGGATAAAGGCGAGGATGGATCTAAAAGTCCTTCACTCCTTACCTCCTTGCATTGGCAGACCCCCTGTCAATGCAACTTGCATTGGTGGCACATATGCCATCGCACACAGCATGCACCCTACTACCAGTTCATCTATTGTTTCTGTCCGAAGACCACCCCTCCCTCTACTGTGATTGACAGTTCATCTATCGTTGCTCCTGCACGTCGTTGTAAGGCTAACCCCCATTCTCTATCACTTCGGGCCCCTGTAACAAGAGGTTCGACACGAAGAGGAGCTGACTCTGAAGCCACCACCTCACACACATCCACCAAAGCTAGTGGACCATCCATTCTAGCTACACCTTAGGGCAACGCTTAGGTTACCTCGAGAGACGGTCAGGGTTCCGGTGTTCTTGGATTTGGCCCTGCAGCTCTTTTTCATGCAAACTCCACCACTCGGGGCAACCCATAGGTTACCCCGATACACGGTTAGGGTCACGGTATTCTTGGACATAGCTCTGCACCCCTTTCACATGCATATTGAACCACTCAAGGCAACCCTCAAGTAACCTTGAGACACTGTCAGAGTTCGGGTCTTCTCGAACTTAGACCTACACATCTTTCGCATGTACACTACACCACTCAGGGCAACCCTCAAATTACCTCGAGGCACTGTCATGGTTCGGCCCTTCCTAGACCTGGCCCTGCACACCCTTTGCATACGCAGCGCACCACTCGAGGCAGCCTGGTTGCTGCGTCTGCAAGAACACATGAAGGGGAACCTCCTGGTCTCTCCTCCCAGCACATGCCTGCTCACTTTGTGACGGATGGTCACACAACTGTCCAATCACACACACATGCACACGGCATCAGACCTTTTAAGGTGTACATGCTACCCGAGCTTGGGTTGACCTCTAGGTCACCTGAAGTCTTGATTCAGGGGGCGCACGCACGCCAACCCCCCCGCCCTCCCTTAGCACACGTTTGTACCATGTGCACATGCACAGATCTAGCACTACACCCAGTTCTAAGGGAAATCACAAGAACAGGTTAGGGGAATAGCTCCCCTTCGCCCGATGGCAGTACTACCGGTCCACGACGAAGGGAAATCATGGTCAAGCTCGGAAATGGGGCCCGGAGAGCAAGACATTGAAGGCCCAGTTCAGGGGAAAAGTAAAGAAAGTGATCGAAGACTTCTCTTCCAATGATGAGAGCCCCTTCCCGTTTGCTGACAGCCCCATTGAAATAACTTCTTTATACCCTGAAGGCACAGTGATTCCATACAAAGCCAGTTCCATGCTTCCCCCATGTCATGCATGCGACATGTGCTCTCTTGACAATAATAGTACGACCTTGTCCTATGAGGGTTTCACATTCCCATTTGCTGATAAAGAGCTCAATTCTGATGGCGCCACATCCCTCGTCCTCATGCATCCAATGACTCCTACCTCTGATGAGATTTTGTCACTCTCATTTGAGGAAAATCATTCCCTGATAAAGGACGAGATAGGTAGCATTCCCTTCACTGACCACCCCATTGAAATGGCGCCTCTAGCTCCTAAAAATGCGACCGTTCTTTATGAGGCGGACTACATATGGCCGTCATGCCTTGAAGATGTCACTGCTCCTTATGAGGCTGATCACGTGTTCGCCTCGTGTCTTAAAAAATTCTTCCCCAATGACGATCAAGTGACCTCACCATCTTGTGAGAGTTTCATATTCTCATAAGATGATGAGGATATCCTAGCCTTGGAAGATGAAGCCAACCTGAACGAAGGCTCAATGACCTTTATCAATGAGATTGTTGAAGCAGCGGTAGTTGAACCCATGGTCGAGAACCCCATTGAGAAAGAGGCATGTGGTGAATGGACTCTATTGGATGGTACTGCCACAAATGAAAGGGAAGCTTTCAGGGAAACCAGCCCCAAAGCCTTCGTTATCCCTTTGCTTCTTAATGGTGAGCAACCCAATCCTCCAGTAATAAAAGATCTCTCAAGCATGGCTGGTGTCAATGCTATGGTGATCAATGAAATACCCGAATACTATGAGGACGAAATTGCACAGCTTAAGACGACATTGAATTAGTTACAAGCTGAGATGAGGTCAAAAGATGGAATCATAAAAAGTTTGTGCTAGGAGGTATTGATGACACGTAAGCTTGAGCATAGCCCCTCGGGGCACCAAACCCTGTTTATCGTCTCTCAAGCACCCCACCTAGTCATCGAAACAGCATCATCAGAAGAAAGGGCACTCCCACCCTGGCCTCTCTCATTACCGGTCTTTTCCCCACCGACTCAGGTTGAAAACGAAGAATTAGTGAAGGGCATGGTAGCCGAAGCATTGAAAAAGTACAATATCCTAGTGATGGAAGAGCTGAATCGCTATCAAAAGCCTTACCCAGTGTATGTTGACAAAACTCCATTTCCATCGGGCTATCAAAGACTCGACTTCCCCAAATTTGACGGTACAAGCTTATCGCTGCAACAGATAGCCCATTTCATTGCAGCCTGTGGTGATACAGCAAACAATGAGCACCAACTACTTCGGCAATTTGTGGGAACCCTTACAAGTACAACATTCAAATGGTACTCTCTGTTACGCGCAAGGTCAATCTCATCATGGGTACGAATGAAGGAGGAGTTCCTTAAGCTCTTCTAGGACATAGAAAAGAAAGTGCAACTATTTGAACTCTTTGATGTGAAACAAAAGCCACACGAGTCAGTGATAGAGTACATCGAAAGGTGGCACAATCTGGCCACACCGATAGGTGAGCCACAAGAGATAAAGTACTGCATAGACGGGATGCACTTAGAATTGGCTCGTTATGTCACTTCATCATGGTCCAATACATTCGTCGAGATGGTAGACAAGGTAATTCAAATTGAAGGTTTGCTCAAACACCACGATCTAATTGCATGACCCTAAATTGCATGGTCCAAACTATATGACCCTAAACTGTAGCGATGGTTTAGATGCACGACCCTAAACTACATGGTCCAAACTTTACGACCTTCAACTGTAGTGGAGGTCTTGTTACACGACCTTAAATTGCACGGTCCAAGCTATATGACCCTAAACTATAACACACATCCTAGTGGCATGACGTTAAACTGCACAACAGACAGTCTTAGAGGCAAGACCTTAACCATGCCCTCAGGTCTTCGCGGATGACCTTAAAACACGCCAAATTGATGGTCACAGTGGCATGACCTTAAACAAGCTTCCCAAAAAAAAGAAAATGGACATGACAAAAACTTGCAAGGGCATCATGGGTAAAAATGTCTAAAACAAATGAATGACGGACATGGTGTGCACCCCAAAGGCCACCATGGGCAAAATATGTCAAAAAGGAAAACGACGGGCATAGTGAAAACCCACAAGGGCACTATGGGCAAGATTGTCAAAATAAAGGGGGTGTGGTGAAAACCCTACGGCGCACGCCCTCTCAAATGACGGGCATGTTGATCCTCCCCTACAGGTCATCATGAGTAAAAATGTCAAATGTCCCTATAGCAAGACGTTAAACTGTCTGACATTTAGTCCATTCGCATGACTATAAACTGCTTCATGTTTCTACATGTTTCCATGGGTTACCGCATGACACCCTTCTACACATCCCCTACTACATTCTTCTTCACAAGCGCCAGATGAAAAGGCACCACTCCTTCAAGATGTCCTCCCAAATCAACGTGTAGCCCGATTGTGACTGCGAGGCTTCGAAGCAAAGCATGAATTTCAAAGCATGTGCGCGCTTCTACAAAGATATACATCAAATAGGTGTACCACAGTTTCGACTATGAGGCTACAAAGCAAAGCGTGCATTTCAAAGCATGCGCTCGCCTTTACAAAGCCATACAACAAAGAGGTATACCATAGTTCCGATTATAAGGCTTCGAAGCATAAGAATATAATCATCAAGGCATGCGATCATCTCTCAGAGGCGTACCACAGTTCCGACTGTGAGGCTTTAATGCATAGCATGAAACCGTCAAAACATGCGCCCTCCTCTACAAAGCCATATCATAAAGAGGTGTACCACAGTTCCGACTGTGAGGCTTCGAAGCAAAAGAATGTAATCATCAAGGTATGTGCTCGTCTCTTAGAGGCGTACCACACTTCTGACTATGAGGTTTTGAAGCATAGCATGAAACTGTCAATGCATGCGCCTGCCTTCATAAAGTCATATATCAAAGAGTTGTACCATTGTTCCAACTGTGAGGCTTTGAAACATAGCATGTAATTGTCAAGGCATGCAACTACCGCTACAAAGCCATTTATCAAAGAGGTGTACCATAGTTCCGATTGCGACGCTTCAAAGCATAATATGCAACTATCAAAGCATGTGCCCGCCTCTATAAAGCCATATATCAAAAAGGTGTACCACGGTTCCAGGTATGAGGCTTCGAAACAGAGCATGTAACCATCAAGATATGCGATCGCCTCTACAAAGTAATATGTCAAAGAGGCGTACCGTAGTCTCAACCGTATATCCCTACACCTAATAGGGAACTTTCACCACCCATTGTACCCATTACACGCATCACCTTTACCGCAAGACTCTTCTGGTCCCCATGTTTCCAGTTGAGTCACACCACTCATAACTCCCTTAAGCCTCCATCATACACCTTTAACTTCCCATGACCCCACTTGTTGCATGTGTTCCCTTATGCTTGACACCGTTACCGCCGAGAGTGTTCTACCACTATTCCCAATGGGGTTACACCTGTGCTCTGGCCTGTCATCCCCAGTGGAGTTACATGACTCCCAGTTATTATCCCTGTAGAATCACACTAGCCATCCTAATCCTCAGTGAAGATGCGCCTCCACTTGCCACCATCTTCATCTAAAAATCTCTGCACTTGTTAATAACCTTAACTATTTTATCCCTAGGGAGTCAGACTACTATTCCTATACCTACCCCCATGGAGCTTCACCAACATGGTGACCCACGTAATGGTCCTAGCTGCATGACCTGAAACTACATAGCCATAGTCCTAACTGCATGACTTTAAAACTGCACAATTTGTGTCCATGCTGCATGACCTTAAACTGCACAGCCATGGTCCAAACTATATGACCTTAAACTGTAGCGGGGGTCTAGTTGCACAACCTTAAACTGCATGGTCCACATTGCATGACCTTAAACTGCACAACCACGGTCCGTGTTGCATGATCTTAAACTTCACAGCCATGGTCTAAACTATATGACCTTAAACTATAGTGTTGGTCTCATTACACGACCTTAAACTGCATGGTCCTAGTTGCATGACTTTAAACTGCGTAACCACAGTCCAAGCTTTATGACTTTAAACCATAGCGCACGTCCTGACTGCATGACGTTAAACTGTTTTGCTCAGGTCTAGGAGGCATGACCTTAAAGACGCCCCAACATGAGCGCACACACCCTTTACATATATTTTTACGCATGTCTTCCCTAACCGACCCGTTCGTGTGCGCATGCCACCTCTATTTCACCTTGGTGAACCTACATATGCGCACACGCCCTTTGCGTGCATCTTAACACATGCCTTCCTAGCCAGCCCATTCATGTGCGTGCATCACCTTCATCATCATTACCATCTTTTCCTTCAGTGAGTCTCACCCATGCTCACCAAGCGGCGAACCGTTCCACGAGCCATACTCGCCGTCGGCTAGTGGGTCACCATTATTCACCCACCATCCATCCATCATCAACTCTACACAAGGCTATGCCATCTTCCCAAGTGAGTCAAAGTCATCACTAAGCTCACTCTATGGCCTCCACAAACTCCCATTCACCACCACTACGGTCCAGCTGTATGACCCTAAACTATAGTGCACATCTTAGCCACATGACATTAAGAAAGCTCGCACAGGTCTCGAAGGCACAACTCTAAATATGCCTTCACATGAAAAAAAACGGGCATGGTGTACACCTAACAAGGGAACACCATAAGTAAAATGATAGACGAACGCGGTCACGAAACCCTGAGTAAGAGAGTTCTACGGAAAACAAAATCCAGGCACGTTGAAAACCCCAAAAGGGCATCGTGAGTAAAAACAGATGAAAATGGTGGACATGACCCCAGGTCATGTGTAAAAGAGCCCAGAAATAGCAGAAGTTGGTGAAAACTCTATTCACAGTGCCACTTCCACTTTTCAAGTGAAAACCCATGAAAGGGCACTTGGATCAACAAGGCAGACTGATGCACGTCCACCGCCTTAGCCGACACTCAATCTCCAAACAGTCACAATCCTGGCTAATGACGTCTGCCTAAAATCCTCAAAAGCCAGCATCTAATCGCAACACCACATGGCTCTTCAGGGGCTGAGAGCCGCATAAGATCCCCCACATTTCAACATGGCTCATCAGAGAGTGAGAGCCACATAAGATCTCCCAACCATCATGGCTTGTCAAGGGGTGAGAGCCGCATAAGATCCCCCATGTTTCAATATGGCTCATCAGGGAGTGAGAGTCGCATAAGATCACCCAACAATCACAGCTCATTAGGGGGTGAGAGCGGCATAAGTTCCCCCATGCTACAACATGGTTCATCAGGGAGTGAGAGCTACATAAGATCTCTTACTAATCATGGCTCATCAGGGGGTGAGAACCGCATACGATCCCCTGCAATATGGTTCATAGGGGAGATGAGAACCGCATAAGATCTACCCAATTCAACAAAAACAAGAGTCCTTGAGGGTGAGAATGATGACTAAAAGATCCCTTCGAAAATGCTAAGGACCATCATGAAGGCAAGAAACAGACAAAGCCATGGTCTAACCTGCCACATGCTTCACGGTACGTCTCGCCAAAACCCTCTAGCCTACATGAGACCAAACTTTCAGGACAGATCAGAAGCCCCCAATTGGACCCCTCTAAAAGGGACCTATAGAGATACTCTGAGAGTAAAAAGCAAATCTGGTGTAGCAGCGAACAATGCCGACCAAAGGTTCATAGCATTTGGCCGTCAAAAAAAACCTGGTAGTCCCTTGAGGGTGAGGACTTTGACAAGATTCCTCAAAACATCCCTAATGATTGCACTTCTCGATTCTCTCGAAGCACAACATTCAACAGGGCATGCTATTGGAAGGTATTTTTCATCAACATGGGGTCCCCGCTCAATAAAGCTTAGCAAACAGTGAAAATTCTGGCTATCTCATAACAGCCCAAGATCTTCATAAGGTCTCTCAAAAGTCTCTTGCTAAGTTTTTTCATAGTCCGACATGTTGAAGGCAGTGCAGATTGAGAAACAGTTCCAACAAAATCAACCTCTACCACAATGAAATGGCCCCTATAACTAGTGCTACATTTTTGGTGTCTCAAATCACTATGTGACAATAACCATTGGATCCGATACGGTCGAACACAGGTCAAATTTCAGCTCGAACAGACACTCTAAGAAGAAGTTATAGGCAAAAGAGTGAAAAACGAGGGCTGCACGCTATTCCCATGTGGCAACCCGGCAACTCCACGCCATGGAAGGGACAATCACAACCAGTGAATTTCGATGCTCATATCTCACCCATACCAAGTCGAATCCCTCTTAAATTTTGTGACAATGTTCATCTAGTCAAGACGAGCGATTCGATATGTGGCATGCCTCGTGACGAAACCCGAGTGCAAAGAAAAGCTAGAGATAAGTTGCTAATCCATGAAGAACGTGTAAAAAATTCAGCAACATCATGCCTCACTCGAGTGACCAGATCATGCCGCTCGTGAGCTCAATCATCGTGAGACCAATCTAATCATGTGCATAAGGTCTTGCGCTATCACTGACCCGAACCCCATACGTGATGAACGATTGGATTCTACACACAAAGCCAACGAAGCGACTGCAAATTCTGATGTCAGAATTTCAGATTCCGACCAAAATTCCAAAGTTGCAAAAATCTTTGCTTGGGCACAGAATAGAGCTATGTTTGTTGCCAGTGATCAAAACGGCAAGCTCAATGTAATTCATTGAAGAAATCACCGAAAAACATCAAGAAACGAGTACACTACCGATCAGAAGTTTCAAGATCCATTCAAATTTCAAGTAACATGATCGTGCACAAATTACACGATCCATGGCTTCAAGTTGGTTTCAAATTGATCTTCATGCCGAGACCTACAAGAAAACAATCATCTTACGATCAACCGGGCATCAGAATGACCCCGGATCAGCCATAGGGCAACACAAGCACTGTTCTGAAATTCCACAAGGTGTTAAGAAGGGTCAAATCTATCATTTTGTACCTTATTTTCTAGCTCTTTTAATTCAATTTAATCTTAATTTTCAGCAATTAGGGTTACTTTTGATCATCCACCCATGTTTGAGGTAAATTATATATATACGTATCAGCATTATACGCATTAGAGGAAAAAAACCTTTCACAAAAAGAGAGAGTTTCTTAATACAAGTTTCACTTTCTTCTCATTGTTAGGTCATTTTTGAGAGAGAGTGTGAGGTGAGAGAAACTTTTGACTGGTACTCCTAAGTTCGAGGTAAATCTTCTCCTCTTCGTTTCTTTTTCTTCTTCTCTCTTCTTTTCCTTTTCTTCTTCTCTCTCTTATTTTCTTTTTCTTCTTCTCTCTCTCTTCTTTCCTAGCTCCCCCCCCTCTTTCTCCATCTGACTACCTCACAGGGGTCATGCACGGCAGTGGCAGTGCCGTGCATGCCTCCCTTGAGGTTACACAGGTCGCGCATGGCGATGGTAGTCCCATGCACAAGTTTCCTTCTCCTTCTTTTCTTCTATCTCTTTCATCCAGTGGGGCCTGTAGACGGTGCCGCCCATCGCCATCCATAGACATAGCTTGCACATCTTAGTGAAGAACTCAGATAGTGAAACCCATTGCCGCTTGTAGGGGTCCTTCCCTGTTGCGCGTCTATAGCAGACGACGATACCCATCGCCACCCGCTATAGGCCTCGGCAACAGCAACCGCCATCCGCGCTTCCTTCATGTGTTCGTTCATCGCTGTCCTTCCTACGCCCCACGCCTATCGCCATGCGCCTCGTGAGGATTATCGCCGTACGCTTCAGGAATGACCATCGCCACGCCCTTCATCAGAAAATATCGCTACCCGCTCGGGGGCATGTTGTTTTCTTATGTTGTCAATGGCTATGCCTAGCAGCTTCCGTAGTTCATTTTCACTCTCTAGCCATGAGCAGTAGTGTCGAGCGCTACCCAAGGGCCACGACACTTCACTCCATGGTCGTGAGTTGCAACACTTAACGACGTCGGGACCTCATCTCTCTACCGTCTCATCTCTTCTTTTCATTCTCTTGTCTCTTCTAGATTGATTGAGGGTAGACTTAGCCTAGCACCACCTTATTGGTCTCAGTTTTGAGAAGTATTATCGTCATGCTGGTCTTGGGAACCATGCCCATCTTGTTACCACTCCTACTTGATAAGTTCCTAGATGTCATGCTAGTCACGCTTCTTCATCAAGTTTTATTCTCTTTTCTATCTTTATTTAAACCTTACGCTTCATCATCCTCTCTCATGAATGTATGTTGCCCTAAGCCAAGGGTGGGTCTCTTTGACCCACTTGTCTTACAAATTAACCATAGAAGTGTTGTACAGAAAACAAGAGGATTGCAGGTCACGGGAGACGATTCTGAATCAGCTAAAGCAGCTGGAGGGGCTTTCTTCATGATCAAAGAGGGCGCCCATGTGAGCCAGCCCTAGTAAGTCCCGAACCCACCTCATCGGTTGGTATACCTGCCCTTGCACTCGAGCAAGATTCCGAGATAGCGATCTCAAATCCCAGAAGGTGAGATCGAGGCACCTAACCAGAGAAGACCTCTTGGTGAGGCTTCACCCTAAAGTTCTTGGAAGGTTTTGACCTGGCTTGATAGTTATGAGTTTTTGGGGGCGTCTTTTGCTTACCGTTGTGGCTTTGTTCATTTTGGATGACTTCTTGGAAATGGGTCCCTTTGGCATAGGACATCGACTTGTCGTCTTGACGATTCCTCTGACCTTGGGTCATCTCATGAATGGACTCAGGCTGTTTGAGATTTTCTTGAAGCTCTTTTTGGGTCACTATAGCGAGGCATTTGACTTCCAAAGTATCGCGTGGTTTTTCATAGAATGTTGGCTTAAGCCGCCTATAGAGGCGAGTGCTGCATCAACCGACTTATTGATTCAGGCGCCCTTTTGGGTTTTCACCCGAATGGAGAAGCGGCGCCATAAAATGGTTTCACCAACTTCCTTCTATTATTGGGCTCTTTTACCCATGACCTTGCGTTCATGTCCACCCTTTTCCATTTTTACTAACAGTGCCCCTTCGGGTTTACATTGTGCCTGGTTTTTATTTACAAAACAATCTTACTCATGGCTTCTTGGCCATGCCCATCCATCATTTTTACTCATGGTGACCTTTCGGGTTTTCACCATGGCCGTTTTTTTTGTTTCGTGGGGGCATGTTTATGGTCATGCCACCGGGACCTATGCGAAGTAGTTTATGCAGTCAGAACTTGCGCTATAGTTTGGGGTGGTGTATCTTCGACCATGTCTAGTTAGTTTAAGGTCTTGTATCTTGGACCACGCTTAGGCATTTTAAGGTCTTGTAGCTTGGACTGAGGCTAGGCGGTTTAAGTTCCTGCAGCACGGACCACGACAAGGTAGTTTAAGGTCATGCAGCTTTGACCATGGCTAGGCAATTTTTGGTTCCTCAACACAGATCATGAGGAAGGTGCACACAGCTTTGTAGTGGCACACGACAGAAAGGGCTTGCATTTGGTGAGCATGGCGGCCTGAACGAAGGATCCGCAGGTCGCGGTTTAAGAAGGATAGACGAGCACGACAGCTTGTAGGGCTGCGGACGACGGCCTGAGAAAAATGGACCCTAGAGATGGCTTAAGGAAGGTAGGGGTGCTCAACGGTCTGGGGATGGCGACCTAAATAAGACGTATCTAGCAGCGGCTTCTCACACATGCGAGGGTGAGAATCTTTCAAGCTACGACACATGTGTGGTGTCACACGTGCTTGGTGCGACTGTGTGTGAGATATCGGGTTTATTTTTTTGGCAATCCGCCTGGTCCGACCCGGCTTGTGACTGTAGTGGGCATTTGTGAACTCAAAGTTAGTTTGTACCGCGACTCGGCTTGTGGCTGTAGTGGGTATTGTGGACTCGGAGTTAGTTTGTGCCCTGACCCGACTTGGCCCATTGTCATTTTGAATTTGTACCATGCCTTGATTCTCGAGTTGCGCTTGGCCGTTTCAATAATGAAGCGGTGTCATTCGTGACCTTGGGCGACATTTACCCCTTTGTGAAGGGTAAGATTGGTAAATGCATTATCTCGAGGAGATAAAAAGAAGGAAACCCTATTTTCACCTCCATTATTAGTAAAAACTTGGAATTTTTCGAGAGTAAGGGTTTCGAACAAAGAAGGGTTCCTGGTAGGCAGGGCGTGCGTAAGGGCTTTAGTGGGGAACTTGGTGAAGTTCCGGCAGTGAGACTCAGGGAAGGTGCTGGCCAGGAGCAGGGGAGTTCCATCAGAAGGGTGCGACAGGTTTTTTGGTGAGGAGTGTGTCGGTGAAGATCCAAGGGAAAGGAGTTCCAACCGTAAGTGCACGTTAATACTCCGGTAATGGAACCGCAGGGGTGAAGGGTTTTCCAGCATCGGTTGCACCAGTAAGGGAATCCGGCTAGGATAGGTGACGGCTTTCTAGTGAGGAGAGAGCGAGACCGGAGTAGTGCGTTTGAAGACATTTTTCAGCACCTTGGTCTCTGACGTGAAACAAAGAGGAAGTAGGTCAATAAAGCCTAACATATAGTGAAATTTCTTACAGTCTCAAAATTACCCAAGAATGGATCATAATATTTCTAGGCACTTCTAAAGGCCACCTGTCAAGCTTTGTCTCAATCTGACACGTTTAAAGAAGCGCAAATAAAGAAACAATTTCAAAAAAAATCAACCTCTAGCATCTCGAAACGGGCCCCATAACTAAAACTCTATTTTCGATGCATTAAACAGCTGTCGGATTTTCGTCATTGGATCCGGCACAGTCGAAAAACCTTATGGGTCAAGTTTTGGCTTAGTAAGACATTACAGGGCAAAGTTATGGGTGAACCATTTAAAAAAGGGTGGGTCACACACAATTCCCGTGCGGCCCCCTTGAGGAAGCTGGTGAGAATAGTCCTGAGCAGCAACTTCAAAGTCCCATATCTAACTTGTCCTGAGTCGGATTGCTCTCAAATTTGGTGAGCGTGTTTGTCTCATCGAGACGAGCATTTTGAAATGTGGCATGATCGTATCGAGTAGGGAGAAAAACTAGAGAGAAGTTGCCAATCCATGAAGAGAGTTATAGAAAAATCAGTAGCAGCACGCCTCACTCGAGCAACAGAATCACGACACTCACATACCCGATAGGAGCAAATCCAATTGCATTATGTGCATAAGGTTCAAGGCTATATCTGGTCCAAACCCTGCATATGATGAGCTTTTGGATTTGACACAAGGAGGCACCAAAGCTATTGTAAATTTCGACCGTCGAATTTTCAAATTCCCGCCAAAAACTCAAGACGACAAAATCTTTGTCCAGACACAAAATCGAGCTGCGTTTGTTGCTACGCGATCACGACAACATGCTTAGTGTGATTCAATAAATAAGTCAAAGAAGAACATCAAGGAACGAGCACACTATCGACTTGAAGTTTTCAAGATTCAACTAAATTTTGAGTCGCATGATCGTGACCCAAAAACATGATTCATGGCTCGAAGTTGGTATCAAATCGATCACCATGTCGAGCCTTACAAGAAAGAAATCATCTTTCGACCAAATAAACGTCGGAGCAACCCGGAATCATCCACGGAAGATCACGCAAGTTCTACGGCAGCAGTACGGACTGTTTTGGAATTTCATGTATTGTTGGGCAAGGGCAAAATAGTCCTATTGAACGTAATTTTAGAATTTCTTTTAATTCAATTAAATTGTAATTATCATCAATTTTGGTAGTTTTTTTTCCACCACCCATGTTTGGGCCCAATTCTATATAAATATGCAAAGCCTAATTGTAAAAGGGACCCCCGTTCATTCTTCACATTCATCAATAAAATTCTAATCTTTGCTTTGAGTTCGTGGGTGCGTCTTGGAGAGAGAGAGGGAGAGAGAAGAAAAGGGCTAGTACCCTCTATTCTCCTCTTTTCTCTCTCATCTTTCTTTCTCTTTCCCTCTCCTCATCTCTATCTATATTTTCTCTCTCCTTTTGTTTATATCTTTCTTTCCTATTTCGGCTCTGATCTCCTTTATCCACTTTTGTTTTCTCTCTTTATCTTTCCTCCCCTTTTCTTCTCATTCCTTTTCTCTCTCTTCCCTCTTTCTCCTTTTTCTTTGATCGTGCATGGCGAGGCTTATCGCTTAATGTAATGTTTTCTGACTTCAAAGATGTGAGCAGTGAGTCGGGCCTTAACCCGAGTGGCAGGCTGGGCCTCTGTCAAAGTCCCCTTGTCTGATTCTCCATCATGGACGGCAAATGTTCATCGACGTCCACATTTTCTCTATCCTCTTCTTCATCTGACACGGACGGTAGAAGCATATCGTCGCCCATGTCATCTCTCTCTTCTTCTTCATTTGATAAGGACGACGGAAGCACATTGCGGCCCATATCTTCTCTCTCCTCTTCTTGATCTGACAAGAACGATGGAAGCACATCACCGCCCATGTCTTCTCTCTCTTCTTCTTCCTCTAACATGTACGGCAGAAGCACATCGCCGCTAATGTCTTCTCTCTCTTCTTCTTCATCTGACACGGACAACAGAAGCATATTGCCGCCCATGTCTTCTCTCTCTTCTTCTTCCTCTGACACGGATGGCGGAAGCACATCGCCGCCCATGTCTTATCTCTCTTCTTCTTCTCACACGAACGGTGGAAGCATATCACCGTCTATGTTTTCTCTCTCATCTTGCCCTTCTGACATGGACGGTGGAAGCTCATCACTGTCCATATTATTTTCGTTCTTCTCTATCGCCGTCTAGGTTCTCCTTTCTTCTCTCTCTATTTCTTCTACTTCCGCCTTTCCCTTTACTCTCTCTTCTCCCTCTGTTCCTCTTCTCTTTCATTGCTCAACTCGTCTTCTTCTTCCATGCACGACATCGTTAGTACTGTGCATGTCTCTCTTTCTGTCTATTCTTTCTCTCTTTCATTTGGTTGAGAAAAAACATTACCATGGTAGTCTTGTCGTCTCGCAGTAGTGTCGCTGAGCCGGTCTTAGTCATCGTTGCTCTCCTTGCTGCCACGATTGGCTAGCCTTTGTGTCAGGAAGGCTGATGATCGTCCTGATGTCTAGTAGTATTTTTGTTGTGCCGGTCTGTTACCATGCCTGTTTTACTATTACATCGGATCAATCACTTACAGATTTAGCTGTTTGTTATTCTCACCACCTAGTCAACACTCCTCTGATATACTTCTTTCCTCTTCTTTCATCTATTTTCTTACCCTTTCATCTCTTGAATGTGCACACCTGTGTACATTCTCTCAAAGTCAATGTGGGGTCTCATTTGGCCCACTTCCCTTGTAAAATTAACCATGTGTGTGTGTGATTGCAGAAACAGGAGAATACATGACAAGAAAAGAGATTCCGAACCAGTTCTATGACTGAGGGCCTTCCTTCGTGACCTAAGAGGGCGCCCACGTGAGCCAGCCTGAATAAGTCCCGAACCCACCTTAAATTCCTCTCTCATCGGTTGATATACCTACCCTTGCTTCTGAGCGAGGTTCCCAAGAAAGAAATCTCAAAGTCCGGGGTTCCCCCAAAACTCGAGGCACGTGCCACCCTGTCATCCTGATCGAGAGGGCGAGATCGAGACACCTAACTAGGTTGATGACTCCACTGGGGACTTACTACCCCTTTGTCGAATCATTCTTGTTTTGCTAGTTTCTCCTTTGTTTTCCTATTTTCACACACCACATGGCTTCTGGGTTCTCTAACCCGTTTATCCAAATCGAGGATTTTCTCATCCCGACATTTGCGATCGTCCCCTGAGAACAAGTTCCTTGAACTTCGCTTCCGACCTTCCTTTTGAGCAAAGACCCAGTGTCTAGCTCCTAGGTCCTAACCTAGACAAGCGAGAGGAGGGACTTAACGTCCCTAACTCGCCATCTCCTAGCTCTGGTGGAACTTTCGCCAAGACACCCAACAATGCTATCACACCTGCTACAACACATAGCCTGCACCCTGTCACAGGCAAGTCGCTTGTCGGCCGCATTGTCGACGTACGCCGAAAGGCTGCCCAGTCCCCTTTTGCAAAAGGCAAGCAAGTTGTCATTGCTTTTGTGGGCATCGTAAGGCTTCCCCCCACATTCCTGCACTACCACAAGTCTCTACCCTCAGAGACTTGGAACATTGAGGCGGAGACCTTGGGGCCTCCACCTCTCGCACACACCATAATTCTCGTGGGTCATCCACCCGAGCCACACCTCGCGGCAACCCTTATGTTACCCCGAGTCAACATCTAGGATCAGGCCTCCTAAGGCTGGACCCTACACACGTCATGCATATGAATCTCACCACTCCAGGCAATGCTATTGCTGTGCAAACCCAAGCACATGGGAGACGACTCCTT
The DNA here is from genome assembly GCF_000471905.2 of Amborella trichopoda. The sequence continues at coordinate 3,008,833 of NW_006499617.1, read as the reverse complement.
CGCTTTGAGTTCGTGGGTGTGTCTTAAAGAGAGAGAGAGGATAGAGAAGAACAGGAATGGTACCCCTCGATAAGGTAGTTTTCTCTCTCCTCTTCTCTCTCATCTTTCTTTCTCTTTCTCTCTCATCTTTATCTCTTTCTTTCTCTCTCCACTTTTATCCCTCATCATTCTTTCTCTTTCTCTCTCCTCATCCTATCTTTATCTTTCTCTGTCCTCTCATTTATATCTTTCTTTCCTATTTTGTCTTTGATCTCCTTTATCCACTTTCCTTTTCTCTCTTTATCTCTCCACCCCTTTTCTCTCTTTATCTTTCCTCCCCTGTTCTCTCTCTCTGCCCTCTTTCTCCTTATTCTCTGGTCGTGCATGGTGAGGCTTATCGCTTGGCATGATGTTTTCTCACTTTAGAGACGCGCATAGTGAGTCGGGCCTTAACCCAAGTGACGGGTCGGGCCTCTGTCAAAGTCCCCTTGTCTGAGTCTCTATCATGGACGGCTGATGTTCATTGTCATCCATGCTTTCTCTCTCCTCTTCTTCATTTGATACAGACGATGGAAGCACATTGTCGCCCATGTATTCGCTCTCTTCTTCTTCATCTGACACGCACAGTGGAAGCACATCGTAGCCCATGTCTTCTCTCTCCTCTTCTTCATCTAACACGAACGATAGTAGCACATCGCCACTCATGTCTTCTCTCTCATCTTCTTCATCTGACATGGACAGTGGAAGCACATTGCTGCCCATGTCTTCTCTCTCTTCTTCCTTGGACACAAATGACAGAAGAACATCGTCGCCCATGTCTTCTCTCTCTTCTTCTTCATCTAACACGGACGGTAGAAGCACATCGCCGTCCATGTCTTCTCTCTCTCTTCTTCTTCCTCTGACACAGACAGCAGAAGCACATCGCGGCCCTTATCTTCTTTCTCTTCTTCTTCTCACACGGACAGTGGAAGCATATCGTCGTCCAAGCTTTCTCTCTCTTCTTACCCTTCTGACATGGATGACGAAAGCTCATTATCGTCCATATTCATTTTGATCTTCTCTATCGCCCTCTAGGTTCTCCTTTCTTCTCTCTTTTTTTGTTCTTCTTTTGTCTTTCCCTTTCCTCTCTATTCTCCCTATGTTCCTCTTGTCTTTGTTTGCTCATCTTGTCTTCTTTTCCCATGCACGACATCGGTAGTATTGTCCACGTCTCTCTTTCTCTCTATTCTTTATCTCTCTCGTTTGACAAAGAAGAGGCTGATACAAAACATTACCATGGTAGTCTTGTCCTCTACCAACAGTGTCAACGAGTTAGTCTTAATCATTATGCCCGCCTTACTGCCACGATTGGCTAGCCATTATGTCAGGATGGGTGATGATCACTCTAACATCCAGTAGTATTTTTGTTGCGCCGGTCTAGTTTGTTTTGCTACCATGTCGGATCAATCACTTGCTAACCTAGCTGTTGTGTTAGTCTCGCCACCTAGTCAAAACTCCTCTGATCTACCTCTTTCCTCTTCTTTCATCTATTTTTTTACCCTTTCTTCTATTGAATGTGCACACTCATGTACATTTTCTCAAATATAAGGTGGGGTCGCTTTTGGCCCACTTGTCTTAAAAAATTAACCATATGTGTGTGATTGCATAAACAAAAGAATACAGGTCAAGGGAGGCGATTTCGAACCAGTTCTTTGATTAGGGGGTTTCTTCGTGATCTAAGAGGGAGCTCACATGAGCCAGCCCGAGTAAGTCCCGAACCCACCTTAAATTCTTCTCTCATCGGTTGGTATACCTGCCCAGACTCCTGAGCGAGGTTCTCGAGAAAGCGATCTCAAAGTCCTAGGTTCCCCCATAACTCAAGACGCATGCCTCCCGATCATCCAGATCCGAAGGACGAGATTGAGGCTCCTAACAATACCTGGGGATTTTCGGCAAGCAGTGAGCCGGAGACAAAGGGTTTCTCAGGAAGGTCTCGAACGGTCTTTTTGCATTAGAAGTGAATGTTTTTTGGGCAGGATGTTGGAGTGTCGTTCCTCAAGTAGCCAGAGAGTCACAGGTGGAGGTACCCAAGGGTTCTCTATCCGTACGTGTGGGTAGGGACACAAGTCGTAGAAAGGGAGGGTACAGTAGGACGTGCGCAGGAAACGCGGTCCACACGTGTGAGTACGTGATGCACGTGAAGAGCCATGTCAAAATGTATTACATCTTAAAAAGGTTCACCCGTGTGGCTTGTGTGATGTAGTGACACCCCATGTAGCACGGGGGGGCTTCGAACAATCGTGCCAGAGAGGCTCTCGTGCTCAGATTGGTGGTTTATAAGAGTGTAAATGGTAGCCGGAGTAAACCTTTGTTATAGGGAGTTCTTGGGACAGCGGTGGCCTACTTGGTTCAACATCACATCATATATTGCTTCGGAGTGCCCGACCGGATCATATCTAATAATGGCCCTCAATTTAGGAGTCATCACATTGATCACCTAGTAAACCACTTCGGTTTCGAATGGAGGTAATCGATTATGTACCACCCTCGGGCAAATGGATTAGCTGAGGCTTTAAATAAGACTCTATGCAATGTTCTAAGAAAGTCAGTATAAAAAACAAGGAAGAACAGGCATGAGAAGCTTCTCGAAGCATTGTGGGCTTATTGTACTACTATATGAAATGTTATTGATTCCACTCCTTGTTCTTTGGTTTATGGTGGTGAAGCAGTTTTATCTCTCGAAATACAAATCCGTTCATTACGAGTAGCTATTCACCAGGGAATAACCGAAGATGAGAGAGTCAAGCTCCGGTATCAAGAATTGGATGCACTCGATGGAAAGAGGCTAGAGGCTCAGAAGAACCTTTAACTCAACCAAGGGAGAATGAATATGGCTTTTGATAAGTCTATCAAGATCTCGCTCATTCACCCGTGGTGATTTAGTCTTAGTCTTCAAGAGGCGTATTATTGCGCATGGCCAGCATTAAGGGAAGTTTGAGCCTAAGTGGGAAGGTCCCTTTATAGTAAAAAAGGTCTCCCTTTATAGTAAAAAAGGTCTCACCCAATGGAGCCTATATACTAGCACTTCCTAGTGGAAAGGATATGATGCCCCCTATCAACGGGCGATACCAAAAGAAGTACTATCCATGATGTGTATTCAAAAGAAAGGAACTCAGTGCGAATACAAGCAAGATAGTCCAAACAAAATGCTAACCTTTTTCTTTTATATTGCAGTAAAAATAAGTTATAAGTTACAAAAACCCATTACTAAGGAGGTTACAAGTCTCTTGCATCTGAGGATAAGAGGACGGTTACAAACCAAAACTTTTTCTTTTTGCTCTTGCATCTGAGAGTAAGAGGATGGTTACAGGCTTAAACAAATGCTTGTCCCATGAGGAAGAAGCAAACCCACAAAAAGAAGGGCCTCCTCATAAAGAAGAAGCGAAACCACTTGGAGAGTTAGATTTAATTCATCTGATGAGTAAGAGGATGGTTACAGGCCTGAAGACAAAGCAGAGCCACTCCAAGAAGTTAGCCTCAGTCCATCCGACATGTATGTCAAACATACAAGCCAGATACCTCATCTGATGTGTATGTCAAGCATAAGACATTGGATCCATTCGAAGTGTATATCAAACAAACAACAGCGGCTGCCCTGGCAAGGAGCTGGCCTATGATGGATAACACGCCCTGTTCAAGGTGGATGTCCTTCCACAGAACAACATGGACCTCACTGTTATTCTTGAGGATTTGTCTTTCAATACGTACCACAAGCCACGCCCCATCCTTCACCACTTTTTGTCGGCCCATGGACATCGTTGTACGTAGCTCATCGTCGAGCCCTGCAAACCCCGCATATGACTTACCGACACATGTGAGCATCAGTCTTTGTATCGTAATAAGCCACACGTGCTGATCAACACCGATTGAAGGCAGCACCGGCTGGGTCCTCCAAAGGCCAATACAGGTTGTGTGCCCAACCCCTAACGCCGATTGTTTTGCTTGAGGGTCGGCGCCGGTTGTATCAGCACTCCAAATCATCAACACCGGTTACCTTAGTGCCAATTGGACTTTTGTTAGCGCCGGCCCTGTCATGACTGTTCGCCTCCTATGACTCCTCGTTTTCACACCTCCTTAAATGGTCACAGGATTTCCAAGGACGATGGTTCACCTCCAGCAACCATACGCCTTCCTCGCGACGGTTCACCGTCAGCAACCGTACGCCTTCCCCTCAATGTATCACCTCCTGCAGCCGTACGACCCACATCCTACGATAGTTTGTCTTCCACTGGAATTTCTCCCACACGGCCGAAAACTCATTGGAAAACCTTCCCGCTCATCTTTTTAGCCTGGACTTCACCGGAACCTAGTCGGGAAACCTCGCGACACCACTTACAGTGTCGAAAAGTGGAGATAACATTGGTAAAACTAATGAAAGTGCCAGAAAACTTCTACAACGCCATGAGTGGTGCCGAAAAACTTCAACAACCATTGGGAAACACCTTAAAACCCCCCTGAAAAGTCCCATTACTCGCTGAAAAATTCAATCAAGCACTCACTCCTCACAGTTAAAGAAAACTTTCTTAAGTTTTTACCCTTGGTGAAAAATAAGGGGAAAATGGGGTTTTACTCCCGTATATAGACTACACTGCCCTCAAAAGCCCTTCACAAAGTCAAAATACCAGTTGTGTCCAAGGGAAGCCAAAGGACAACAAGTCGAGTCGGGCATTACACGAGGCCCAAGGTAGCTCTCATCAATCCATCCCCAATGCCGAGTGGATTTCCAAAACAACCCTAGAACCAGTTGACTTAGCATCGGGCATGTTTCCAAATCCATCCCCAGCGCCGAGTAAATTTCTAAACAACCCTAACGCTAATTGAATTAGGGCCGGGTGTGTTTTCAAATACAACCTTAGCGCCGGATGACTTAGCATCGGGTGTGTCTCTGAAACGACCCTTGCACCGGTTAACTCAGCTCCAATTGTCTTCAGATAATATCACAGGTCATGCACAACACCAGCTGAACAGCGTCGGTTGTGTTAGAAATCAACGCCGAATGTGTTGTGAGAACTCGGCACCAGTTGAAAATTCGCATCAAACCATCAACGCTACACATGGCATCGGCCGTATTTGAAGCAGTGTATGCCCTACCATTATCCCTAGTGGACTTGCACCTAGGTTGTTGCACCCAAACTGTGACCTCCCCAATGGAGTCATGAGCTATCCCTCATCCCCCACTAGGAGTCACATCCATACTACGGCCCATCATCCTCAATGAAGTTAGGGTCATTCTCACCTCCCCAATACCCAGTGGGTCAACTTCACACTAAGCTATCTTATCCCCAGGGAGTCGGGTTACTGGTCATAAAGTCTCACCTTTCACCCCAGAGAGTACCTTACCCCCTTAAAAACCACAGCAAGGTCCACTTCTACTGGTCATCATTCATCAGGTCACCATTTCCACCGAGCCCTCAGTTAGTGATGGTCTTACCCATGTTATCCTCAAGGAGTCAGATTACCATCCACAGGCCTATTCCCCATGGAGATCCACCTAAATGGCGATCCACATAAAGGTCTGTACTGCATGACCCTAAACTGAACAGCCTTGACTTAGACACCTTACCCTAAACTCTATGGTTCAAATTATATGATCTTAAATTGCAGCGGAGGTCTGGTTGCAGAACCTTGAACAGCATGGTCCTAAGTTGTATGACTTTAAACTACATAACTATGGTCCTAGTTCTATGACTTTAAACTGCATAACTATTGTCTGTGCTGCATGATCCTAAACTACAGCACTAGTCTAAACGCATGACCCTAAACTTCGCTGTCCAAACTATAGGACCTTAAATTGTAGCGAAGGTCTAGTTGCACAACCTTAAACTGCATGGTCTTAAGTTGTATGACTTTAAACTACATAACTATGGTCCTAGTTGTATGACTTTAAATTGCATAACTATGGTTCGTGCTACAAGACCCTCAACTGCACAGCTCTGGTCTAGATGCACGACCCTAAACTCCGCGTTTGTATGACTTTAAATTGCATAACTATGGTTCGTGCTACATGACCCTCAACTGCATAGCCCTGGTCTAGATGCACGACCCTAAACTCCGCGGTCCAAACTATACGACCTTAAACTGTAGCGGAGGTCTAGTTGCATGACCTTAAACTGCGTGGTCCTATGTTGTATGACTTTAAACTGCATAACTATGGTTCTAGTTGTATGACTTTAAACTACATAACAATGGTCTGTGCTGCATGACCCTAAACTGCACCGCCCTGATTTAGACGCATGACCCTAAACTTTGTGGTCCAAACTATACGACCTTAAACTATAGCAGAGGTCTCGTTGCAAGACCATAAATTGCATGTTCCTAAGTTGTATGACATTAAACTTCATAAATATGGTCCTAGTTGTATGACTTTAAAATGCATAACTACGGTCAGTGTGGCATAACCCACGTGACCCAAAACTGCACAACCCTGGTCTAGATGCACGACCCGAAACTCTGTGATCCAAACTATATGACCATAAACTATTGCGGAGGTCTAGTTGCACGACCGTAAACTGCATGGTTCTAAGTTGTATGACTTTAAGCTGCATAACTATGGTCTTAGTTGTATGACTTTAAATTGCATAACTATGGTCTATGTTGCATGACCCTAAACTACACAGCCCTGGTTTAGACGCGTGACTCTAAACTCCGTTCTCCAAACTATACGACCTTAAACTGTAGCGAGGGTCTAGTTGCACGATCTTAGACTGCATGGTCGTAAGTTGTATGAATTTAAACTGCATAACTATGGTCTTTGCTATGCAACCTTAAATTGAATAACCATAGTTTAAACTATATGACCTTAAACTATAGCAGAGGTCTAAGTGCACGACTCTAAACTGCATGGTCCAAATTATATGACCTTAAACCATAGTCTACATCTCGATCGCACGACGTTAAACTACACAACACTATGGTCCAAATGATATGACTTCAAACTGTAGCGGAGGTCAAGTTGCAAGACCTTAAACTGCATTGTCCTAGTTATATGACTTTAAAACTGCTTAACCATGGTCCAACTGTATGACCTTAAACCATAGTGCACGTCCTGACCGCATGACGATAAACTGTTTTGCCCAAGTCAAGGAGGCATGACCATAAACTCGCCCCCACATACACGCACACGACTTTATGTGCACTTTCACACACGCCTATCCTAACCTACCTGTTAGTGTGCGCGCATCACCTTGATTACATCCCCATGAGTTCATCACCCTACATCATTCCCCATGAGTTCATCACTCGGTAGACGAGAACAATAGTTGTACTCTGATCATCAAAAGAAAACCTGGTGTAGTAGCAAACAAACATCGCCAAAAAGTCTCTTCTCCCCTAAAAGTCGTCACGGACGGACCTGCGAACAATGCAACCCTACATTTGAGCTGCCTAGTTAAACCATTATGTGAATCTCCTCAGCATTCACGTGGTCCTGTGGCTAGGAAGGAAAAAACTAAAAGCCAAAGGAAACTTTCCAAATGATTGTCCTTCTTGCTTCTCTTGAAGCACAACAATCGGCGGGGCAAGCTGTTTGAATGTATTTTTCAGCACCTTGGTCCCTGTTAGGAAGCAGGTCAATAAAGCCTACGAAACAGTGGAAAATTCCCTATAGTCTTTGAATGGCCCCAGAATTTCTCAAGATCATCATCAGCACTTCAAAGGACCACCTGCCAAGTTTCATCATGAGCAGACACGTCTAAGGCAGTGAACACAAAGAAACAGTTTTTGAAAAATTGGCCTCTAGCACCCTGAAACGTACCTTACAACTGGAGCTACATTTTTGGTGACTCAAATTAGACCACCACCATTGGATCCGACATGATCAAAAACCCCTATGAGCAAAGTTTCAGCTTGATTAGACACTTCAAGACAAAGATATGAGTAAAACATTGAAAAAGGAGAGGTCACATACTATTCCTGTATGGCGTCACTACACCAAAACGCCATTAAAGGTGGCTGTTTTTACAGTCATGGGCAGTCACTTTTGAAGCTTGTACCTCACTCGTTCCAAATCGGATCACTCCCAAATTTGGTGAGGGCATTCGTCTCATCAAGACGAACAATTTGATATGTGGCATACCCCTAGGGATAAAAGCTAGAGAGAATTTGCCAATCCATGAAGACGTTGCAGAAAATTCAGCAGCGACATGCCTCGCTCGATGAACAAAATCACGATGCTCTCGCAACGGATCGACGTAAAATCAATTCCATTGTGTGTGGAAGGTCCAGGGGTATCATTGGACGGAACCACATACGTGATGGATGGTCAGATTTCATGCACGAAGTCGACAAAGTTACTGAAATTTCGACCGCCGAATTTCAGATTTCGGCCGCCGGATTTCAGATTTCGGCCAAAACTCAAAAGTTGCGAAATCTTGGTTCGAGCTCCAAATCGTGATCCGATTGTTGTCAGAGGCGCGCAATGACATGCTTAGTGTGCTACGATGAAGAAATCATAGAAAAAAATTAAGGAAAGAAAACATTATCGATCCGAAGTTTTCAAGATTCAAACAAATTTCAAGTCTCGTGATCACGACTCAAAAACATGATTCATAACTTGAAGTTGGTATCAAAACAGTCACCATGTCGAGCCCCATAAGAAAATAATAATCTTTCGATCAAACGGGCATCAGCCACCGAAGATCACTCAAGTTCTCAAGCAACCACAGGGATTGTTTTGAAATTCCACACATTGTTAGGCAGAGGAAAAACAGTCCTTTTGCACCCACTTTCAGAATTTTTTTTAATTCAAGTAAATCTTAATTTTCAACAATTAGGTCTAATTTTGATCAATCCACCCATGTTTGGGCAGAACTCTATATATATAGGCAATATCTCATTGTAAAAAAAAAAAGGCCAGACCCCCACAAAGAACCTTGACCTTCAGTTAATTTTTAGAAGATTGCATAGAAATTTCAATTCCTTGCTAGAGCTTATGAGTACGTCTTAGAGAGAGAGAGGAGAGAGAAGAAAAGGGTCGGTACCCTTCGAGCAAGCAACTTTCTCTCTCCTTCCTCTCTCTTTCTTCTCTCTTCTCTCTCTCTCTCTCTTCTCTCTTCTTATCTCCTTCTTCTCTCTTCTTCTCTTCTTTCTCTCTCTCTCTCTTCTCTCTCTTCTTCTCTCTCTTCTTCTCTCTCTTCTCCTTCTCTCTTATTCTCTTTCTCTCTTTCTTTCTCTCTCTTCTCCCTCTCTCTCTTTGTCTCTCTTTTTCTCTCTCTTCTGCTCTATCTCTCTCTCTTCTTCTCCCTCTTTGTCTACCAATTGACAAGACTTAACATCAATTGGTTTGCTATCTATTCATCTACTAGTCGGCGAGACCTAGCAGTGGTTGGTTTCCTCTCAATTCCTCTATCAGTTGGCGAGACTTAGCGTGGGTTGGTCTTCTCCCTCTTCATTTATCAGCCGACGAGACCTAGCACCTAATTGTTTTCTCTCTCTTCCTCTGTCAATCGGTGAGACTTAACGTCGATTGGTTTTCTCTCTCATCATATACCAGTCAGCGAGACTTTACGTCAGTTGGTTTCCTCTCTATTTGTTTATCAGTTGGCGAGACTTCGCGCCAGTTGGTTTCCTCTCTATTCGTCTATTAGTCGGTGAGACCTAGCGCCAGGTGGTCTTCTCTCTCTTCGTCTACCGGTTGATGAGACTTCACATCAGTTGGTTTCTTCTCTCTTCGTCTATCAGTCGGTGAGACCTAACCCCAATTGGTTTTCTCTCTCTTCTTCCAGTGGGCGAGGCCTAGCGCTGGTTGTCTTTTCTCTCTACCAATCGACCAGGCCTAGCGTCGGTTCGTCTATTCCCTCTCTTCTTCTGTCAGATGGCGAGATTAAGCGCCAGTTGGTTCCCTTCCTCTCTTCTCATCTGACATTCTCGGTGAAGCCTAGCGCCGACTACTTCCTCTCTCTCCCATTTCCTGAAACAGATGGCAATGTCTAGCATCGATTGCGTCTCCTCTTCCTTCTTCTCTCTCCTTTCGTCTATCCCCTCCTTCTCTTTAACCATTCCTCTGCTGCTCTCTTGTTCGACCAAGAGGGATGGAGGTTAGCATCTTATGGTAGTCCTGTCATCTTGCCGTAATGTTGTTTCGTCAGGTTCACTTGGCCCGCTTTACTACCACGACAGACCGACCATAGTGCCAAGCTAGTCGATATCGGCAATAACATCTAGTGGTGATCTCGTGAGCCAGTCTAAATTGCCAAGTCTGTTTCGCCACCACATTATGTCAATTATCCACCAGCCTAGTCACCGCCCTGACCTTCTCGCTTGGTCGAATCCTAATCTCCCCCTATCTTTCTTTCTTCTTTTTTAATACGCATTCTTACATACGTTCATAAAAGAGGAAAAGGGTGAGGCTTGACCCACCGGTCCCATAACCTTTGCCATCTATGTGTGTGATTGCAGAAAGCAGAAAATAAGAAGAATATGAGCCAAAGGAGGCAATTTCGAACCAGTTTAATGACTGGGAGGATTTCTTCATGATCTAAGATAGTGCCCATGGGAGTCAGCCCGAGTAAGTTCCGAACCCACCTTTTAAATTCCTTTATCACCAGTTGGTAACATTTTCTCCTGTTTTCGAACAAGGTTCCCGAGAGAGCGATCTCACGAACATCCTAGGTCTTCCCCAAAACTTGAGACGCGAGCCGCTCGATCCGCCAAAGATCAAGAGGGCGAGATCGAGGCACCTAACCAGGGTGGTGTCACCCGGGTAACATGAGTAGTGTCGCCCATGTCTGAGTACAGAACTGGGCGACACCAGTCGTGTCACCCAGACCTCCGACGTCCAAAAGTGATGTTTATCATTTTTGAGAGTTTTAGGGTTATCCAGACTCTCTGATGGCTGAAGTGGATTGCTACAGGGCGAGATTTGGCTAGGATTTCTTTTTTCTATAAAAATCGCCCTCCTTCCCATCCTTCTCTCATCCATCAATCGCTTCTTTCTTCTTCCCATCTTCATCTCCTTCTTTCTTTATCATCTTCCCTCTGATCTTACTGATTTTTCTTACACTCATCCTTAGGCTTTCAAGGCTCTTAGGAAGGACAACGCGATCTCCAAGGGCAAGGAGAAAGTTTTCGAGCAGGTTGGCAATGGAGAAGAGGAAGAGGCCACCCCTCTTTTTCCTAGGGTTAGGCACTTCACTAAAGGTCTACCCTCCCATAGTTCACAAGGATAGGATGAAGTCCCTCGACGTGTCAACAGATTTCCTGTTATCAGGCCTCAGTTCAGGGATTGGTTTCTTTCCGCTCAACAGTGGCCCGAGCTCATGGCCCTCTTGGCTTCAGTTTCCATGATAGCCTTGTTGAACATGGCCTCTTTCCATGTGAACTTTCCAATCCTTGGGGCTCTTGTTGAGAGGTTCTACTATAAATAAAACACCTTCTTCCTTTCTTCTGGTGAGACAACGCCAACTTTGGAGGAAGTCGTCAGGATTTCTGGCTTGAACCTAGCCGGGATTGCGTATCAGCCTTCTATTGCCACTGACGACCATTCTATCATGGGTGCACGACTGTTGGGAGCAGCTTATTCGTCACATTGTCAGTGAGTTGATATGGAGTTGTTGGTTCGAAGTTGAGAGCAATCTCGAGCTACCGAATAGATCTGTATTTTTCTTTTTTTACTGTTGGGCTACGTCCTTTTTCGGAGTGGTCATAAGACAGTTTGTAGTACCCTTATTCCTTTAGTCCATGCCTTCTGGGAACAAGAGGGTTACACCATTGTTCCGACCGTGTTGGCGGGCATTTATCGGAGTCTTCACGACCGTGTCACGCGAGGTGACTGATTTATTTAGGCCAGTGTCTTGATTTTGCAGGTATATTTTTTAATTCAATTGTGATTTATTTTGCCCCTGCAACTCACTTTTACGTATGGTTTTGGGCTCTAGAACCCGTATTTTTGCAACACATGTTCACTAGAAAAAGCCCGGCCCTATCTGGGAGGGCCTGAGTTGGGCAACTCGACTAGTGTCACCTGAGCAACATTGCCAGTGTCGCCTAGGTCAAACTTCCCTGCATTATTTTGGGGTCCACGGCTCCTGTTTTGTGACCTTTTGTGATGATTTTAGGTACTGTTTTCTGTGGATTTGGGCCTATGAACACATCTCCATTGTCTATCCTCCTCAATCAGTGATGGCTATATCTGCTATTTTGGGACTGACGTATGTCAATGATATCACCCAGCCTTGTGATAACAACCATTATCGTAGGATTCTTGACGATTTGTTGTCCTTTGATTGGGTGATCAAGGGTCTTGAAAATGTGTTCCTATTGTTGCCTGCTATGGGGCATTCATGTATTATTTTGACGGGGCAACACTTCATAGAGGGATATTTCCTTACGAGGGTGCGTTGCCAATTTCACCATACTCAGAATTATACTTCTCCAAGAAAGGCGATCGATCGTCGCCCTATCTTTTCGCTTCGACGACACTCTTCCACTCTTCTGGTCAAGGCTGGTTTGTCGTGGAAGGGAAAGCAATCATCTTCTAGTGTGGGGTTAGCTAAGCATGACAAGCTCACAACCACTTCGAAATATGATTCTTAGTGGGAACGTGCCTGCCCTTATCCACTATGCCTCAGATCTTGGAGACTTCGTGGAGAGTCTTCTGCTCCTGCTCAGGATCTCGTGCCTCATTGAGAAGATGGTGCCTCTTATTCAAATAAACAAATCAAATCCAATGAGGATGCATTTGACATCAGCTTGGAAGAGGCTGAAGTCGAATTGGCTCGATGGGTGGCCTTCGTGGCAAAACTCAAGGAGAAGGATGTTGATCTGAAGCCAAAGACTAAATAGCCAAATATTTTCTTTTCCTTTATTTTTCAGTAGTTTATTTTTGTTGAATTATGTTAGGACAGTAGAAATTTCTGTCATAGGACCAAGTTTGATGGTATGAGCGCCTGTAATAAGCCCATTTCAATGGATGAATAGAATTAGAATTTTGAGATACCCAAAATTTTGTTTTTTGTTCTGTTTGATCTCTCTTTGTCTTTTTATTGCCCCTATTGGGGGGTCTTTTAACTTGTATGTGTGCAATCGATTCGTCGAAGCATAACAGGATACTATCTTTACACACACTTTTCAAACTGAATTTTTACAAACTCAACCGCCTAGTTGTAGGGTTTTTGTCTCGAATTTCCGTCTATTGGGTTATCGTACGTACACACAGGGATGAGCTTACCTCATTTTTCCTCAGGGGATCCAACTGAGAGAAAAATGCTCTCAAACTAGCAAATTTCGTTATTGGCAAGGTTCACCCATCTATGATATGTGGTAGTTAGTAATTATACTCATACAACCATGGAGTGCCTGGCTAGTTTCAAGCCTTCATAACATGCATATGAAGATGGCTTCAAGAGCGAGGCCAGATTGACGAACAATTTAACCTCTTGTAGTGATGGAGGAAGTCCTAGTGATGGAGGAAGTCCTTTCTAAAAAGGGTTATTTTTTAAAATGGATGATTTTAAAGTCAATTGAAAAGAATTTTCAAAAGGGACGGACCATACAATTTTGCTACCTGTGGTCCCTTTGGTGGTCATTTTCTTTATCAATTTTTACCCAAAGATGATGAAAGGATTTTCTAGTGGGATCATTAGAACTCAAAGTCTCGAAGTTGTCCTTTATCTTTGGAACTTTCATCTTGTGCATCACGGGTCCATGAAGAGTTCTCTGGATTCTTGCAGGTTTCGTCAAAGTCACTTTGGTCTTCCATTCATGTCAACGTCCCACATGTTTTTGAGATGGTTCTATTGGGAAATTGCATGGTTTAGGAGGAGTCTTCGTTCTCAAAGTCTGCTTATGCAGTATTGTTGGAACTTGTTTGTACTTGAGTGTTTTGAATCAGATGCTCCTTCTTGGAGATTTGTTTTTCATTCTTCTTATTTTTTATTTTTTCTTTTATTTCCCGTGATGCCTTTTCAGGTTTTCATCACGTCCATTTTTTTTTTTCTTTGTGATGCCTTTTCAGGTTTTCACCTCGCTTTTAAGCCTGTTAGAAGTAGAATTTTCTGAGGTACATCACATTAATGGGGTCCTTGAGTTCATATGCCACCTGATTTTTTTTATGGTAAGAATTGCTTGCATGCACTCGGGTAACCACGAACGAGCCCTCCCAATTAGGTTCGAACTTGCCTAAAGGATGTGGATTTGCAGGAGAGTGGAAGATTTTCTTGAGTACCATGCCCCCTTCTTTGAACTGTTGAGGAACAACTTTTCTTTGGTATGCCCTTTATCTTACGCTGATAAGCAACGATATTTTGTGTTGATCGTAATCGTCTTTCATCCAAATTAACGAGAGCAGTGATTCGTGCTTCAATCTTTTGTTCCTCATCTACAATTTTATGAATGAGCACTCGGAGAGAAGGTATCTCAAATTCAATGGGTAGCACTACTTCCATACCATACACCAATGAGTATGGCATCATGCCAGTTGGAGTCTTCTCAGTTGTCCGGTAGGACCATAGGATGTCGTTTAGCTTTTCAGGCCAATCTTTGCCACCTTCTATTATTCTATCTATTATTATGAGAAGTCCTTTGTTTGTGGCCTCTGCTTGTCCATTTCCTTGAGGGTAGTAAGGTGTGGAGAAGTTTTGCGTTATCCCAAACATTTTGTACAACTTAGTGACTCTTTCATTCTTGAAATTGGATCCATAATCAGTAATGATGGACTCAACAACATCGAATCAGAATACAATGGTGTTCTTTCTAAAACGGGCAACATGTTGTCCCTCAATTTTGACAAATGATGCGGCCCCTACCCATTTAGTGAAGTACTCTGTAGCTGTTAATATAAAATGGTGGTCATTTGAGGCTTTTTATGAGATCATTCCGATGATATCAAGACCCCACATGGCAAAAGGCCATGATATGGGCGGTGTTGAGTTGAGTGGGATAGACGGTGCATGGATTAGGTCTTCATAAAGTTGACATTTGGGACACCTCTTAACGAATTTTCAACAATCTTCGGCCATGGTGGTCTGGTAATAACCTTGACACCTAATTTTTTGAGCTAAGACGACTGCTTCAGAATGACCTTCTTCATTGTGCAACTCTGTCAGAACATGGTCGATTTCTGATTGATCGAGACATTGTAAAATGATGCCATCGAAGGATTTCATTTACAGGAGATCACCTCTTAATAAGAATCGCATAGAAGACCTTCGAAGGGCTTCTTTATCCTTTTTGGTGGCTCCTTTGGGATGTAACCCATCTTTCAATAAGGACAGAACATCATGGAACCATGGTTTTGCCTTAACTAGCGCATCTGAAGCCACGAGAGACACTTCTCCATCGTTCTCATTTTTTTGCTCTATTTCTTATTCAATCCTTGGTGGGGAAGGGTCATGTTTGTTCTTGATGTAGAATGGCAGCGTGGTGATTTCTGGAGGAATATCGACTATTGAAGTAGGGGTTGCAAGGGTATTGACGAACCGATTATTTTCCTTAGTTACGTGCTGGAAGGTGATTTTCTTAAAATATGGGATCATCTTATCCACCTTTTCTTGATAAGGTTAAGCTTTTTTTCTTTCACCTTTCAAATCACTTGAACTTGGATTATGACGAGTAAAGATTCACCAACTACTTGTATTTCTGGATTTTCATTCCCATGACATTTTCGAGCTCGGCTATCAAGGCTTCATATTCAGCAATGTTATTGGTACATGGGAAATTAAATCTGATGGCTGTTGCCATTAAAATCTTCTCGAGTGAGCATAGTATGAAACCTATACATGACTCGTACTCATTTCTTACACCATCAAAGTATAGCTCCCAAATTGATTCCTCGATTGTGAAGAGGTTCTCATCAGGGAGATCCATGTCGATCGGAGTGTTATCTGGCAGTGCGTGTTCAGCTAAGTGGTCAGCAATATCTTGTCCTTTGATGACTTTTGGGTAACATACTCGATCTCAAAGTCGTTCAATAGCATTCTCCACTTCGCCAAATGTTTGTTAAGGACTGGTCTCTCCAATAGGTACTTGAGTGGGTCTATTTTTTATATGAGTTGGACTACATGAGATAAGACATAGTATCTTAATTTCTGCATAGATCACACAAGTGTTAAGCAATGCTTCTCCACATCCGTGTATCTTCTCTCATAGTCGATCATGGTTTTACTGATGTAGTATATCATTTGTTCTATTCCATGATCGTCGTATTGTCCTAACATTGCCCCCATGGTCTTGTCTTTTATAGATATGTATATGAATAGGGGTTTATCTGGACTAAGAGGACTAAGGACGAGAGGTTTTGTTGAGGTACTCCTTGATTTGATCGAACTCTTCTTTGAATTCCTCATCCCATATGAATGGGGTATCCTTCTTAAGGAGCCTATTGAATGGTGCGCACATGTCTGTCAGTTGTGAAATAAAATGCCTTATGGCTTGTATGCGACCTTGAAGCCCACAGATTTCTCTAATGTGCCAGGAAGGGGACATTTCGGTGATGGCTAGTATTTTGGACGGGTCCACGTCAATGCCTCTTTAGCATACTATAAAGCCCAGTAATTTGTTGGATTCAACTCCAAAGGAACATTTTTGTGGATTGAGTTTGAGTTTCTATTTGTAGAGTCTTCTGAGAATGGTTCTCAGGATGGTGAGATGTGTAGACACCCCATTTTAAATCTAGCAAATTTATGGTTTTTTGTACCCTTAGAACTACATTATCCTAGTAGACTCAATTTATATACCCCAAAACTATTCAATCTTATCCCAATTTGAAGTTGAGCCCAAGAGCTTTCCAACGATCCAAGAATCGCTTGAATCGGACCTACAGTAAAAAGATATAACAAATGACAATTTAGTCCTTGTAAGACCCAACAGTCGGATGCAGGCCAGGCTGTAATGGGTCCGACAAGGCCAGACGTGGGCTGATGATGTAGTCAATGCATCAAACGATGCATTAAAAGTGTTTTCTTTAATTAAGTAAGGCTAAAACTTCAAGATAAATCCAAAACAATTCGAAAAAGCTCCAAAACATTTAGGAAAAATCACCAATTGAATCTTATTAATACCCCATCTCCCTAACCCAAAAAGAGAGAGAAAAAGAGACCAAAAAAACCTTAAAAATTTTTTAAATTAGGAAAATTATTCAAAAATACCAAAAATAGGAAAAACCCTAAGAAAATTCTTAAAAATTTAGGAAAAATCCCCAAAAATCCCAAGACATTAGAGAAAATCTCATAATTCATATTCATTCTCTAGAGATAACAAAACCCTTCGAAAACTAAAGAAATTCTCCTCCAAACGCGAGAGAAACACAGAGAAACAAATATAGATTGAAACCTTAGAGCTTCAGAAAAACAAAAACCCTAACCTCTTGAGACCTTAACCCCCAAGCTTGAGAAAACCTAGACCTAGGGCACAACAACCCTAAATCAAAATTGGACTTAGGGCACAACAACCCTAGATCTAACCCTTCTACTAGAGATCTGCTTGTCAACATCTAATTGAGTGAGGCAAAGAGGACCGGTTCTGATACGGGCGAGCCCTCAAAGCTCGAGAACCCCGGGCCATCCATCCCTGTTTGGTATTGTTTCTTCCTCTCTCTTTTTTATTCTTTTATTATTTTATTTCTGTTTTTATTTATTTTGATCTATTAACTTTGTCTTAAAATCGTAGTTTAATGCTTAGGATCATGTTGGCTCTGCCATAGATCTGAGAGTAGATCTGCTCATTTTCGGGCAGATCTGGCCTCAGATCTGAATTCGATCAGCCCCACTTTCTCTACCACTTTATTTACATCTATTTTATTAGTTTAAGGTGTTAATATTCAAGAGATCTTCATCGGAAGATCTGTCAGATTTTCATTGTAAACAGTATGGTTCCCACAGTGGGGCTATTTTGAGCTTGATCAGAGCATCAAAATAAAATTTTTATTCACTGTTTTCAGTCACAAAAGATCTTAAAAAGTCTTATGTGACCAGAATCCAAGGCTTCAATGCTCCGAAAACCGGCGTTTTCTAAACGAAGGTCTCCGAAACATCTGAAACTTTGTGGATCTATTCTAGGATCTCTTTTGTTACTGTTCAAAAAAAATTCAGATCAAAATAAAATATTTAAAAATACAAAAAAAAAAAATTTCCAACTCAATCTAAGCTTTTTGTCTTTACTTATTTTAATTTATTTCATCATAAATATTTTTTATTTACTGCTTTTTCCAAGGTTAAAGTAGTCTTATTTCATCAATATTAACAAGATAAAAATATAAAAACAAATATTTTTGGGCGACAACAATAGTGCCGCCTGCGCGACACCACCTGTGTCGCCCAGCTGCAAATGTCCCAAAACGTTTCTGGGATCCTACATGACCATTCCAGCAACATTTGGCTCCTTGTTGACCAATTTTTTGCCTAAAATAAATTTTTAAAAATATAAAAATATATTTTGCTTCAGATAGATCTATTT
>NW_006499617.1:2976637-2990322 GCF_000471905.2 Amborella trichopoda | reverse complement strand
TGCTTTCACCATGCTTAGTTTAATTTTGTTTCATCAAAATAAAAAATAAAAAATAATATATTAGGGTTGCTTACCCCTCCAAACCTGGACCCACTATTGGTCCAAATCGAGACTCATGCACCATCTAGTCTAGATCTTAGTCTAGGTTTTAGCATAAGTCTAGGTATAAAGTTGCCTCTAGAGCTAGACTAAGCTTACCCTAGTTTAGAGTCTGAACCAAAATCCATTGAGTCTAGCAAGTCTAGGTTCCAGTCTAGTATTAGCTTAGGTCTTAGTTAGGGTTTTTGCCCCTAGAGTCAGACTAAGTCTACTCTGAGGCATCGAGTCAAGATCTCACCGAGCCTAGGAATCATGACTCAAGATCATAGCAGAGCAAGGTCCAACCCTATGGCCCCAGCTCAGTCTAGATCTAGAGAATCTAGTCAGTCCGAGAGGCACTGTCACAGTGCTCACTCACAAATCATCCATAACACTCGTGTCAGTGACCCGACTCTCGACCCACATAGATCCAGATCTAACCGTGTAAGCACCTTCAAGGCCACCCTTTAGAAGTCACGAGCCAACAAGTTGATAAGGTTCGTAACACCCTGAATAGTCAAAGGGTCAAGTCAGGGGCAATCCTCCAAGACATAGGGGTTAACCTCAAATCCAGTCGACACAATAAGAATAAGGTCCCGGCCAAAATCTCTGAGTCAGCCGATCTCAGCCGTGTTAACCGTAATGGTCAATTATCAGCCCAACATTCCATTCTTGGAAATCAGCCAGTTAGTGGGTGAGTGGGTTCAGATACAATTAGGGAAAGTCTACCTAAGCAACCCATCACCAGTGAAGATCAGGGTTTTGATCTAACTCAATATAAAGACAATCCTAAAGTGCATGCTTACTTTCAAGACCTGCTCAATACAAGATACACCATCCAGCGCACTCAATCCATGAAAGTTAGGTCATAAGCTCAAGCCTTAGGCCAAGTCCAACATTTTGGCTCAAACCAGGATAATCCTAAGGCTGTTAGTCTGCCAATCCAATCCACTACTGGCCAAAGGTCTAGTTCTAATAATCACTGAAGCCCAAGATTACCTAGAGGGCAGACCCCATCTGGCAATAGCTATGGCATTCCTTCACTCTTGCAGTCCACTGCTGAGGCAAGAATACCCTAATCCTAGGGATAGATCATCGAACCAAGGTCAGAGTCAAGTAGACCTAGCCACCTGAGGTCAGAGGTCTAGTTGTCATAACAGCTTGAGTCTCCATCCTAGTTAAGTGGTGATCCTATCCCACAGGCCTCCTTGCGTGGCCAAGTTATGCAACCTCCGAGTAATGGGTATGCTCTGACCCAACTCAGCTCGGGTGAGTCTACAACTCGTTAATTGGCACTTCAAGTTAAACTTCAGCCTCAGTCCTTGGGGCAACCTGCTACATGGGCCCAACAGCCAGTTTATACGCGCCACATACCACAAAGTCAGGTTCAACAAACCATACAACCGAACCAGTTAACAACTATAACAACGACTCAATTTGCTCCTATGAAACACCTTCAAGACTCTTTAGAGAAAATGGGAATATGAGATTTCTCACCTGCTAAATCTTATGTACAAGAAATTCTAAGATACCTAGAAGATTTACCAGTGGGATTTGTGATGTCATGGTTCAGAAACAAATTTTCAAGGAAGGAGGATCCTAAGGCACACATCAAAGCCTACTTATTGATGGTCCACACACTGCGAGACCGACCCACGAACTTAAGGTCATGTTATCGTATTGATTATTAGAAGAACCCTTGATGTGGTACCGAAGATTCATGAAGGATGAACCTCAAGCAACTCCTGACGAAATTTTTAGGAAATTTTCCTCTTGTTATAGCGGAGGAAGACCAAGACCCGTCACCGTTGGTGAGTTAACTTCCACCAAACAAAAGTCAGGCGAGTCTCCTTCCCTGTTTCTAACCAGATTAAGAGAGGCCGCTATGCGAGTTATTGAAACTCCACTTCCTGAAGCCCCGAAGGTAAGCTTGGCAATAGAGAACATGACTCTAGAATATGTC
Organism: Amborella trichopoda; assembly: GCF_000471905.2. The sequence continues at coordinate 2,988,281 of NW_006499617.1, read as the reverse complement.
ACATTCTTCAATATGGGGGCAGTCCCTTACTCATTTAATGTTATTCTTGAAAGAGTATCGTGGTATGAGCAAGCCAAGGAAGATAAGGCCGCAGACGAAAGCCCTCTCAAGAAGGAGAAGTGAACATTATCAAGAGAAGCAATCTTTCTGCAAACCATTCACAGGGAAGACTAAAATTCGTTCTACCACATGGAGAATGTAGACTTCTACACCAAAGGAATTCACTCTCATTGATGAGCCTATGACCGATGTTATGAAGAAGTTTCTTAAGGAAAGACTCATAGAACTACCAACAGAAGTCAAGATTCCTCCTTTCCATGGAGGTAATACATCTTAATGGTGCGATTAACATCAAAACTATGCCCATAACACTGAGGAATGTCGAGCTTTCAGACATAGAGTTCAGGACCTCATTGATACTGGCACGATAAATGTCAGAAATACGAAGGTTGATGGCATAGAAAAACAAAAAATTATTGATGCTTTGACAAACAAATCTGATGTCAACCTGATTAACTCAGGAGAATCATAAGTTGTTCCCAAACCCAAAGACACAAAAGACTTGGAGTATAAGAAGAAATCGACTGGAAAGTCCAGTAGATGAAGAACAAAAGAGCATAACCTCACCCAAGAGTTAATGACTAAAGCTCAAAGCAACGAGGATGATCTTAACTCTAAGCACATAACCGTCGAAACGGGAAAAGAAAGGTGTATCGCCTATGGAATTCCACTCCAATATATACTCCCAAAAGTGGCACAAGAAATCCCCATCATTGAGAGCCACACTAGGGCATATGAACCCTTCAGCATGTGCTTCCAAGTTAACACAATAAAGGGTTCACACGTGTGTCGCAACGAATCAAACTCTCAAGAGAAATATGAACTTGAGCATAAGCTCAACCAAGGTTTTGAAGCTATGGATTCCCAAGACCATGACGACAAGAAAAATCTTAATTCTGGGATAATAACTCGTGAAGGGGCAAATGAGCAAGTGCTAAGAAGCCCTTCACCCCACAACCTTGACAACCCACCTAAGAGGGATCAATATGATGAGGGCGACGTGTTAGAAATTGATGTGATCCAGATCAACGAGAAGGGATCATCTTCCAAACAAGGGGTCAACACTCCAAAGTCTCCCATTACGCTTCCAAACAAGGGGCCAACACTTCAAATATCAAAAGAAGTCGAACCTTTGAAAATTCTAAGGGTCCCACTTGGGCCACCTCCACCAGACTTCTACGCCAACCTACTTATATGGGATGAGGAACCAAGCTTAGAAGATTTAACCGAGTCAGCTCTCGAGGTGAACACAGTTATAGATGATGGAGAAGCAAAGAGCCTAAATTTGATTGTTCCCAAAGATTTGACATCTACACTAGCGTTGATAGAGCTCAAACCTTAGGAAATTCTAAGGGGCCCACCTAGACCACCTTCATAAGATATCTTAAATGATCCACCAATCTGAGATCAAGAGTTGGATATTGAAAATCCAACCATGTTACCTCCTCAAGAGGTATGCTCTCTAAAAGTCATTAAAGACATGATCACAACTCTGATAATTGGAGCAGCACCATATCAAGAGAATTCATCATGTGAAGAACAAGTTCCCAACAGAACGGAAAGCGTTGCAGGGGCAACCCCATCAAAATATTCAATAGGGGCAAACTCCTCTTATGAAGATGATACAATAGGGGCAACTAATGAGATTGAACCCTTCTTTGTTGACTCCCAACATGCGGTAAGGTCATCTGATCGCAACTTAATCACTCTTCTGGTGCGAGTCTCACCTAAGCTCGAGCACTGAGCAGGAGCTTACTACAAAGTTAACATCCGAAAAGCAATTTGAAATTTGCAATGAAAAAGATTATCGAAAAGGAGTTGGGTGATCACTCCTCCTTTTCAAATAACCAAATGAGGCATTCATGCCTCATATTTCAAAAGGTATTAGCGCCTAATGTGTAACATAAAATACTCCATTAACGGAAAAACCCTGATGAGCCTATCCATCCTGACAGAAGGCTGAGGGATTAGGAAACTGAGAGTGACTTGTAGTCCCAAAATCAAGGTTCAAGTGGAGCAGTTTAAAGGAAAAGTTCAACGGAGACTCAGCAACCATTGTCAAACAGATTTTGGATGCCAACCTGTGTCAAGGGAAATTAGAGGAAGACTGATATTAGAACCTCCCTGCCACTTAGAGGTGTGAAAGATGATCGAATTCTTACATGATCTTAACGAGAGTTGCTAAAAAAAACAATAAAGGGCACCTTTTGACTCTACTTCTTCCTCCCCCTCTTCCTTTGTCACTATTTTCTTTGTCAAAAAAAAAAATCTGCTGGGTTGAAAATCCGAAAGGAACCCCATGCGTTGGGAAAAAGGCTACTAGGTTGAACACCCGCAAGGGACCCTAGAGCGATTCTGTACACCCAGGGGCAGTATCCTATATTTTCAAGACACTATTTCGCTCGAAACTCTAGAGCACTCTCCTTGATTTGCAATACAAGAGTTGAGGTTGGAAGATAAAGAAATACTTGATGATTCCTTTCCCCGAAGATTCCAGCAAGGAACTGATATGCTCACATAGGGACCACCAAAGGGGCCACAGGTGGCAAAACTATAAGGCCCGTCCCTTTTAAAAGTGCTTTTTCAATCTGATTGTTAAAACCCTCCATTTTCAAAACCCTTTTATAAAGGACTTCCTCCATCACTACAAGAGGTTAAACTGTTAGTCGATCTAGCCTCGTTCTCGAAGCCAACTTCCTACCTCTATTATGAAGGCTTGAAACTAGCCAGGCACTCCATGGTTGTATGAGTATAACTACCAACTACCACATATCGGAGATGGATGAACCTCGTCAATGACGATATTAATTAGTCTGGTAGCGTTTTTTCTCTCTACTGAATCCCCTAAAGCGAAATGTGATAAGCTCCTTCTCGTGTGTGTGTACGATATCCCAAAGTTCAACTCAAAAAAACGTCCAACTCGTGTGATGTAAAAGAGCCGAGACAGGGACCGTCCAGCCCCCTTTGACGTGAAAGGTCGGGTGTATCCAGGGTACAACCACCCTGTTTAATGGAAAGACGTCAAACTCGTGCGACGTAAAAGAGCCGAGGCAAGTACCTTCTATTCCTGTATGACGTGAAAGGTCAGGTGTGTTCAAGGCACAACCACCTGTTCAATGGAAAAAACATCAAACTCATGTGATGTAAAAGAGCCGAGACAGGTATCGTCTAGCTCCGTATGACGTGAAAGGTCGGGTGTATCCAATACACAACCACTCTTTTCCAATGAAAAAATGTCAAACTCATGTGACGTAAAAGAGATGATATAAGTACCGTCTATCCCCGTATGATGTGAAAGGTCGGGCGTGTCCAGGGTACAACCACCCTATTCGATGGAAAACATCGGACTCGTGCGACGTAAAAGAGCTGATGTAAGTATCGTCTAGCCCTGTATGATGCAAAAAGGTTGGGTGTATCCAAGGCACAACCACCCTGTTCGATGGACTCCGTCTATCCCCGTATTGACGTAAAAGGGTCGGGTGTATGGTCCATCACTGCATGATGCTAAACTTCTTAGAGGGTTCTATGGTTGCAGGAGTTAAAACTGCTAACCAACCTTGTTTTTCAAAAAATCTTTCCCTTTTCAAAATTTTCACTATATGTCTTGTGTTTTCAAAAAAATTTAATTTCATTGTTAAAATTGTAATCTGTCCTTGCTCCAGGTTCTATTTCAATTCTCACCCTACTTTCAAAAATTCTAAAAAAAAAAAGTCTGAAAAAAATGAAGGAGCTTGGACACCCGTATATGATGATTACCGTGATTGCCGCGTTGCAGCCTCGTCTCTTACTTTTCATTTAGCCAGACAAGTCACTCCCTATAGAAAGCCTTTTCGTATAGACAACCTTAGGAAACTCTATGGAGATCAAAGAAAATGCCAGGATTAAAAAATTCAAACTATAATAACCCTGAAGTTAAGTGGCATGGCTAAAAAATCCAACTCGAGTTTCAAGCTCGTGTAACTCACCGACATCTCACGCCAAAAGCCCTAGGAGGAAAAATGCCCTAAGTAGGTGAGTTCGGTGAGCGCAATGACTTGGAGGGATAGTTGGTGTGCCCCCTGACCACGTGATCTCAAGAAGAAATTTAAAATGTCTGCTTTATCTTTAACATTCACCTGCCTCTTGAAGGACATGGAACACCAAAGTATCTACTTTTTTGCCACTCACCTGTCCCTCGAAGGATAGGGAGTGCCAACGAGGGGCAACTATAAACACCCTATTTTAAATCTCGCAAATCTATGGATTTCTGAACCCTTAGGACCACATTATCTTAATAGACCCAATTTAGTTACCCCAAAACTTCAAAAATCCTATCCCAATTTGAAGTAGAGCCCAAGAGCTTTCCAACAGTCTAAGAATCACCTGAATTGGACCTACGGATAAAACGATATAATAAATGACAATTTAATCCCCGTGACACCCAACTGTCAGGTTGCAGGCTGAGCTGAACCAGGCCCAACAGGCCCATACGCGAGCTAATGATGCAGTCAACGCATCTGATGATGTAGTAAATGCATTTTCTTTAATTAGATAAGGCTAAAACTTCAAGATAAATCCAAAACATTTCCGAAAAAACTCCAAAAAATTTAGAAAACATCATCAATTGAATCTTATAAATACCCCCTCTCCCTAACCCAAAGAGGGGTAAAAAGAGACCAATAAAACCTATAAAATTCTTGAAATTGTGAAAATTACCCAAAAATACAAAAAATAGGAAAAATCCTAATGATGCAGTCAACGCATCTGATGATGTAGTAAATGCATTTTCTTTAATTAGACAAGGCTAAAACTTCAAGATAAATCCAAAACAATTCCGAAAAAACTCCAAAAAATTTAGAAAACATCATCAATTGAATCTTATAAATACCCCCTCTCCCTAACCCAAAGAAGGGTAAAAAGAGACCAATAAAACCTTTAAAATTCTTGAAATTGTGAAAATTACCCAAAAATACAAAAAATAGGAAAAATCCTTAAAAAATTCCTAAAACTTTAGGAAAAATACCCAAAACTCCCAAAACATTAAAGAAATTGTCAGAATTCATATTCAATCTTTGGAGATCATAACATGTTTCAAAAACTAAGGAAATTCTCCTTCAAACCTGAGAGAAACATAGAGAAACAAATAGAGATTGAAACCTTAGAGCTTCAGAAAGACAAAAGCCCTAACCGCTTGAGACCCTAACCCCCAAGCCTGAGAAAACCTAGACCTAGGGCATAACAACCCTAGATCAAAACTAGACTTAAGGCACAACAACCCTAGATCAAACCCTTCTACATCAGAGATCTGCTAGCCAATATCAAAATCAGAGAGGCAAAGAGGACCTGTTCTAATACAGGTGAGTCCTCGAAGGCTCGGGAACCCCGGGCCATGCGGCCCTATTTGCTATTGTTTCTTCCTCTCTCTTTTTTATTCTTTCATTATTTTATTTCTGTTTTTTTTTATTTTGATTTGTTAACTTTGTCTTAAAATCATATTTTAATGCTTTGGATCATGCTGGCTCTGCCACAGATTTGAGAGTAGATATGCTCGTTTTCGGGCAGATCTGGCCTCAGATCTAAATTCGATCAGTCCCACTTTCTCTACCACGTTATTTACATCTATTTTATCAGTTTAAGGTGTTAAAATTCGAGATATCTTCATCAGAAGATCTGTCAGGTTGTCATCGTAAATAAGATGATTAGACCTGATCTTCAACTTGACCAGAATGTCGTCAACATAGTATTCCATAATAGTATGCATTAAGTTGTGGAAGATGCTAGTCATTGCTTGCTGATAAGTTGTCCCTACATGTTTTAAGCAAAAGGGCATGACACAATAGCAGTAGGTTCCCCATTTTGTTATGAACGATGTTTTGGTTTGCTCTTCTTCTATCATGAGGATCTAATTATAACCTGAGAAGATGTCCATGATTGACAACATCTCGTGCCCCGCAGTGTTGTTGGTCAAGGCCTTTATATTTGGTAATGGAAAATTGTCCTCGGGGGAGACCCAAGATGCTTGTGAGATCGCTCTCTCGGGAACCTCATTCGAAAATGGGGGCAGGTGTTACCAACCGGTGAGAGAGGAAGATTTACTCGAATGGACTCGCGTGAGCACCTTCTCAGATCATGAAGAAAGCCCCCCAATAATGAAACTGGTTCGGAATCGCCTCCCTTGGCTCGTATTCTTCTTACTTTCTGCTTTCTTGCAATCACACACATATATGGCAAACGTTATGGGACAGGTGGGTCAGACCTCACCCTTTTCCTCTTTGATGATCATACAAAAGCATGCGTGTTCAAAAAGAAGAAAGAAAGATGACGAGGAGAGAAGAATTCCACTAAGCGAGAAGATCATAGTAGTAACTAGGCTAGTAGATAATTAGCGTAACGTGGTAACTAAACGGGCTTGACAACTGAGACCGGCTCACGGGATTGCTACTAGACGTTATTGTCAATATCGATTAACTAAGCACGATGGTCGGTCTGTCGTGACAGTAAAGTGGGTCAAGCGAACCTGGTGCAACAACATTATGGCTAAACGACAGAACTGCCATGAGATGCTAACCTCAATCCCTCTTGGTCGAATGAATGAGTAGCAGAGGAATGGTTAAATAGAAGAAGGGAAGTGACAGAAGTACAGAGAAGAAGGAAGAGAGGAGGGAGAAGAAGGAAGAGGAGATGCGGTGACATTGCCAACTATTTCAGGAGATGGAAGTGACAGGAAGAGAACCAATTGACGCTAAGTCTCGCCAATTGAAAGAAGAAGAGAGGGAAAACTAGTCGGCACTAGGTCTCGCCGACTGAGAGAAGATGAAAGAGAAGACCAACCAACACCGATTCTACCGACTAATAGCAAAAGAAAGAGAAGAACAACCGGCGCTAGGCCTTGCCAACTGGTAAAAGCTAAGAGAGAAGACCAACCGGCGCTAAGTTTTGCCTACTGATAAAAGCAGAAAGAGAAGACCAACCAGTGCTAGGCCTTGCTGATTGATAAAAGAAGGGAGAGAAGACCAATCGACGTTAGGCCTCATCGACTGGTAGAAGAAGAGAGAGAAGACCAATCGACGCTAGGTCTCGTCGACTGATAGAAGAAGAGAGAGAAGGCCAACTGGTGCTAGGCCTCCCAGACTGGTAGAAGAAGAGAGAGAAGGCCAACCGGTGCTAGGTCTCACCGACTGGTAAAAGAAGAAGGAGAAGACCGATCATCGCTAGGCCTCGTCAGTTGACAAACGAAGACAGAAAAGACCAACCGGTGTTAGCTCTCCCCAGTTGATAGAAGAAGATAAAGAAGACCAACCGGCGTTAGGTCTCACTGCCTGGTAGAAGAAGATAGAGAGGGCTAACCTACGCTAGGTCCCACCAGTTGATAGAAGGAGATAGAGAGGACCAACCAGAGCTAGGCCTCTCCAGTTGACAGAAGAAGATAGAGAAGACCAACTGACGCTAGGTCACGCTTGTTGATAGAAGAAGATAGAGAAGACCAACCGGCACTAGGTCTCGCCAATTGATCGAAGAAGATAGAGAGGGCCAACCTGCCCTAGGTCTCACCAGTTGACAGAAGAAGATAGAGAGGGCCAATCAACGCTAAATCTCGTCAGTTGAAAGAAGAGAGAGAGAGAGAGAAGAGAGAGAAGAGAGAGAAAGAGGGAAGAGAGAGAAGAGAGAAAGAAGAGAGAATGAAGGAAGAGAGAGAAGCGAGAGGGAGGAGAGAGAAAGTTACCTACTTGAAGGGTATCGACCCTTTTCTTCTCTCTCCTCTCTCTCTCCAAGAGGTACTCACAGGCTCAAGCAAGGAATCGAAATTTTATTGAATTTTCAAAAGAATGAATCGAGCTTCTCGAGTCCTTTTTTCAAAAAAGTAGTGCTTGTTTATATAGAATTGTGCCCAAACATGGGTGGATTGATCAAAATTAGACCTAATTACTGAAAACTAATATGTAACTGAATTAAAATAAATTCTAAAAATGGGTGCAAAAGGATTGTTTTTCCCTTGCCTAACAATGTGTAGAATTTCAAAACATTCCCTACTGCTGCCCGAGATCTTGTGAGATCCTCCATGACTGACGCAAGGGTGTTCTTATGCCTGTTTAATCGAAAGATTATTGTTTTCTTGTAGGGCTTGGCATGACGATCATTTTGATACCAACTTCGAGCCATGAATCATGTTTTTGAGCCATGATCACGAGACTTAAAATTTGATTGAATCTTGAAAACTTCGGATTGATAATGACGTCATTCCTTAATGTTTTTCTGTGATATATTAATCATAGTGCATTGAGCATGCCATCATGATCATGTGGCAACAAATGGAAAGCGATTTGGAGCCAAAACAAAGATTTTACAACTTCTGAGTTTTGGCCGGAATTTGGAATCCGACGGCTGAAATTTCAGTCACTTCGTCAGCCACGTGCCTAAACTCTTACCATTCATCATGTACGGAGTTCTAACCAATAATAGCTCGAGACCTTACGCACACAATGAAATTAGTTTCACATTGATCTGTTGTGCGAGCGTCATGATTTGGTCTATCGCGCGAGTCATGTCGCTGCTGAATTTTTTGTAACTTCTTGACGGATCTGCAACTTCTCTCTAGCATTTCTCCCTGCTCGGACATCATCTCAGAGCGTTCCACATATCGAATTTTTCCTTGATGAGATGAATACGTTCACCAAATTTGGGAGCAATATGACGTGGAACGAGTGAGTTACGGGTCTCAATTCGTTTCAGGGTGCTATAGACCATTTTTTCGAAAGTTGTTCCTTTGCGTTCACTGCCTTAGACATGTCAAAATGTGACGAAACTTGGCAGGTGGTCTTTTGGAGTGCTGATGACAATATTGACCAATTCTGGTACAATTATGAGACTATTAGAAATTTTCACTGCTTCTAGGCTTTATTGACCTGCTTCCTACCAGGGACCAAGGTGATGAAAAATACGTTCAAACAGCTTGCCCCACCAAATTTTGGGCTTCAAAAGAAGTGAGAAGGACAATCATTTAGAAATATTTCTTTGAATTTTACTTTTTTCCTTCTATCCACAGGACCACGTGAACTTCAAGGAGATTCATGTAATGTTGTAACTAGGCTGCTCAGAGATGCATTGTTCGTGGGTCCATCCATTGAGACTTTATGGGGAGAAGAGACTTTTTTGAGGGACCTTGTCGAAGCTCTCTCCCTCATGAGGACTGTTTGCGATTCTGAATTTGAGGATTTTATATGGACCTCATCAGTCAGAATCAGGCCCATCTGACAATTGAGTGCCATGTCAAATGGAATTGTTACCATTTGGTTTGGGTTTTCTTGCATCCTCTTGTGTTGAGCCACGTTTCAAGGATTAATGGTGTGCTGAAGGGCCTTGCATCGACGTCGTCTGCTGTACGAATTAGTCATTATTTGACAAGTTGGGTACCTCAGTTTGTCGAGGTAAGTAGCTCTAGGTACAACCATCCCTCCCCACTACTGTGCAGCTAGGACAATCACCCCGATTGCCTGTCCAAAGTCTGATTGACTCGTTATTCCTTGGTGAGTAGGGTACCTCAGTTTGTCGAGGTGACCAGCTCTGGGTACAACCACCCCTACCCACTGCTGTGTAGCTAGGACAATCGCCCCCATTGTCAGTCCAAGGTCATAGCTGACTTAACTTCCTTGGGACATCTTCAACATTTTTGAAACCATGTTGATGACCTTGTTAGAATGATGCTCTTTGTCATAAGACTTGTCTTGCCGTCTTGGCGAGTCTTCTATCTTTCAAGTCCTTTTTACAGCTGGACTTAAACTATCAGAATCTTTTCCTTGAAGCTCATATTTTTGGATCCTTGGTTTTATGCCACTAGGGATTTTCTTCCTGTGAGTGAGGGCTGAAGCTGCCTGTTGAGATGAGTGCTGCATCAACGTATTTATTGATCCAAGTGTCCTTTGCAGATTTTCTCTTAAACTTGGGAAGCAGTGCAATGGAGACGGTTTTCACCAACTTCTTTTTATTTGAAGCTCTTTACCCATGACCTTTCGGTCATATCCACGCTTTTCATCCATTTTTGCTCACGATGTCCTTTCGGGTTTTCATCGTGCCCATTTTTTATTCATGAAACTCTTTTACTCATGGTTTCGTGACAATGCCCGTCCATCTTTTTTACTCATAGTGTTCCGTTGTTCAGATATACACCATGTCCATTATTCTTTTTCTTTTTTTCTTATGAGGACGTGCTTCAGGTCATGCCTCCGGGACCTGTGCGAAACAGTTTAACGTCATGCAGCCTAAACGTGCACTATGGTTTAAGGTCACACAACTGGATCGTAATGGTGATGGATGGCAGTATATGAAGGCCATGGAGTCAGTTTAGTGGTGGTTTGGCTCACTTGGGGAGATGGCTCAAGGTTACCTATGAGAGATGAACGATGTATGAAATGTGAGTGGATGATGGTGACCCAATAATTTACAACGAGTATGGATGGTGGAATGGTTCGCCGTTTTGTGAGCATGAGTGAGACTCACTGCGAAATGATGTAAGATGATGAAAGGAATGAACTCACTAGGGAGGTAATGAAGGTGGTGCGCACACACTAACAGGTAGGTTAGAGAAGGCATGCGTGAAAGTGCACGAAAAGAAGTATGCGCATATGTGGGGGCAAGTTTAGGGTCATGCCTCCATGACCTGGACGAAGCAGCTTAACGCCATGTGACCAGAACATGCAGTATGGTTTAAGGTCATACAGTTGGACTGTGGCGATGTAGTTTAAAGTCCTATAATTAGGACCATGCAATTTAAGGTCATACAACTAGACCTCCGCTACAGTTTAAGATCATATAGTTCGGACCATGGTGCTGAGTCTTTTATCATCATGCGGCTAGAACGTGTACTATGGTTTAAGGTCATATAGCTGTACAACGGTTATGTAGTTTAAAGTCATACAACTAAGACCCAGCAGTTTAAGGTTGTGCAACTATACCTCCGCTACAATTTAAGGTCAGATAGTTCTGGCAATGGTGCTGAACCTTTTATCGTCATGCGGCTAAGACGTGTACTACGATTTAATGTCATACAACTGAACCATGGTTATGCAGTTTAAAGTCATACAATTAGGACCATGCAGTTTAAGGTCGTGCAATTAGACCTCCGCTAAAGTTTAAGGTCATATAGTTTGGACCATGGTGCTGAACAGTTTAGGGTCATGTAGTATCAATTGGGGCTGAGCAGTTTATTGTCATGTAGTATGGACCAAGGCTGAGCAGTTTAAGTTCATGCAGTATGAACCGTGCTTGAACAGTTTAGGGTCAAGCAGTAAGGATTGAGACTTAGCAGTTTAGGGTCATACAGTATGGACCGAGGCTGAGCAGTTTAGGGTCATGCAGTATGGACCGTGGCTGAGCAAATTAGGGTCATGCAGTATGGACTGAGTAGTTTAAGGTCATGCAACTAGACCATGGCTAAGCAGATTAGGGTCATTCAGTATGGACCGTGGCTTGGAAGTTTAGGGTCATGCAGTATGGACCGTGGCTGAGCAGTTTAGGGTCATGCAGTATGGACCAAGGCTGAGCAGTTTAGGGTCATGCAGTATGGACCGAGGCTGAGCAGTTTTAAGGTGATGCAGTATGGACCGAGGAT
>NW_006499617.1:2944248-2976617 GCF_000471905.2 Amborella trichopoda | reverse complement strand
AGTTTTAAGGTGATGCAGTATGGACCGAGGATGAGCAGTTTAGGGTCATGCAGTATGGATCGAGGCTAAGCAGTTTAGGGTCATGTAGTATGGACCGAGACTAAGTAATTTAGGGTCATGCAGTATGGACCGAGGTTGAGCAGTTTAGGGTCATGTAGTATGGACCGTGGCTGAGCAGTTTATGATCATGCAGTGTAAACAAAGGCTAAGTAGTTTAGGCTCATACAGTATGGACCGAGGCTGAGCAATTTAGGGTCATGCTGTAAGGACTGTGGCTGAGCAGTTTAGGGTCATGCAGTATGGACCGAGGTTGAGCAGTTTAGGCTAAGCAGTTTAGGTGAAATATGGACCGAGGCTGAGCATTTTAGGGTCAGGCAGTATGGACGATGGGTGAAGAGTTTAGTGTCATGCAGTATGGATCGAGGCTGAGCAGTTTAGGGCCATACAGTATGGATCGAGGCTGAACAGTTTAGGGTCATGCAGTATGGACCGTGGTTAAGCAGGTTAGGGTCATGCAGTATGGACCGAGCAGTTTAGGGTCGTGCAACTAGACTATTGTGTATGTCTCCATGTAGGTGGAGCTTCATAGGGAATAGGTCTGTGGATGGTAATATGACTCCCTGGGGATAAAATAGCTAAGACTATTCACAGACTGAGGGCTCAGATCGAAATGGTGCCTTGATGAAGGATGACCAGCAGAAATGGACCTCGCTGTGGTTTTAAAGGGGGTAAGCGTACTCTCTGAGTGAAAGATGAGTCTCTATAACCGGTAACCCAACTCCCTAGGGGTAAGGTATCTTATTGTGAATTTGACCCACTGGGGATTTGGCAAGTAAGAATGACCCTAACTTCACTGAGGATGATGGGTCGCAGTATGGGTATGACCCCTAGTGGGGGATGAGGGATAGCTCTTGACTCCATTGGGGAAGTCATAGTTAGGTGCAACGGATTGGGTGCAAGTGCACTAGGGATGACATATCCTGGGTTGGGTACAACTCTACTAGGAATAGTGGTAGGGCATACGCTACTTGAAATACGACCAACGCCATGTGTAGCGCTGATTTATTACGAATATTCAACCGGCGCTGAGTTCTTTAATCGGCGCTATTTCGTTGGTGTTGTGAATGACTTGTGGTATTATCTGAAGACAACCGGTGCTGAGTTAACCGTGTTGGGATCATTTTGGAGACATACCTCGTGCTAAGTCATCTAGTGTTGAGGTTGTATTTGGAAACACACTTAGTGCTGCGTCGACCTGCACTAAGGATGTTTAGAAATTCACTCGGCGCTGCGTCAATTAGCGCTGCGGTTGTTTGGAAATTCACCCGGCGTCGCATCAACCGGCACTGAGGATGGACCGATGAGAATTACTGCGGGCCTTGTGCTGAGGCCCGACCCGACTCATTATTGCTTGGGTGCCCTTGGATGCAACTGGAATTTCGAGTTTGTGAGGGGCATTTAAGGGCGGCGTAGTCTATTTAAGGGGGTAAAATCTCGTTTTCCCTTATTTTTCACCAAGAGTAAAAACTTAAAGCATTAGTTTTCTTTAACCGTGAGGAGAGAGCACTCGGTTGAAGTTTCCAGCTAGCAGTGGGACTTTAGCAATAGTCTCTGCAGGGAAGGTTCTTCGGTAGGCAGCAGGATCCAGGTAAGGGTTTTGCAGAGAAGACCTTCGGCATGCAGACTTTGCCCAAATTTGGTGAAGTTGCAGAGAGATTAGCAGGGAAAGGAGAGTCCTCTCGAAAGTTTTTCGCGAAAGGTAAGGAATTCTGGCTGTCGTTTTCCTTTTTGACATAAAAGGCGAGAAACGCAGAAGTGAGCATTTTCGTACATCTTAGGAAATTTTTCAAAGATTTTTAAGGGGTTTCCCTGCGGTTATGGAAGTTTTTTGACACCACTCGTGGTGTAGCAGAATTTTTCGGATACTTTCAAGAGGTTTACCGGGGTTATCTCCATTTTTTCAACACTGTTAGTGGTGTCACAAAGGTTTCTTGATGAGGTTCTGGTAAGGTCTAAGCCAAAAAGATAGGCGAGAAGATTTTTCTGTGAGTTTCTGACCATGTGGGAGCAATTCCAGCAGACGGGGAATGGTTGTAGGAGGTGGGTCGTACTACTGTAGGAGGTGAACTGTCACGAGGAAGGTGTACGATTGCTAGAGGCATGCTGACGGTTGGCCTTCGTCATTGGAAAGTGTATAGTTATCAGTCGCTTGTGTGTGAGGTGGCGCCGAAGGACATGGTAATGGTTGTTAGTTGGCGCAACTGAATTCGAGGTGACTCGAATAGGATTCGTGGCATGTGTGAGCAATTTTCTCTCAGCCGCTGCTGGCCTTTGAAAAACTCAACAGACGTTGGGGTGTTGGCAATCTCAACCAATGCTAAGTGCTGAAAGAGTCATCATGTGCTAGTTGTTGGCGCTCAACTGGTGCGGGGCATTGAGAAGCTCGACTGGCGTTGAGTGTTGACAAACTCACCCGTCACTAATCGTTAACAAGTAATCGACACTAGGCCTTGAGGAGCTCACCCTGCGCTAATTGTAAACATGCAACCGGCGCTGGGCATTGAGGAGCTCACTCGGCGCTAAGCGTTTGAGAGGCTCAACCGGTGCTGAGTGTTGGACAGATACAACCGGCGTTGTTCCAGTCCCTTAGCAACTTTTTAGGAGTGAACCACTAAGTCCTTTGTAATGGCTGGTTCTTCTTACCAAATCCTCAATGTGAAGAGGCTCCCAAAGAATGGGGCAATCGTCGCCTGTGATTTTACAGGTGAAGTTTTATCAAGGGGCAATCCCATTTGGCTGACCTAGCCAGCATGCGAACCAGAATGGCCACTTAGTGTTACATTCATTTCTAACCACGTATGCTTTGAAGTGCGAGAGGGAAATGATGGCAACGTCCGTATTGAAAAAGGGATGGCACTACTTCATTGTATGCATCGAAACATAGCTTCTGGGGAGAACTTGCCCACCTTGGGGAAGCGAATGGTCTAGGCAATGGGATTACTTAAGTGGTCAGCAAAAGGCCTTCGGATTCAGGGAGAGCACTGTTTAGACTATTGGGGAGTGCTTTTAATGTCGTTACCCTCATTAGACGTTTGTTGAGTAGAATATGGCACTAGGATGCATTCTTGATAGGATGAAGAAGGAAAAAGGATCGTGCCTGGGATGAAGTCCAACAAAGTTGGCAACGCAGGAAGGGGGCCTGAGAAATTCATGCTCAACTATGGCTTGAGCGGTCTTGTTTCTTTGGCGAGCAGCCCTTGGTGCCCGTCTCTTTATGGTTTTCTGAAGTGATGTCTGATTCGTGTCGCTGGTGTGGCAAACCGCTCTAGCTTGGCGAACTACTTCTTGTCTTAAGGACTTGAGTCTGCTTCAGCCATGGTAGATTATCCATGGCTAGGAAGTGGAGGGTTCTTTAGAGTCTGGGTTATTGATCGGAAGGTCCTGCCTAGTGAGGCCTTTTTGCCCTAATGAGGAAGTGATTTGGGGATCACTTATGAAGAGGTTATAAAATTCTTGACACTCCCACAGCTTCTCTGTGAATATATCAAGGAAAATTGTGCATTCTAATAAATAATTACCTCTTATCTGATGGAATGGGCACCAACGATCTTCAGTACCCTTAGCAACGCAGCGGGGTTGCCTTGCCTGCTTTAGTGTGATTATGCCTTTCTGAAGCATTCTAATGAAGAGGGCATCGAGGATACCCGACATTTCATCCTCCTCTTGAATGATTACGGCATGGGAGGCCTCAGTTGTCGCAAAGGCCTTCTGTAAATCTTCAAGCTTTATCTGACCTCTCAGAATTAGGGCCTTAATGATATCCTTCAGTGTGTGGTAGTCATCTGTGGGATGATTGATCCTCCGATGGTAGGCACAATAATTTGCCCAAGTGTCAAGGCCAGATTGCTCAAGGAACCTTCTTTTGGAAGCTGGATCATATTCTGCTCCATTAATAACTAGAACAACATAGGGACCCATTCCTTCTCGAAGGGATAGACTTTATTCCTTTGCCTAGTGAAATAATCACTCCAATCAAAGTTGGTTGGTGGAGGTACCCGATTGTACGACTGTTGCTGCTTGCCAGCCTGGGGTGTTACCTTCGTCGTGCTTACCTCTTTAGAGAGGCCCAACGTTTGAGAGGGAGCATTTGAATCAGTGACCATAACGGCCGCACTAATTACCCCTTTCTATTAACTGCCCTGTGTGTTATTCCAACAGCCACCATTGCCCCTGTTGTTCGCTGAACTTGTAGATGGTTGTTGTGCCCCACCATGATGGCGTGAAAAACTTTCTATGCGAACTGATTTAGAGATCAACTCTGACGTGGATGCCGGATTAGAAGCCTCAACATGTAGAGCAATTTCTGGTCGCATGTTTCGCATGCATGTTTGGACTGCTTCCTTCTCGGGCATAGGATTAGGATGGTGGGAAGCCATGTCTCTCCATCTTGATATGAACTGATCTACAGACTCATCAGGGTCTTGAGTCAAGGTGAGAAGCTCGATGGTTTGAACTTCTCTCTCGACCTCATAAAAGTGTTGATAGAACAGCTTCTCCATCTCTTCCCATGTATGCACTGAGTTTGGAGGAAGCCGGGCATACCATTGGAATGCTAGGCCATCGAGCGTCTCAACGAACTATTGAAGAAGAAGTCTCGCATCAGCTGATGTTTACCGACATGTCGCCTGGAAGTGGGCAATATGCTGGTTTGGGAAGGTGGTTCCACTGAATAAGGGAAACTTCCCTTTCTTATAGTCTGAGGGGAACAGGACCTGATGACCATAGGAGGGGTAAGGTCTTTGATAAGGTGTCGCACCCTGTATCCCCAAAATTTATCTATTCGTTAGGCTATGGGTGACCCTAGCGTCAATATCTAACTGAGAGACCGGATGAGGGACAGAATTGTCCTGTGTGGTAGACGAAGAGGGCTGCCATGGAGGTGCACCATCGAAGTGATGGGAATTGACCTCATGGTTTGCCGACTAGCGTGCAGCATCAATACGATCGATCGTTACCATCATCGCGTGCACCATATCCTCGAACTTGTTCATGCGGTCCTCCTGCACATCACTGGGCTCGCTTATTACCATTGTGCTGATCGGTACATTATGGGGTCGACGTTAGTGGCAATAGAGGGTTTGTGAGCTTGATGGGTCGTACATGGTAGGTCAATCAGTAAGGGATCAGCATGCCCTGACTGAACTTGACTTTTGTACGTAGATCACGTTTGGACTGTTTCTCGACGGTCTTGGCACCGTGGCTGAGGAGCCAGTTCACGACAGTCTTGAGACCGTGGCTATTGAGTGGCTGGGTCTTCTTCTACGCCAGTAACCATAGCATAGGGCTCATTGAGCTCTTCTTCAGGCTTCATCGTCTAAAGGCGGTAGAAGGGATTCAGGAGAAGAGGGTCGTCAAAGTTGGTTGTTTTGACTGCCCTGGTCACTTCCCTAGTCCAAATTCACAGATCACTATCATGTTTAGCCTTGAGCTTTTGATGGACCTCGAGCAAAAACTGCGATATAAGTTGCAATTGGTCAACTCTCCCTTCACAGGAGAGAGCTGCTTCCATCGGGTGCAGTAATGGATGAAGGCCAGGAACTGGAGTCATCTTGGGCTGGGGAGGATGAAGGACTCGATCGTCTGTGAGGTCCATGCCCTCTTATGAGCTCGAGAGACATGACCAAAGTGTTGGGGCTGGTTCAGGATGGTACTCTTGAGGAAAACCTTCGAGTACCAAGGCTAAAGGTGCTTTCTCGATGGAGGAGAGCAAGGTCGACTCATGAGGAGGCTTGAGTCGCGGATGAGGGGACGGCTGAGATGGCAACACGTGTGCATCCCTTGAAGAACGATTACGGGAGATTTGAGGGTCAACCCGGGCTCGTGCGAGTGATCCGGCCTTAGGAGGCCAAGAACTACAAGCAGGTATCTATAAGAGAACAGGTGCAGGCCTGCCCCTTACAGGGTGCGCTTGTGTGTGCATAGGAGGAGGATGAGAAGGTCGTGTCCTGTGTACTCGGGTTGGTGTAATAATAGCATTGCCCTGAGCAGTCAGATGCATATGAGTAGCATGTGTAGGACCTAGCCTTGGAAGGTTCGATCTTGGACACAGACTCGAGGTAACATAAAGGTTGCCCCGAGGTGTGGCTCGAGTAGGTGACCCACAAGATTTCTAGTGTGTGTGAGGGATGGAGACCATGGGGTTTTCGCCTCGAAGTGTTGAGCGTCTAGGGATAGAGACCAATGGTACAGAAATGTAGGGGGGTAGCCCTTTGGCGACCCACAGGAGCAATGGCAACTTGCTGGCCTTTTGCAGAAAAGGATTGGGTAGCCTTCCGACGTACCTCAGGAACTCGATCGGCAAGTGACTTGACAGTGGCTGGGTGCATGCTGTGTGGGGCAACATAAGTGTCGCTCATGGAAGGCGCCTTGATGGAGTTTCTACTAGAGCGAACAGATAGGGAGTGAGGGACCTTCAAGTCCCACCTCACACCAGTCTAGATTAAGACTTGAGAGCTAGACAAGGGTTCTTTGCACAAGAGGATGGTCGAGAACGAAGTCGAAGGACCCTGTTCCCCAGGGATACTCTCGAATAAGGGGAAAAAAAAATCCTCGATCCGGATAAATGGGTTACAGAACCAAGCATCCATAAGTGAATGTGAAAAAATAATGAAAGCATATAAAGAAGAAACTAACCAAATAAGAACGATCCAACTTAGGGGTAGTAAGCCTCAATTGAGTGGCGAACCTGGTTAGGAACCTCGATCTCGCCCTTCGGATCCTTGAAGGATCGAGCAATGGGTGCCTTGGGTTTATGAGATAGCTCTCGCGGGAAACTCGTTAAAAAACAGGGGCATGTGTTACCAATCGGTGAGAGAGGAATTTAAAGGTGGGTTCGGGACTTACTCTAGCTGACTCGCATGGGCACCCTCTTAGATCACGAAGAAAGCCCCCAGTAATGAAACTGGTTCAGAATCGTCTCCCTTGGCTCGTATTCTTCTTATATTCTACATTCCTGCAATCACATACATATATGGCAAAGGTTATGGGACATGTGGGTCAGACCTCACCCTTTTCCTCTATGATGATCATACAGAAGCATGCATATTTAAAAAGAAGAAGGAAAGACGGAGGGGAGAGAAGAATTCAATCGAGTGCAACGATCAGAGCAGTGACTAAGCTGGTGGATAATTGGCGTAATGTGGTAGCAAAATGGGTTCGATAACTGAGACTGACTCATGGGATTGCTACTAGATGCTTTTGCCAATATCGACTAGCTAAGCACGATGGTCGGTCTGTCGTGGCAGTAAAGCGTGCCAAGCATACTTGGCACAACAACATTACTACTAGACGATAAGACTGTCATGAGATGCTAACCTCAATTCCTCTTGGTTGAATGAAAGAGTAGCAGAGAAATGGCTAAAGAGAAGAAGGGAATGGACGGAAGGAGAGAGAAGAAAGAAGAAAGAAGGGAGAAGAAGGAAGAGGAGATGCAGTAGGTGCTAGACATAACCGACTGTTTCAGGAAATGGGAGAGAGAGGAAGAGAACCAACTGGTGCTAAGTCTCGCCATCTGATAGAAGAAGAGAGGGAAAACCAGTCGGCGTTAGGTCTCGCCGATTGACAGAAGAGGAAAGAGAAGACCAACCGGTGCCAAGTCTCGCCCACTGATAGTAGAAGAAAGAGAAGACCAACCAGCACTAGGCCTCGATGACTGAAAGAAGCAGAGAGACAAGACCAACCGGCATTAGGTCTCGCCGACTGATAGAAGCAGAGAGAGAAGACCAATCGGCGTTAGGACTCACCGACTGATAGAAGAAGAGAGAGAAGACCAATCGACGTTAGGTCTCGCCAATTGGTAGGAGAAGAGAGAGAAGACCAACCAGCTCTCAATCTCGTCGACTGATAGAAAAAGAGATAGAAGGCCAACTAATGCTAGACCTCGCGGACTGGTAGAAGAAGAGAGAGAAGACCAAACGGTGCTGAGTCTCGCCTACTGTAGAAGTAGAAAGAGAAGACCAAGCAGCGCTAGGCCTTGCCAGTAGATAAAAGAAGATAGAAAAGACCAATTGGCGCTTGGTCTCCCCAGTTGACAAGAAAAAAGAGATTAGAAAAGAAGATAGAGAAGACCAACCGGCACTAGGTCTCGCTGACTGGTAGAAGAAGATCGAGAGGGCCAACCGGCGCTAAGTCTCGCCAGTTGATAGAAGGAGATAGAGGCGACCAACTGACGCTAGGTCTCACAAGTTGACAAAAGAAGATAGAGAAGACCAACCGGAGCTAGGTCTCGCTAGTTGATAGAAGAAGATAGAGAAGACCAATCAGCGCTAGCTCTCGTCTGTTGATAGAAGAAGATAGAGAGGGTCAACCGGCACTAGGTCTCGCCAGTTGACAGAAAAAGATAGAGAGGGCCAATAGACGCTAGGTCTCACTAGTTGACAGAAGAGAGAGAGAGAGAGAGAGAGAGAGAGAGAGAGAGAGAGAGAGAGAGAGAGAAGAGAGAGAGAGAGAAGAGGAGAGAGAGAGAGAGAGAGAGAGAGAGAGAAGAGGGAGGAGAGAGTAAGTTATTGCTACGAAGGACGTACCGGTCCTTTTCTTCTCTCTCCTCTCTCTCTCTCCAAGACATACTCACAAGCTCAAGCAAGGAATCGAAATTTTATTGAATCTTCAAACAAATTAATCGAGCATCTCGAGTCCTTTTTATAATGAGGCAGTGCCTATTTATATGGAATTATGCCCAAACACGGGTGGATTGATCAAAATTAGACCTAATTACTAAAAATTAAGATTTAATTGAATTAAAATAAATTCTACAAATGGGTGCAAAAGGACTATTTTGCCCTTGCTTAACAATGTGAGGAATTTCAAAATAGTCCCTACTGCTGCGAGATTGTGTATGATCCTTCATGGCTGACCCAAGGGTGTTCTGATGCCCGTTTAGTCAAAATATTATTATTTTCTTGTCGGGCTCGGCATGGCGATCGTTTTGATACCAACTTTGAGCCATGAATCATGTTTTTGAGCCATGATCACGAGACTTGAAATTTGGTTGCATCTTGAAAACTTCGAATCGATAGTGCAGTCATTCCTTAATGTTTTTCTCTGATTTCTTCATCATAGTGCACTTAGCATGCCGTCACGATCGTGTGGCAACAAATGGAACGCGATTTGGAGCCCGAATGAAGATTTCGCAACTTTTGAGTTTAGGTCGAAATCTGGAATTCGACGGCCAGAATTTCAGTCACTTCATCGGCTTCGTGCATGAAATCTGATCATTCATCATGTACAGGGTTCAGACCAATCATAGCCCAGGACCTTACGCACACAATGGAATTGGTTTCACGTCGATCCATTGCATGAGCGTCGTGATTTGGTCTATCGAACGAGGCATGTCGCTGCTAAATTTTCTGCAACTTTTTCATGGATCAGCAACTTCTTTCTAGCTTTTCTCCTTGCTCGGACATCGTCTCGGGGCATGCCACATATCGAATTGTTTGTCTTGATGAGAGGAATACACTCACCAAATTTGGGAGTGATCCGACTTGGAAAGAGTGAGTTATGGGTCCCAAAAGTGACTGCCCGTGACTGTAAAATCAGCCACCTTTAATGGTGTTTTGATGCTGTGAGGCCACACAGGAATAGTGTGCAGCCCCTCCTGTTTCAATGTTTTGCTCATATCTTTGTTCTGGAGTGTCCTATTAAGTCGAAACTTGGCTCATAGGGATTTTCGACCGTGTCGGATCTTATGGCAGTGATTTAACAGTGATTTGAGACACTGAAAAAATGTAGTTCCAGTTGTAGGGTCCGTTTCAGGGTGCTGGAGGCCATTTTTTTGAAAATTATTCCTTTGTGTTCACTACCTTAGACATGTCAAAATGTGACAAAACTTAGCCGGTGGTCTTTTGTAGTACTGATGATGATCTTCACCAATTCTGGTGTCATTCTGAGACTGTCAGGAATGTTCACTATTTTGTAGGCTTTATTGGCCTGCTTCCTACCAGGGACCAAGGTGATGAAGAATACGTTCAAACACTAGCATATCATCTCATCGCGATATTCTTGGAGAAAGGAAATCATATTTTCCTGCTCCTCAGAAAATAGGGCGGTTCCAATCTTGGTTAACCTTTTTTTGAATGCTTCCACCGATTCTCGAGATAGAGGAAGGATATACCAATTCCGTTCCTGGGTTTGGATAGGCGAATGAGCATGCTTGGCTGTGTAAGAGCCGATTGTGCATACCTTCAAATCCAGGTTAGCAAAAATGTCTTCACTTCCCAGTTCTTGTGTGCGCTGAGATGCAGAAGAAGAATTATTCCCCGTTCGGGATTCAAGGATCACCTTTGGCCATTTTGAAGAACAGGTATCGAGAGGGTCGAGGCTTTGGATGCCTCCAAATACAATGCCCGAATAGCTTGAAGGCTTCATCTGACTTTGAAATAAGTTGGGAGAACACCCCAGACCTCTTCTATCTCCATTTTCAGTTTTGGCTTGGAGTGATTCAGAAATTGCCTCTATTACACCTTGCACTTGACTCCTCAAGCCTTGGCCTGGTTGGAAGCCTTGGGAGAAGAGCATGTGCCAAGCCTCGAGGGACCCGAAACCGTATCGATGTCTGCATTAGATAATATCATCCTTCGTTGCAAAAGTTTGAAAATTTTGAGGAACAGGGTCGTCAGCCTCTAGGCATAAGGTGGCACAATCAGCTTGCTCGAAGGAAGCGAGTGGGATTTCTCTGAGCTCAACCCCTACGTCTAGCTTCCTGTTATGTATACTAAGATTGAGAAAAGCAGGGGGTTCAGCACATTCCTTCGCGACGCCATTTTTAGTCAAAAATTTCAGGCATTGATGGAGTGTAGAGGCGACCACGAGGTTTTCATGAAACCATGGTCTTCCTAGCAGCATGTTGAATGAAGGTTTTATGTCCAAGACATAAAAATTTATCACGTGGACGGTAGGGCCGATATTGAGTGTGAGAGGCAATATGCCTACATCTTGTCTCTTGGTCCCGTCGTATGCAGCGATAGTTAATTGACATGGCTTGAAGTCATCTGGGCTTTTGCTTATCTGCTTTACTGTTTTCATAGGGCATATGTTTAAGGATGCCCCATTATCAACAAGCACTCTCAGTATCTCATATCCTTGCATGAAAACAGTGATGTGTAGAGGTTGGACATGAAATCAATTGAAGCGGGCTGAGATGTCATCGTCCGTGAACACGATTAGCTTTGGCGCCATAAGTTGGTTGATCATTCTGCACAACTCATCCGGTTGTGTGTTACTTGGGATGTGTGTCTTGGCAAGGACCCTTTCGACCTGGGCTCTATGTGCTGGTGAATTGGCAAGCAGCTCCAAGATGGAGATTTGAACCTAGATCTTCTCGAGATGGGCTAGTAGATCGTAAGTGGTTGCAGATCATTGAATTTCTTTATTCGGCTTGTGATCTGCGATCCCTACTGGTTATCTGGCTTTCGAGGTGTTTATGATCCTTTCATCAAGAGTGTCGTCCATTAATTGGATGGGTTTGAACACTCGGCCCCTTCAGGTTAAGGAATCAACCTCACCAGCTTGAAGCTCGATAGGGTCAGCCCTAGCAAGAGTAATAGGAGACTTTGTGGTGATAGCCCCTTGTTTGGAAGATGATGCATTGTCATTTGTTCTAACTATATTGATCTCTAGTGTGTCATCTTCATCATATCCGTCCCACTTGAGAAGGTTATCGAGGTTTGGAGATGAAGGGTTTCCTCTTAGTAGATCTATTTAGATCTTCTTCGGGCTCTTGGAGGTGATGATCACAAGAAAATATGAACTGACTTGAATCATCTTCTTCATCTCCACTCTCAACCTTGTGAATGATGATGTTCTCTTTCGAATCATCTTGAGCTCCTGGCCTTTCGGTCGTTGTGACCATATTTTTAGGGAGAGGGTTTATGAAGATACTCATCTTTTGATTAGGCTCTTCGAAAAGTTGATTTCTAGGTGCGACAGTGATGTCCCCCCTATTGATTAACCCTTGAATCACCCGTTTCAAATATATGAAGTTTTGAGTATCAAGAGCATGGTTTTGATGCCATTTGCACCACTTACTCCTATCAGTGACTTGAAACAGTGGTTTGGATGGTGAAGGGAGGTAAACCATGTTTCTAGCCAGAAGTAATTTCAGCACTTTTTCTAGTGGGTCTTTGAGAAGAGTGAAATTATCCTCTTACCTTTTGTTATTATTTCGAGCATTGGCTCCAGGCTAACCCCTTCAATTTTGGTTCTGACTGTTGTGTTGAGTGGCTGAACCTTGAGCCAGTCCGTTAAAGACAATCTCATTAACCTGACTAGAAGCCTTCCCCTTGTTATTGCTTTTGCTCTTATTTCGGGGGATCGTTATTGGTTTATTGTTGGGCCCGGTATTAGGGGGTGTCCCTCTTGCCCTTTCATGTCACGCCACTTGCTCGATCATGGAGTCAAAGGAGTGGGCGACAAAACCTTGGCTGAAAAAGGTCATGTATTCAGGAGCGACATTCTCCAAGGCCATAGAGATTTTGGTTGGGTCTGTCAATGGGCATTCTATGACCTGCATTGCCACCTCATGGAATCGACGGATGAAATCCTCGAAGGATTCTCTTGGACTTTCTTCGTTGCACTGGGCTAGCCCAGGAAGAGAGATCTTGGTGTTGACCCGCGGTAGTGAGAGACGAATAGGTTGAACATTTCGTCTAGAGTAATGTGTGTTGAGCATACATTGTTCTCGGACGCCAATTCAAGGCCTCATTTGTCAATGTTTGCTAAAATATGGCCTTCAGTTGGTTAGGCTTGTCTCGCAAAGCTCTCACAGAGAGGAGATACGTGTTGACATGAGCATCTGGATTGCTCTTCTCATTAAACTTGTTTCTAAATTATGGGACAACAAATCCTAGGGGAAGGTCCTCCATGCCTCCAAGGGTCTCTTGACCATAGGCCTTTGGGGTAATAATTTCATGCATGCCCATTCGCATATCCTGCATCACTTTTAAGGTGCCTTCTTGTTGAGTACTTGGTGTGATAGTAGGCCCACTAGTCAGTGGGTTTCCAAGCGTAGATTGGTAAGTTGAGATTTGGGTTACATGTTTGCCTGCATGGACCTAAGATTGATGAGCCATAGTCACCGGGGAAGTTTGATAGATTTGCGCTTGAGAGGCATACTGACCCATAGGTGCCTCCACCGGTTGCGAAAACGGCACTGTTTGTTGGACTGGGTGAACTAAGGAGACCGATTGAAGAATCGGCTGACTCGGTTATGCTAGGGGTTGACCTATACCACTAAGTTGGTTTGGCATCAACCCATGAGCTGGGGCATGAACAGTGTAACTTAGGTCAACTAGACTTTTAAGGGCAGCTTTGATCCCCATCTCTGCTAAGGGTTGATTAACGCCTCTACTCCGTACAGTGTTAAGAACATCATGAGTGGTACTATGGTGGCTCAAGGTTGTGTTGGATCCCCTAGATCGAAGTGGGTCATGGTTCTGAGATCGATGCACCTCGAGGTTATCTTAGTTCGAGTTGTGAGAATTGGTGTTAGATGCCGCATGAATTTCTTCCCTCATTCGACTTCTACTTTGGTTACCTAAAATCCCCTATAGGATGATGCCGGGTCGGACCCCCTGACTATTCAAATTTTTTCGAGCGGAACCGACTTTTCAAGCCACACAGATTTTAGGATTAGAAGTGGACTCTTGGGACTCTTCCTCTAATTGATGACCTAGGCATTGGATAATGGATTGACTTGAGGTCTGTCAGTAATCCCCAGGGATCATCATGATGATCGGCCGTGGAGCGATCATCATGGTTTCCTTGAGTGACTAACATTGTGATTGCTCTTTGGCTGGGTTTTAGAATCTAGACTTAGGTAATAGTTAGACTCGATGACTTTTGGTAGACCTAGCCTAAATTTAGGGGCAAAACCTTAACTAAGACATAGGCTGAGACTAGACTGGAACCTAAACTTGCTAGACTCAATGGGTATTTGTTCAGACCCTGAACTAGGGTAAACCTAGTCTAACTCTAGAGGCAACTCTATTTTTAGACCTATGCTAGAACCTAGTCTAAGATCTATACTAGATGGGTACGAGTCTCGGTTCGGAACAAGAGTGGGTCTCGGTTCAAAACTGGATGTAAGCCTTATTCGGACCTGGACTGAGCTGGACGCAAGCCTAGGCTTGGACTAACAGGGTTGTGATAATCAAACTAGGTGTGGACCCAGACTGGATCAGAGGTGAGCTAAGAACGAGCCTTCAGCACGGACCAAGAGGAGGCCTAAGTTCGAACCAAGGCGAAACCCGGTTCGGACCAGGGATAAGCTAGGTACAAGCCTGGACTTGGACCCAAAGGGTTCATCTTAGACCAAAAGCGGGTCTAGACTGAGATCTAAGAGTAACCAATAGAAATAAGCAAGCATAGCACACGAAAACGTTTGACTTAGATTGATTATAGGTAAGCTTGGTTTGAGAGTGGGTTCCTAACTATTGAAATGCGGCTAGGCTAATATAGGCCCCCACATAGGTCCTGGCCTCATGTTATAGGATGTTCACCAGATCCTATTATACACGGAGTTGCTTTGAGGCAAGGGATTACAGAGGGGCGCCCACAGTTAAAGTTACGCGAATCCCAACCGCCTCGACTCTCAAAGCTAGGTTCCCCTCACGCCGTTAATGCAGAGTTTAGGGGTTTTTGAAATATTTATTTCCTGGTTTCCCAGGAACTCCCCATCCGGTGTGTGCTAGAGTGTGTAAAGAAGCATGAAATTAAAATAAATTCAAGCACACAATGCACATAATCAAGAAAGGAAATAAGTGAGCGCTCGGCACTGATCGTGCTTAGCGATGCGTGCTTCGAGGCAAAACTCGCTTGAAGCACAATATAGATGGAGGGGTAAGCAACCCCTCCGAAGGAAAACTCAGAACAATGAGACCAGGCGCAGCCAGTGCTAAGTCGAGTGTGGTTCGAGTCTAGGGTGACTCAAACAGAACACGGTTCAAGTAGGTTGTAAGCAGCCCTCAATGTGTATTTTTTTTTTTTTTATCTTTTTTTACCTTTGATGAAACATAGTTAAACTAAGCATGGTGAAAGCAGGGAAAACATGGTTTCAGTCAAAATTAACAAACTAAAATAACTAAAAAAGCCACGAACAGAACAGACCTATCTGAAGAAAAAAAAAAATTTATATTTTTTAAAAATTTATTTTAAGCCAAAAATTTGGTAACAGGGAGCCAAAAGGCTCTAAAATAGGCCTATGGGGTCCCTGAATTTATCTGGGACACTTGAAGTTAGGCGACACTGGTGGTGTCACCCGGGTGCCATTACTGGTGTCACCCGGGCAGCACTACTGGTGTCGCCCTTGCAGGATGAGCAACACTGCTAGTGTCCCCCAAAAAAATTATATTTTTTTATTTTTATTTTTTTAAACTTGATGAAATAAATTTAAAAAAAACTTGGAACAAGTAGGAAAAAGTATATTTATGATGAAATAAATTAAAACAGAGCAAAGCAAAACATTGCAGACAAAACAAATCTATATCAAGTAAAATATTTTTTTGGTACTTTTAAAAAATTTATTTTGATATAAATATTTTTGAGAAGTCACAAGAGAGACCCTAGAGAATATCTACAAAGTTTCAGAAGAATTTGAAACTTTTAAATTTGGCGACACAGTGAGTGTCACCCCGGATTTGAGCGGCACTAGTGGTGTCATCCAGGCGACACGGCTGGTGTTGCCCAAAATAATCAGGGTTTCGTAGCACAGAAACCCTGGTTCCTAGTTACTACAGAATTTTGGGACTTTTTGTGACTGAAAATAGTGAATAAAAAGTTTATTTTGACGCTTGGATCAAGTTCGTACGGCCCCACGGTAGGTGCCAAACTGTTTATGATGAAAATCTGACAGATCTTCCGATAAATATCTCTTGGATCTTAACACCTTAAAATTATGAAAATATGTAAATAGTAGTAAAGAAAGTGGGAAAAATCGAATTCAGATCTAAGGCCAAATCTGCCTAGAAACAAGTGACCTACTCTCAAATTTGTGGCAACGCCAGCATGATCCAAGACATTACAAAGTATGATTTTTAAGAAAAAGAACATATCAAAACAAAATGAAAATAATAAAGCAGAATAAAATGGAAGGAAAAATGATACCGAATCGGGTCGAATAGGGCTGGCCTGTATCAGAACCGATCCTCTTTTATCTCTCTGATTCGGATGTTGACCAGCGAGTCTCTCCAGCAAAAGGGCTTTTGTGCCCTGGAAATGGTTTTTGATCTAGGATTGTTGTGCCCTAGGTCTAAGTTTTCTCAGGCTTAAAGGTTAGGGTCTCAGGAGGCTAGGGTTTTCAAAAGCTATCTCTCAAGTTTCTAATCCCTCTGAGATCTTTGATCTCTCCCCCCCTCAAATGGCCATGGAAAAGAGGTTTTATAGAGGGCAAAGCTTGTTGGGAAGGATATACACACGTAACAAACAAATCCCTCTGTCAAAGATGCAAATTTCGGGGGTACGGATCTAGGCATCACTCGCATTGTCGCCCGGGCAACACGCCTAGTGTTGCCCAGGCGACACGCCTAGTGTCGCTCAAGAAAATGGGTAAAAAACATTTAACAAGGTGAAAATTTTGATTTGGGGCAAAAGGAGCAATGCAACACTGCTAGTGTCGCCCATGTCAAAAATTATCCAAATTCAAAATTTCCAACTTGGGTGTGTTCCTTAGCCTTTTGTGAGGCTACTGTGGCGGCATGTCTCCTTCCAGCAAAAGGGACAGAAAAGGAGTAGGAGTGACCTTCTCCCTTCAAGTCTCTTAGATAGAAGAGCATCGTGGGCCGATGGTTTTCATCAAATGCTCCTTTCAAGAACTTGAGCAGTACTTCTAGCTCAGGATAGCCAGTTGGAGGATCTTGAGGGAAGAACTCTTGATGGGATAAAAGGGCCGACGGTTGAAAGTGTTACAAATAGAGAAGCACCCTTGAGTGAACCGAGCCTGTCTAAGTACTCGATGAGGGTAATATCCCTTGCAAAATATCGGGCTTCTAAGGTCATGCAGTAATGACCAGTCGATGGAAGTATCTTGATTGAATCCTCTAAAACCTATAAGTACCAATCAACCTCAGTAAGGCCATCCAAGATACCTCAGTACTCATCCAAGGGCAAGCGTTTGGTCTGGTCATTTCTATATGCCAAACCCCTTGCCTCAAAGGAAGCAATACGAGCCCTTGCCAAGATGCCTCGTTACTCATCCAATGGCAAGGGTTTGGTCTGGTCATTTCTATATGCCAAACCCGTTGGCTCAATGGAAGCAATACGAGCCTGCAGGGGACGTACTACGGCTATATACTCGTATGCCCATACCTGACGAAACCAAAGAAAACAAAGTTAAAAACCTAAAACATGAAAGAAAGATAAAAGTTGAACAAAGGATGTACCTGCAAGAGTAACACTCCTCCTTGAAGGTATTGATTCCTCTGGGCAACCCAATCATAAAGCTCTCGCAAACTGCCCGCCAAGATAGACAACACAATGGAAATTTCATGGTTATCCCAAAAGGTGGCCGTTAGGGGAAGCAATGCAAAAGAGACAGTTTTTTAGCTTAAAGGAAACAAAACTAGGCTAAAAATATAAAAGTAGAGGGTCCGAAGCATAACCTCCATTGAGGCCTCAGCAAGGGAACAAACCAAGGCCTCAAGATCAATCCATGCAACCCTCGGCGGGAAACAGATGTTCAAAAACTGGGGACCCATGGGGGCATGGTCGTCATTACCAATTAGGGGATTATACATGTTTTCAGCCAAACAGAGGCCAGAAATCCGAGATAACTCCTTTAATGTTGGGGTCATTTCACCTGTGGGAAGGAAGAAAGTGTTGATGAGCGGGTTAAACTGCTCAGTCAATGCTTCAAACAAATTAAAATTACATGAGATGAAGTCATATGAAATACCCTATGAAAAGAGAGTACTGAGAAAGTTGAGACCACTTCGGCCCAATCCCCGGCCAACTCAAACCATTTCAATTCCAACCCTCAAGGGATCAATGGAAAGTCCCACTAGGCAAAATTTGGGGCAAAGAGTCATCAAATGATGAAAATACCCTTCGACTATTTGAAGCCATTTGGAATGTCGCAAGAAACATTTCCAATGCTCCCTAAGAAAATGACTTACCATCTCACGCCAATCCCTGAGGAATTAGAGGCAAGTCCTATTAGGCCAAAATTGGGGCAGGCCTATAATGACAGAAGGTTCCATTGGGGCGAGAGTCGTCTAAGGACGAATATACCCTTTGACTATATGAAGTGATTCAGAATGTCGCGAAAGACATTTCCAATGGCACCTAAGAAAATGACTTACCATCTAACATCAATTCCCAATGGATTAGAGGCAAGTACTATCAGGCCAAAACCGGGGCAAGCTTATAATAATGGAAGATTCTTTTGGGGTAAGAGTTGTCAAATGACGAAAATACCCTTTGACTATTTTAAGCCATTCAGAATGTCACCAGAGACATTCCAATGGCACCCAAGAAAATGACGTACAATCTCTTGCCAATCCCCAAGGGATCAGAAGAGAGTCCCATCAGGCCAAAATCGAAGCAGGCTTATAATGACGGAAGATTCGTTTCGGGCAAGAGTCATCAAATGATGAAAAGCCCCCTAAACGATTTGAAGCCATTTCGAATGTCGCTTGAGAAGTTTCCAATGGCGCCCCAAGAAAATGATTAACCTTTTCATGTCAACCCCAAAGGGATCCAAAACAATATCCTACCAGCCTAACATGGGGCAGGCCGGACCCGATGAATGATTCCCTTAAGGGCATGTATCAGCAAATGATCAAAAGTTCCCTTTGTTATTTGGAGACAATTACAACTCACTGATGACCTTAGAAAAATTGCCATATTTTATCCTTCAAATTGACCAGGATCCGACCTAACACAGACATCTGTTCCCCCAAATAATCAATTAATTGGTCAAAGCCAATATCCCTTCAATACATTCCAATGGATATTGGAAATACTTCTTAGGGGCAGTACAATTCGATATTCATCAATGGATGCATGATATTAAACTGCTCTCCTTTTCCACAACTGTATGATGTTAAACTGCTTGAACATGAGTTTAAAATGCGAACCAAGTCTATTTTCAACCTTTCAAAAATATCTCTCTTCTAAAAATCTGAAAGTCCAGTACTATGGACAGCCCTTTCTAGAATTTTATTAAAACACTTCACTCTGTATATGTCATTTCAAAAACATTAATCTTTTTTGTTCAAATTGTAACCAGACATTAGCATTTGTTATAAAACCTTTCCCCCTGATTTCAAAACATACTTGCTCTGAAAAATGATTTTCGAAAACAAAAGAGTTAGAACGGCCCCAATAATGATTATCACATTGCACTCATAACCACTCGATCTAACAGGAAATAACAATGGCAAGTAGAAACTTCTTACCATACCCCTTTCTCCCTTCAAAGCCAAAATTAAGAAGAAAAACTCCCAATTCTTAAGCCATCACCAGCCTTAGACAACCCTAGGAACACACCTGGGATATGAGGTCATCTATGATCTATCCAGTCGAGATTTCTTTGCCCTTCTAAACTACTACATTCCATACAAGAAGTCACTTTTCCACAAGGGTCTACTTCTTGGACACTTTGTGTCTCACTGCTCGAGTGAGACACAAGCGATAAAGAGGGCCAACTGTAGACGCCCGAATCTTGATTGGAAAGGCTATTGATAGGTTGAAATGTCCCAGGTAGACTACAAGAGTATTTTCAACCATTCACACCACTAGGAACCCTTCTTCATAAACCTAGCCTCTACAAATGGGACCAAAGTTGTCAAGAGGTGAAACAAGGTGAGGCATACCCAAAGCAGCCTGACTATGAACCATTCAAGAGCAAAGGGTCTGATGTTAACTCAATGGGCACCAAAGCCCTATCAAAAGTCCGACAGTGAGGTACCAACATGGGTGACCCGGGAGTTCCCATTGGCGCTAGCACCATTCCAAATGGCACCAAGCCCTAGGCCCCCCATATTCAAGCAACAACATGACCAAGAACTCTGGCGACAGTGCCAATGCCGCCAGAGCCAATTCCACTAGCACCAGGTCCTGAGACCTTCACTAAGTGGGACATAGCCTAGCTAATGTAACTCAAGTGATGAGCTGACATGTTAGTCCGTACCCGCCAACATGGCAAGCCTGCACTGATATTTCAGATGTCAGTACGGAGTGAGGTTGTCGAACTCTCATTGGTTGATGATCAAACGAACGTACAACCAAAACGCCAAGACAACTGGTATCTGACGACATTCGAAATGGCGTTAGTTGGAATAGCTTCAAGCCGTGATAGATCCATTCAAAACCACTAGAACGCAACACGTGTCCTTAACAGCGTTTGAAGGCAGACGGAATGCCGTCGGCGCCATTGCCAATGGCTCCAGATTCTGACAGGTCGTACAGAACCTGAGTTAATGAGCAATTAATATTTATAGATCATCATTATTATATCAATATCATTCCAACCAGCGCCAACTCCATTCCAAATGTCGTTGAAGCTCTGATGACCCAAAATCGCACAAAACTGAATACAGGCCATCATATATCCATTTTCGCCTATAAAACGCCCCTTTAACCTCAGGAAAAAGGTCCGAGTTCCTTAAATCTTGAGCCTAATTTATGTCCAAAAATCTCTTGATCTTAAGCTTAAGTTTGAGCTTGAGGGAAGAGCCCTAAGGTGAACCTCCTTTGAGCAACTCCCATCCTACCAAACCTTACAATCCAAAACTACAAGCCTAAACTCCTAAAAGATACATTTCAAATCGAAGGCGGTTGGGATAATCAAACCTTCCAAAACCCCATCTTTCTATTTCTATTTGCCCCATTACAAACTGAGAAAGTTTGGGATTGATTGTGTAACTTTACGATCTGAATCAGTGCCAAATTTGAGAGTCCGGCTTGGGGGCCCGGCCCAAATGTTGTTTTTCTTCTTCTTTCGTTAGTTTTTCTAGCATTAATTATTATAGTTAGTCTTTCTTCTTTCTTCTTTTCATGATTTTATTTCTCTTTTCTCCTTCTTTTGATTTTTCGATTTACTTCTCTTTTAGCTATTTTTGTATATGTTTTTCTCTATCTTCCCCTATTTACGATCATATCAATATTCATTGTTTTCTCATTAAATGTAGTCCTTAATATGTATAGTTAGTTATGTTTGATCTTCTCTTTCATTCCTTTATCTTACCATTGCATGATTATTTCCCTTTTTGTTAGTTTGTAATTTTTTTTTTTTGATGTATTTATTACTCTTCCTTATTCCTTTGGTGATAGTGTAGATCTCATCTCCTCAGCAAACCCCCTTTTTTCATCTCTCAACCTCCTCATGAAGTAGTTTTTATTCCTTTTTTGAAATAATTTATTTCTGGTTAGGATTTTTATGTTTTTTCTTCTTTCTCTCTTTATTACATTAGTAATGAAGATCTCTCTTTCTTTCCTTTCCCCTTTCAATAAATAGTGACCTTCTTTCTGTTTATAGAAAATGTCCTTCTTGGTTTATTACATCTATATATCTTCCTTGTTTCCCCCAGTTAATAGCATAGATTTTATTTCTCACCCCAATCTTTCATTTCCATTATTTTTTGATGGTATTTTCTCTTCTTACTATACGTGTTTCTTTTAATTGGTTGTGTATATTCCTCTTTCTCCACTTATTCATGTAATAATATATATTTCCCTCATCGCTCTCATTTCCTATCTTCTCTTATATTTATTTTCTCTTTCCCTTATATTTTGTTCAATAGTTTAGTCTTTTTTCTTCTCTTCTTGAAATATTTAACTTCCTTGCTCTTCACTATCTTCTATTAGGAACTTGCATCTATCTACCCTTCTCTTCCCCCTCTTAATGAATCACTCCCTACTTCTCTCTATGTCATTCGTGTTAACCCTCCTTCTTATTTTCTTTCCTTTTATTTTTTTCTTATATCTAGTTTTGTTAGTCTCATTACATGTGACTTATTAGTATTAGCTACCTTCTACCATCCTCTCTTCCATTTTATATCTCCCCATATTATATTATTGTCTTTATTCTTATTTTATACTCATATCTCTCCACCTGGTTGATGAGAATCTCAACTTTTTTGTTCTTCAATATCATGTCCGTATTTTCATGTTATTATCTCTCTATTTCATTCTATGTCATGCATGTTTAGATTAGTCATGTTCTTTTGTCTCCATGCTTTTTATTTTCTTATTTTTAATGCATATTGTAGTTAGATTATTTACTCCAATTTATTTGTATATTCTTAGTTTAGGTGATTATTTGTGGTCCTCTTCCGTTAATCTCTTTCTAAACCTATTTTCCTAAAATCATCCTTTTAGCTCAAAACCTCTTTTTAAAATCTCCTTGGTTGAGTTCCAAGTTTAAGATAGGAGGGGAGCTAGCTTCGTCAGCGATCCGAGATGGATAAGATCTTAAGACCCGATTCTCCCTCAGAGTGTAATTTGACGGGACCCATACTCTAGCAACTTATTAATTTGTTTGCACCGAAACCAAGGCAGAGGCATAGTCTCCTACTTAAAATTTCGAGAATGAACATAACCTCAAACAATCAATCTGTTGGAACTGGACCAACCATGGGGCATCAATAACCCGAGGAGCCATGACACCCCTCTGGTAATATATGATAAACATCAATGTACCACTTTGATTATCGAGGCTAGCAACCCAGATCGCAAAACTTTTTGAAGCTCTCCTTGCTTCAAACAAAATTGATTCTGTAAAGAAAAATACAATTATGGGTCGCCCGACGCCTGACATATAGGCTTTCATGTCGAACATGCTCTAGAAGTTATAGAAGACAAGATATCGGCGACAATCATGAAAGCCCCATGTTTTAAAAGGGATAAGAAGGACCGAAGACGGCTAGGGTTCTCACACACCCTCACTAAGTTTTATGAAAAGCTCGAAGTACCGATTAATTTCATCTTGACGGGTATTCAAAACCATGACTCTATAAGCCATGTTCCTCTTAGCCCACAAACGAGAAATGTCACCAATTCACCTATCGGAGCTCAACGGCTTCCAGATCAGGGCCAACGTAATTTTACGCTTCCACCTGATGATCTTAACTCCACAAAAATTTCAAAAATCTCATTTTCCAATGAGCGCACAGTCCCCGATAGGGGACCATCTTGCCCAACTCAGCTTGATTAGTCAGAAGGTAGACCTTAATCAAGGCTATGCCCTTTCGACCTCCCAAGAGGGCCAAGGGCAAAGATTGGTCCCTCACTCTGATGACCTCTAACTCACTATAAGGTTCTAGCGATATAAACAAACATCGATGCCAAAAAACAAGTAGGCGCAGGGTACCCATAGGCGTACCTGTGCCCCCGTATCCTCCTGTCATTGCTAATAACCAAACACAAGGCATTAATGTTAATGAAAATTCAAATTTCTCCAAGGAAAATAACATTGAAATGTAAAACATTCAACAAATCCTATAATGGAAATTTAATTTTGAGTGACAAGTCGAACTTTTCCTTCTCGGATTAAGCGGAGGCGGAAGCCAATAATGATCCTGAGCTGAAAGAGTTTAGATCTAATATCAAACTATTCGAGCATAAATTCGATGGTTACTCTGATGTCTATGGGGTCTTGGTTTCCCTCCATGCGGGGGTGAGGAAACCCTCTCTCGAACAACCGTAGAGGTCCAGTGCGCGGTGGACGCGCATGCCCTCTTACTTGTGGATAGGAAGCCTATAGCAAGAGAGATTTTTGTTACTGGAGAGCGAATCGATCTTACCCTGCTTGTGGGTTCGGGGACACGCCAGGGTGGGTGGCCCACTTAGAGCAATTATGAAGCCCTCTGGCTGCTCATCAGCACGGTTTGGACAGGAGGCCTCCTTAGGTTCTCAATCTCTCTCCTTTTACTCTCTCAGTGCTATTGGGATAGGATCCTGATGTCCCTCCTCCCTGGATGCCCTTTTGAAAGGAGTTGCAGGCCACTAAAAGGGTTATGGGTATAAGTCGAGGGTGGAGGCCTGCAGGTTAGTACATGTCTGTGGGCTTGCGGACGTGCGCGGGCTTCCACACGAATGGGGCCATGCACACAGAAGTGAGAGGAGAGAGAGAATGAATAACTCGGCTCGCGAGAAATGGGATGACCCGCGCGACCGTGAAGTTCATGGGATCGAGTACTTAGGAGTACCCTCCCTCTCAAATTTTTCTCTCTCTTCCTCTCTCCTCTCTTGGATGGACTAGGGGCTCACAGAATAAGACAAGGCAAGAGTAAACTAGCCTCG
This sequence comes from Amborella trichopoda, assembly GCF_000471905.2. Next base: position 2,952,326 of record NW_006499617.1, on the reverse strand, counting down.
ATTCTTCCCAGCCTTTGGGGTATTGGAGCTTCCAAAAAGGGGAACTTTTGGAGCGATTTTCTCAACCCTTTTGCAAATGAGCTAAGCTTGCTTATATAGAGGATTCACCAAATAGGAGAGAGCACTCAAAATCCAAGCATAATAACAATTAAAGAAATTGAAAAAACAAAAAAAATTAGGTGCAAATGACCAAAATATCCCTGTGATCTTTTACCTGAAGGACAAGATCGTCCTTGCATGTAGGCTACTCCATCATGAGAAGACCTTGGAAGCTGGCCCTGGCAACTGTTCGGCTTTTTCAGCAACATATCTTCATTCTTCTTTCTATTGCGAGCATTTTGATGCCTTTCAATCATGTTATGGTGGCCTTCTTCCCCGAGGTGAAAGTCCGGCCAGTTTTGTGAACTTCGTTGCAGTCGTTTTGCACCAAGTTGGGAAAAATTTGGTGCAGATTTGTGTCTTCGATTATTTTAGAAGGTTACCGGAGAAAGGGATTCCAATAACCGACTGGATTTTCTTCTTTGCTGACCTGAGGACATGCATCCATTGAACAAGGGATTGAATGCAAGAGTCATACTAGAATGTAGCTCTGTGAGAGGTGGTTCTTTTGAACTCTTCCTCGCATCAATCCATGGCCTAGATTTTGAGCTATGCTTCATCAAATCCGGAGCCTTTTGAACCTTTTTTTTATCCTGGTTTATCTGGCTGCTTTCCTCTTTAGAGCAATAGGGGTTCTTGGTCACGCCACAGTGAGTGCCTTCGGTCTAAATGATGGGGTTGCTGTGATCTAGAACATATTAACATTTAAGCTCTATCTGATTTCAGGGGAAGGCACCATAGGTTAGAGAAGTTGCTACTGCAAAATGTTGTCGCAATCCCAATTTTCAGGACTGGTTTGGTAAAGCCACATTGCGCTATGGTAAAACCTATGAGTTGCGAGCCCATATGAGCATAGACCCTTCTAGAGGGATTCGATGAAGCCCAAATTTGGTCCTCGGGGATTTTTCGACGTTCTGAGCACAATGACGATGGTCTGGTGCCTCGTTGCAGCCTCTATGATAGGGCTACAATGGAGGATCCTTCTTTGGTGCTAGAACACTGCACCCAGGTCACTAGGCTAGAGGCTTTATTTTTCGGCACAATTCTGGCCTGCAGGTATTTCATGAACCCGTGAGACCAGACTATTGCCGACTCTAGCCTTATTCGCATGGGCTTATGAAGGTACGTCAAAAATGATATACAACATACTCAACAACCATCATGGAAGAGACATTCAATGTCAAAGTCAAATTGGAAGATGACCCTAAGATCACTAAGATTGGGACTTCTCTATCACCAAAAGTATAAGAAATAAGGTTCACCTTCATTATGGAATATCAGAATGTCTTCGCACGATCATACAGTAACGTTCAAATAAGAAACCTAATTTAAATAGGAAGCCTAATCCAAATAGAAATCAAGAATAATAAACAAACTTTCAAGAAACAACACTGAATTATGCCTAAGATTACCTCCATATGACTTAGCATAACCCCATACTTATTACCGAATTAGTGGCGCATTGATCCTCATATCATACTTGAGTCATGGAATATGGAGATCACATTATCAATACCCTCTAAGTCTAAATCGGGGTTGAGATTATAAGCCAAAAAACTAGGGTTCCTTTCAATTTAAATCTCTGGGCATGTAGCATTTTTTCCCCACCCCTCAACCAAACTAGGCAGGGCATGCCCTCCTTAGAATATCTAGGTGTGGCATGCCACCCTAGTAGTAGTCTAGTTGGGTTGCACCCAAGAGAGAGAAATTTAGAGAGAGATGTGGAGCATGGAGGAGAGAGAGAGGCTACCAACTCAATCAAGTGAATGGGGTGGGAGCCACCTTTTATGTGGGTCCTCATGGATAAGGGTACGACAACTTTTACTATGGCTCAACTTTTACCTTAGGAATCCCCAGCAATCTATGACGTGAAGAGAGAATTAAATCTGATCTATTCAATCCCTTAATCAGCACTCAAAATTAAAGAATAATTCTAGAAGAGGATTGGTACAAATGTGTTAGGAAGTGACTTTTTGAAGCATTCGACCTATGCTAAAAATCCATGCTTCAGAATTATCTTCTCAAACCAACTCAATAGGACTAATGACCCACAGGGTCGTCGTAAGTACTCATGATTAGTCCATCAAGGCTTGCAATAAATAGTAGAACTAAAAACCTAGTGTGTGGACTACAAGTTTCTCAGAAAGAGAAAATTATATCAATAATGATGAACACACACATATCACTATAGTTTAGGCAGATTCTCTCTTACACACATGTACACGATCCTCACAGGGTGCTTCTCAAAATATGGCTATCATGTTTATATTCCATGTTGTGGTTGTTGAGGATTTGGCCCTTGCCTTTATTGGTCTCCAACCACACACAGGAGACCACTAGCCTTCTTACTAACAAACATCATTTCTATGCATATCTCCAACTTAAAAGGCATGAATCTACAGCATAACCCTCAAGGGTAGTTCCTAAGCCCAGAGATAAGTGTTCTGGAAATTACCTGGGCCTAGATCGCTCAACGCAAGGTCAATTAACCATTGGTTCATATACCCCCACTGAAGCTCACATCCACTATAATTTCTATTTTGCATTCTCTCAAGGCCTCTAAAGGCTACAAATCCCAACAACATAACTTGAAACTATAATGAAAAACAATCACTACAAGTGGTCAATGTTTCCTCCTGCCTATCAATTAACAAACAAGATGATAATGGTCTTCCATCTTTGGAGCAACCCTGTTATTACATATTCAGAACTGCACATTATTTCATGGAAGTTCCCAAGCATTTATATGCCAGTTCATGATGCAATGAAAGATGAAGAATAAATAAATAAAATAATAATAATAATAAATAGATTAGAGAATATATCTACTCTCAAAGTTTGTAAGAGAGTTCATCTTAAAGATCTCTTCACAAGACTAAAACAACTTGTTTCTTCTCAATTAACCAGTTCTTAAAAAGAAACCTTTTTTTCCTTTAAACACAAACTAAAAAAGGGATAAAAATAAAAATAAAATGACAAAATTAGACACCTTCTTGCCACATTAATCTCTCTCCCTTTTTCTAACCATCAAATTTAAATATCTAGCCAAACTTTATCCTACCTATTTTCCTCTCCAGTTTTTTAAGAACTTCATCGTTTAAGATAAAGGAAAAATCTTAATTCTACCCCAGATATCTCTACAACAAATAAACATAAATATAACATTAAACCTAAAACATCTAAAAATAAAAAGAACTTTAAAAACGTCATTGCATAATTCTCCTACGGTTGGGAGAAGCTCGACCTCGAGCTCTTCTTTATTTTAATTTTTAAAAAAGAAAAGAAGATTATAATTGAGTGTGAATAAAGGGGTTTTCAATATGTATGCATTCATTATTCTTTATTTTATTTTATTTTTTGACAAGATTACTAACTTTTATTGATAAAAAACAAAGAAAGAATAATTACAATGGTAAAGAGTTACTAATAATGACCTGAGAACTACTAACCCTACTCTTGGCCAACGATTTGCTATATCAATGGCATCTCGATAAACATAGTGAAAAAGAACCCTCATACAAGTGTAAATATTAATCTTGAGATATGGTTTATCACAAGATTTTCCAAAGATATGCTTATTTTTTTCCATTTGTTTTACAAATTCAACTTGGTTACATAGCCTTTTTAAAGCATGGAGAACGAATTGATAAATTTCACCAAAACTGATATTTTGAATAGTGAGTCCTTGATTTTCCATTGTCTTTGTTACTTCCTTTCCAAAGGTAGGAGGGATAGATTCAAATTTATAACTTCAAGCCAATTCGATCTCAAAGTCCGTGGAGGTATCCAAATCCTGTTATACTAATTGATGACATTTAAAGAATCATTTTCCGTAATGCAACATAGACCTGCATCTACTATTCTACCCACATTCCCTATTCGATTTGCTTTTCATTATCCAAAATATTATATATCCCCGAGGGTGCATGTAACATACTTTTCTTTTCTTTTTTGGTAGTTCAATGGTAGGAATTGAACGTGGTAGGAATTGAACGTGAAATGTAGCATTGTTAAAGTCAACTACTAGTCACTCAAGCCCAAGCTCGATTTCTAGCATATGACATGTTGATAATGAAAAATGGAAAACCACACGGTACTGTGGTGTCTGATAAAGTATAAGCCCCAACAATTTAAAATGACCAAACTACTTTTAACCTCTATTGTCTGCCATTGGGAAAATGGATGGCGATCTCTCATGGTGGACCATGTAGCTTCCCTTACTTTCCTAATGTACAATCACTGACCCACGTGAAATGGTACAGCCCCTACAATGTGCTCAGCATAGAAGATCACGTGTGCTCCTACAGTTGAGGGACCACCGCTTTATTTGCCATTTCATGATGGGGAGAAAATTCTCCAAGAGCTCAATGCAAGGATAGTTTTTTATTGTTCATGTGTCGGTAGAGAACTTTGAGCAAAACAGTTGGAAATCTTTAGTACCCCATGTGAAGAAAAGCTATGTTGATTGGATACCCATAAAGTTTATAGCTTGTTGCAGGGATTTTGAACAGAAAGGACAGATTCTTAGTGTCACTACCCACTTTCTACAAAAGGGAATTTTATCAAATTACTCATAAAAGATGAACAATTTAATAGCTTACCATATTTTTCAATTTAATTTCAAAATCCTCATTAAAAAAAACATAATCTTGAGTTGGAATCGTTGTAAATAGATAGAATGTTAAATAGTTTAGTAATTCAAATAAATTTCTGCGTTCCATAAATACTTATTTCCCATCAAAAAATAGGAAAATGCTCCTGGCAAACGTTTTATAGAATATGCTATATGTTGGTATGAGAAGGAGGAAAAAACTTTTGCGGTCAGATCTCCCTGGGTGCCATTATATGCAATATGGCCCCTAGTGGGCATCAATCAATTCATTTATGAGTTCGATCCCTGGAGTAGTGGACAGATTTTTTTTATTTTTGTAGCATGCTCTAACAAGTTACAAGATAATTTAATTTGATGGTTTTCAATCCACAAAAAATAAAAAAATAAAAATTTTGTTTAAATGTATGAGAAATATGCAAAGAGATCATTTACTTTTTCGAAAAGTAACACTTAGACCATTCATTTTTGATACAAAGAAGTCATAATTAATCTTGAATTTTAGATGTAAAACTTATGCAGCTTCATTGACCAAGCTCAAAATTCAACAGAATTATTGTCGAACTTTGCGACTCACCTAAGCTGTCAAATTTCATATTGGATGGTTAAAAATTGTTGTGACCTACTTAAACTAAAATAAATGGTCTTATCGTATACAATCCGGTTGCATTTAATATAAGGAGGTCTCAATTGCCCTTGTTTGTCAAATTTAAAATCGGTTAGTTGTAAGTGTGTCATTGACCAACCTCAACATTCAATAAAGTTTTTTTCGAGCATTGTGTTATACCCCAAACAATCCAATTTGATATCTAATGGCTTGTAACAATTGTGACATCCCTATAACAACTCTCTTAGCATACAATCCTTTTAATGAAAGCATCGGGTTTAAGAATTTCAAAGTTTTGTTACACTAAACGTATTTGTATAAACTTTTTTGTAAAGAGTGATTGCTTTAAAAACCATAATGCAAAAAGGGTTTTCACTTCGAATGAAAAGCCCTGAAAAGTCAGGGGTGGATAACTTTTTCACTTTTCTTTAGAGGCCTAATCAACTCGCTCCCGTCGTGTGGCCTGATAGGGTCCAAGCTGGACTCGGACCCAGGTCATCACGAAGGGGCCCGCCAAGTTCAAAACATAGACCCAGACCCGGACTTGATTCGGGTTAAACAGCTCACTCTCGTCGTGTGGCCTGATAGGGTCCAAGCTGGACTCGGACCCAGGTCCTCACGAAGGGGCCCGCCAAGTTCAAAACATAGACCCAGACCCGGACTTGATTCGGGTTAAACAGCCGGGTTGGCGAGTTGACTGGCACGATTGCGACCCTATTTGTTTTTTAAAGGTTACGACCCTTTGTTTCTGTTTGTTGGCTTTTGAACTCTCCTGTCAATGGTCAACCCACAACTCATGTAAATTTGAATTGTTAAGAAAAAAAAAACTCAAGGAAAGATGCTAAGCGTAGCTTCATTGAGCTTACGAATTCAGGAGAATTCCAAAGAAACGATATTTTAAGAAAAATATTTAGTTTACTTGAGCCCCTACTCTTTCATGTAATATAAATAAGAGAAATTATCAAACGGAATATGCCCAACATTTGGACTATTTTACATTTTATCCTAGGTGTGAATTGATGAATTTCAAGACCCATTTTGATGTGTGATTTGTCGGGAATTTGAAATTTGATTAAAATATTGATGGACAATTGACACCAGGTAAAAACATATGGGTAAAATGTTAAATAGTTTACATCGTAAGATAAATTTCACTATGATTAAATTTCTTAGTTAAGAACTTAAATTTTGTACCTCTGCTCTTGAGCAAAGAGAGTAAAACAAAACTCATAGGAAAAAAATCTGCAAAAAATTTCCAATTATGTCAAAGTAATTATCATGAAGCCAGATTTCGAAATGACAGCATAAATCTGGTAACAACAAAAGATGGTATGCACTACAACAACAACATGAACTAAATACTTTTTTGAAGTTAAATTTACTGAAAAATACCTATGAAGGCCTGAATATCGACCCTAGAATTTGTTGCATATAGTCGCCCAAAATGGACAAAAATTTGTTGCACAGATTGGTCCTGCATGGAATATATGATATCCTACCCATAATAGGATGCAACATTTGACTTCGGAGTTCTTCTGGAATAACACAGCCCAAAATAGTCCCTTTTACGGTCCCTTTTAGATGTCTAAGAAATGCAAAAGGATCAAATATAGAGAAAGTGGCGCAAGGAAAAAAAATAAATATGAACTTCGGATCGAATGGGAAAGGAACTTAGGCAAGTACATAATTAGAAAAAGGAAAGCTTTTTATTTTTTCCCCTATTGTATAGAAGCTATATACTTCTCCCTATCTAACCGTCCGATCTGAATGGATGGTTGAGATGTACCTAATCACATTGTCAAACCTCTACACTATTTTATTTTAAATTTTTTTTTTACAAGATATTTTAATACCAATATTTGGGCGTCCACTTTTATCTTAAATTTGCACATACAAAACTATAAAAAAAGATAAAATAAAATGGCAAAAATACCTCAAAAAGTTTTAGGGGTATTTTGGGTATTTTATTTTAAAAATATTTCTTTAAATTTTTTTTTTTTGGTAGGCCCATTGAGATGATGGCATATACCAAATTTTATAATAATATGATTTGGAGAAAAATAACTCGAAATGACATACTCTGAGACATTAGATCTACTTCAAATGGGTAGTGGCTTACTTGATCTAAATTAGATGCTGGATGGACGGGAGAAGTCTATAACTTCTATACAGGAGGAGAAGTATATAAAGTTTTTCCGAAACAAGGTTAAAGAACCAAAATAGCATGGGCAACTACTTCGTCAATAAAACGCAATGTCTCAAGTCTTTTTTTGGGTAGATTAGTGGAGATTACATGCCCCTACCCATTTTTAGAAATAATTAGTTGTTTTCAAATGCATCAGTGAGAATGAAAACTTAGATCGGTAGCTGAGGCTCAAGTGGTACTGTTACTATGACCTCATCCCCATTCCCATAATCGATAGAATGGAGTCAGATCCAAAGAGCTCGGCAGCAATACCTCAAGTCTTTTCCAAGAGAGTAACAAGCGTTTCTTTTGTTCCAATCTCTAGCCTGCGACGAAGTCATTGACGTATGATGATGTAAAAAAATATAAATCAGGAAGATGGGGAACATATCCAGCATAACATCGCATTCCATGCTTTAAAGCAGCGTTTTAAAAAACGCCGAGTCGAACCGGACTCGCCCGGTTCGACTCGGAAATAGTGAAAAAAGAACCGGATCGCCCAAAAATCGGAAATCGTCCGATTCACTGTACGGAATCGGCTAGTCCGAACAGTGAATCGCCGATTCCGTAAGGTATTT
>NW_006499617.1:2826194-2943034 GCF_000471905.2 Amborella trichopoda | reverse complement strand
CGGCGATCCGGATCGGTTTTTGAAAAGCCAGATCCGGGTCACCGATCCGGTTTTTAAACCATTGCTTTAAAGGAAAGATTGTCCGTAATATTCCGTAATATTTTCAATATTATATTGTGGTCTATATTTTCTCAAAATTTATGCAGACATTCTACATTCTTAAAAGAATTTATAATTTTCCTAGTTTGCCAATGGTTCGATGTTAGCAACCCTGTCTAACTTCTCCAACGTCGGGTTGCCACAATAGCGACTTGCTATCAAACAACAAAGTGAAGAGCAGTCTGATATGTGAGATATTGGACTAGGCCAACGTTAACTTAATATATACCTTTACAGCAATACGATGTTCATAACATCAGACAAACCCAGAAATTGGGCATCTGGTATAATTGAAATATTGAAGTAAAAAATCTCTAAAAAAAGGGAACTACGTGCAAATTTTGAGAAAATATGGACCATATTGTACAATACTGAAATATTTTCATGTCCGTAAGAAAAAGTCCAATTTTAAAATGGAATAGGTTAAAATAAGGCTTAGGCCTTATGGAAAAAAGTAAAGGCTAACCTTGAAACTCATAAAAAATTGTAGTTTCAGAATTAGAAAATCTTCAAATTGATCATCTCGACCTTAAATATTATGGTTGTTAGAAAAAATATAGATTTCAAACCTTAAAAATAATGTATAGTGTAATACATCATCTACACGTTCATTTTCAACTGTTCACAGACCAACAAGATCTGTATTGATTTTTGAGATACGGATTTTATAATAAGTAGTGAAAATCAATTTTAGAGCTGTCATAAGAGTTTCTCATCCCTGAATAATTTTCCAGGTTTTAAGGTGAAACTTTACTCCCTATTTTTTTTTTTTAGTTTTTTTATTATTTTTTTTTTTTCATAGCGCCCGGGCCTAATTGAACTGCGTCCTTTTATAACCGGTAGGTCGTATTCATAAAACGGGTAGGCCCAACATCCTCACTGATTCACCCAAAAAAAACAAAAAAACAAAAAACAAATAGGTCGTATTCGTAAAAGAGTACTCGTCCACTCATCATCCTCAAAGACCCTCTTCGCCTTTCTCATTCTTATGTTTACTTATGAGGAAGTGGAAATGCTCAAAAAGCCCGTCCGTAACCGTCCATATATTACATGTGAAGTCTGACAGTCAATTTCATTCTTGGGAGGGGAAATTTGGGTAGAAAAAATGCAGTGCACTCATCGTATGTAATCCATTTTCTCAATATGTTTACTAAACATGGGAAAGGTGTTCAGTAAAAGACAGAATCCTAAATGCACTCTAATAATTTTATGTTGGATGATGCAAAAGGGTACACAAACGAAGTTATTGTGAAAAATGTGCAAGGTAATCATTTCTTCACAAATATGGACAAACAAGGTGGTGACATGGTAACTTGTAACCACATACCAAAACATTTTGCATTGTTTTTGCTATAAGACGCGTCAATGTTGATATGCAAAGCACAGGGCACTACTGTCATTAATATTGAAAAAATAAGGAGCCAATTATGTCAACAACAAAAAAAAGCTGAATTGACTTAAAAATACAAGAAATAACAATTAATATAGACTTTTAAATCATATTGCCTCTCTACCATCCTTGGACCGCTTTAATTTTTTTTTTTTAGTTTAACAGTTGGTGACCGGTTTGAGAATGGAGATCTCGAACCGCTTTCTTAGGCTCAATCAAGTTAGCAGTCCGAAGTCCCCATGCTCGGACCACCCACACGGTCGTGTTCAACCACATTATAGGTTGTCCGAGGATGGAAACCTCAAAATGCTTGTAATGTGGTGTAACACGACAATTTGGGCCATCCGAAGATGGGGAGCTCAGATTACCTCTAATGTGGTGTAAGACCATATTCTGTGCCGTTCGAGATTGGGGACCTCAAACCTATCTCCAACTATCTTAAAACAAAGGACACAATATAGAAAACTAAAACATAAAAATTAAATTAAATTAAATCTGGTCCTGGGTTGGTATACTCTGACCGAGAAGCATTTTAGGAAAATATAAAAATTCTACCATAACCAACCTTCCTTGTAATTTTTGGGTCAATTCGATTCCTTTTGTGTATTTTTTTTAATGTTTATATAACTAGCTCAAAAAAAACACAATTGATTAGGAACTCAAACAATTGATTAGGAACTAATGTACCGAAAATCAACTTGGCTAGGGTACTCGATATCAAACAATAGGCCAACGACCAGCACAGAACCCCACTTCACAGTTACCACCATGACCCAAGAACCATAAATAGTGAGCTAACCCTTACCTCAACCGAACCCAAACCCCACGGCTAGGCGACCCACCATGGACCAGATACAAAAGATAATAACCAGGAGGCGCCAACACAGCTGACCCTGGAGGCACACACTCAACCCTGTAAGACCCATCATGCCCACCCTTAAGCCCCATCACTGTCAGAACCAATAGCCTCTGGTTCATAGAAACAGAGTGTGTAGTAAAAGAGGGAGCCACCATTGTAACCAAAATTGTATCCACACCCTTTATTGCTTTCTCCTTCATTTCAATATTTATAAAAAAATGTTGGCTATAGGACAGTGTTCTGCCTGGTTTTATCGATGTGATTCTCGGCCTTGAGCTCTTCAGTTTCATATAAGGTGGAGAGAAGATGTCGAGGCTCAGCTCAGTCGGGAAAAGAACACCGGAAAAATTGTATCTCATATTCGGGTTACTTCCTCCCACAAGAACTCGACCATCGGGAAGTAAATGGGCAGAAGAGTGATATAGCCTTGGGATCGAAGCTGGGCTTAAAACCTCGAACCGATGGCCTATTGGCTCATCGGGTTTATAGAGCACAGGGCTCAAAACTGGGTCTCTTCCGACTCCCCAGCCTGCCGTTCCCTTTCTGGCTCCATTAATAATGAGAACTTCACCAGTGGGAAGCATTATCATGTCACCCATGACTCTGTTCAATGGCATTGCCTCAATGCTCCATTCTGGGGAATCGTCGGTTGCTTTGATCCGACCACATGTCCTAGAGGCAGGAAGGAACAGGCCTTTGTTGGCTTGAAAATTAGAATGTGATGGTGCACCGCCACATACAAGGACTTCCGCATCCACTGGTTGTGTACTATTTACAGCTAAGATGAGTGGAAGCATTGCAGAGGAACCAGTGCTTGGGTAATTTCGTGACTCACCCGATAGTGCCGGAAATGTGCGCACCACCCGGTGGGTCATGTAGTCTAGAGAGATGGCCTTCGTGTTTGAGAACAAGAAGAGGGTGCCATCAGGCAAGAGATGGACAAATGGGTATAGATTATTCTCGCACTCATCTCTAGTCTCTGAAAGAAAGTCCAATGGATATGTGCATTGCTCCGATGGATCGGTTTTCGGGACAAACTCATAGCTGAACTCTTTTCGCCCGCCAACAACTATTATGCGTCCATCAGGAAGGATTTGGTTGCTGGCATACCACCGTCGCACCGCTAGGCCGTCAGGGGTCTCAGCCCAATCACAGTCAGAACATGGCGAGAATGTGCGCACAACGCGCTCCCCATCGTTAAATCCACCTGTCTGAATCAAATGGCCATCCGGCGCAAGTGCGCCGGACGAGCACCAAGTGTCTGTCTGTAGGGTGAGAGAACGAACAGCATGGGTGACCAAGTCGAGCTCGACAGAGTGAGCCCAACAGTCAGTCTGAAGAGCCTGGTCGTGAGGGTCTTTGCGACATCGGCCTTTTGGCAGTGACACATTTGACGGCCCAAAATCGGTCCTGTCGAATATTATGACCCGATCATTTGGTAGCAATGCCATGTGCATGGCGGAGATACCAATGCTGCGCTTCATAAGCTTCCATTCACCACCTCCACTGGCTAGGGAAAGGACACAGCAAGCTGCAAATATAAGCATTGCAAGTGCAAGGGGTGAAAGTGTGGCCATGGCGAGCCTGGTTTTCTTGGAGTGAGGCAAGAGTCTCATCAGTCGTGTGCATGTCTGGGCTTAAATGGCGCCACAACCGATGCCAACAACCTTGCACTGCCCTATGCGGCATGCATAATTGCAAGACCCAAGATCTAATGTCTTTCCTCATTATGACCCCTTTATCTAAGAGAGGCTTTTACATGGGTGATATGATTTTGCATTGCGCTTAGGAGTGGGCTGGCCAGGTGCTGTGGCGGCCCAAAAATACTAGGGGTTCGGTTACTGTGTCCGTACGGCCGCCCTACTAATACGTGCCTGGAAAGGCCTTGTTCCGGCTGTCTCTTCTTTTTGTTTCAATTGTCTGTGGCCCGACTCGACCCTAACAAGACCAGGGTTAGGCTTGAGCAGCCCATGGGGCCAAGATGCAGGCCAATGCCAAGGCAGGCCCGTTGCTACCCTTACTTTGTGGCATCCAAAACAAGGAAGCGGTTGAGGGATAACTTTTGGGGCTGCTTGCTGTTGCAAGTATTCACGGGGAATCAACGCAGTCCCTCTAAATGCGTCTCGAGTTGTGGCTTTCTCTTTTCACTTCCCTGTCTCGAGTTGTGGCTTCTCTTTTCACTTCCCCGTGAACTTTTTCGTAGTGCAGAAAAGAGAAGAGTTAATGTGAGGAAGTAGAGGAACACCTGCGGTTTCACTAGACTCACCAAAATTCACTCGGCTCCCGAAATTTGGGCAAGCTTCGTGTGCTTTTCCAACAGCATAAAATCCGGCCCTCCATTCGGTATGGAGGGTTAAGATTGTCCCAATCACAATGTCATGTCTCTATATTATTGTATTTTTCATTTTTTTTCTATAAACTATTTTGACACCAATTTTGTACATCCAATCCTCTATTAAACTCGCACCAACGAAAAATATAAAAAACAATATTTTTAATAAAAATAAAATGATCAAAATACCTATGAAAGCTTTAAAGGGTATTTTGATCATTATATTTTATCGAAAATTTATTTTTAATATTTTATATAGGTGTGCCCCAATGAGAAGATGACACATACTAAATTTCATATCATACAATTTGTATAAAAAAAACTAAAAATAAAATACTTTGAGATATCGGATCTAAGATCAAACGATGAGTGGCTCTCTTGATCAAAACTGGATGGCTGGATGGTAGGGGAAGCATAAATCTTCTATGCTGCAAAGGAAGTATAGAAACTTTTTCCCCGAAATTTACCAAATAAGTTCTCCCCTCTCTACTAAATGACAATGTTGCCAAATTGGCCAGGTTTCACTTATAAGCAGTGTTCGGTTGCACGAACTAGGCTTGGAACCTGGCAATATACAGGGTTTGAGTACCTCGAACCGGTCAGGATAACTGGCCCTAACTAGGTTGGTATGGATGAGGCTAAAAAGGCCAAAAAATTGTAAAATAAATCTCAAAAAAATATGAATAGTATGTTTAAAGTATTAATTAAATAAAATAATGTTAAATTAGAATAAAAAATACTACAAAAATAGATTTGAAAAATTCAATTTGTACCCAGGGGTAGTTTAGAAATAATTTAAAAAAGATAGAAAAATATAAAAATAAGCACTTATAACCCAAATTCTTCTCAATCTTTTCCAAAATAATAGAAAACATTAAAAAATTTATTACAAACAAAATTATTTTTTTTATATTTTTATTTTTATTTTAGTTTTCTTTTAGTTAGTGTGGTCAAGCTGGTTGACCACACTAACGAGCCAAAATCGACCACTGCCTATGGCCAATTCCAAGTAACCTGCTCGGGTCTGGGTTGACCAAACTGGTTTTGCGAACTGTGCATGAAAGAACATGACATTTGGCCAGTTTATGTGCATGCGACATTACTCACGAGGTCGAAATTCAGGCCTAGTCCTCTATGATTTGTTAGGTCACTCGGACTTCTGAGCCAAGTACTCGGGGTTCAACTGAGGGTCAGAATAAATAAATAAAATAAAATTTATACAAAAATGGGGAATCAATTTAAGAAATTATAAAAACAAATTTTACAATGAATTATGAGTTTCTCTTGTCATATGCCCTAGTTTTATACGGTGGCTAAGTTTGTCCGCTATCGCAATGTCTATAAATTTGGTGTCCCTGACCGAATCGCTTCAGATAATGGCCCACAATTTCACAACCATCATATAGACTGCTTGGTCAATCAGTTCGACTTTGATTGGGAGTACTCGACTATGTACCATCCCCAAGACCATGGCCTAGCTGAAGCCTTCAATAGGACTCTCTGTGATGCCATGTGCAAGGCCATCTCCAAGATGAAGAGAAACTGACATGAAAAACTCCCTTAGGTCCTATGGGCATATCACACCGCTATGTGTGTCCCACTGAAGCTACACCCTACTCATTGGTCTATATAAGCGAAACGATCTTGCCTCTAAAAGTCCAATTGCCCTCACTCCGAGCAGCCCTCCACCATGAGATGACTGATAAGGAGCAAACTTCCCTTCGCTACCAAGAACTTGATGCTCTTGACGAAAAGATGTTGAGTGCTCAACAAAGCCTTGAGATTCATCGAGGTCGTATGCCACAAAGACCAAAATCGCATACAAACACCAAACAGAGGTGGATGTTCAAAACTAAGCCTAATTATGATTAAAAGAAATTACAATAAAATCCTGAATTTAGGGAAAAAGACCAAAATGCCCTATAAACTTTTTTTGCTAATGACAAAACCATCCCTTTTTTAGGGGCCTTTCGCCATTGCCAGATCTTAGAAGCTTTTTCGGATGTTTGTGGCGGTGGTTCAGACGATCCATCATCGTAGTCCTGATGCTTGCTTGATTATGAGGAGTTTGATGTCTTTTGATCGTTTTATGAAGGACTTTTCCCGCGGGGTAAAAATCCAGCTCGGTTGTAAACTTTGGCCGTCAATGTAGTGCGATCCATGGTGCTCTGAGCCTTTATTTTGATTGCAAATTAAAGAGGAGACTGTCACAACCAATTTGGTTCATGCTTGAAGTATTCTTGAATTTGAGAGATCACCGGAAAAAGGGATTCCGGTGACAGGGAAATCTTGCCCTCTTCAACCTTGGAAGTTACGCTATCCGACCTTAGATTGTATGCAAATGTTATACAAACTTGTAGCCCTTCGTGATACGGTCTCAACAGACCCGACTTTACGATGATTTGATGTACGGATCTCAAATTATTGCTTCACAAAGTTCGAGATGTCTTTTCCTTCGAACTCTAATTTTTTATGGTCTCGGGCTCATCTTCTCTCAAGAAAAGCTTAGGGTCTGGGTTATGTGGCATATGTCAAAATGACCAAGTAGTCGAGACTTAGCTTTTGTCCAAATTTGAGCTTATTCTTACGCTAAACAAGTGATGTATGGGTGCTTAAAGGTCATCTTGACATGTGAAAGCACAACCTCCATGATTGGAAACTGGTTTGGTGAGGCCACACCGCAATAGTGTAAAACCTACCCATTTTTTGAAATTTAGGCTCGGAATGTTCTTGAGAGGACCGATTGAGCCCAAATTTGGTCCTTGGGGTTTTTTTCAATGTTTTGGATGCAATAGCAGTGGTTTGGTATTATTTTGAAGCTCTCAGAATAGGGGTAGAGTTGTAAAGTCTCTTTTTGGCATTATAGGAGCTAGTTTTTTAGAACTGAATTTCGTCCTGATCGGGTCAAAACTTCTCTGAATTGGACGAAACTTTGCGAGCGTCCTTCAGGTATCCCAAACTACCATTTTTATGTCTTTTAAGAATGTTCTAGTACATTTTCCAGGGTTTCCCAGTTTTAGGCATAGTGTTCCCATAGTCTGGTGATATCTTGAGTACCGACAAGACCAGGTTGTTACTAGCTCTCTTCTTATTTGTACTAGGGATTTAAGTACATAAAAAATGAAGTACAACGCTCATATGTAACTACAAGAAACATCAACATGTCTATTCTATACATATAGTCACAAGGGACATCACAATATCATATTATCATACATATAAATTCAAAAGACATTATTATGTCAATTGTAGGCCATATATCAATGTAGTAGATATCGTATTTTTAAAATATCCTTGAAATAAATTCACATGAAGAAATTTATAGAAATCACTTGCACAACACTTGCACACAACACTTGCACAAAACAATTGAACATAATACTTGCACGTAGCACTTGCACATAACACTTGCAGTATTTTCAAATAATCACGTTACAGAAATACGCAAAACTTATAACGCAGAAACCCAAATTTTTAACAATTGTTTTTAGGAAAAGCAAGGCCACTTGCACATAACACTTACAATATCTAAAATTTATGCTGAAAATATTACAATTAAATGCAAAAATATCTTTGGGAATATTACAGAAATATTAGTTTTTCCAATAATGATTTTATAGGAAAAATGAAGTCACTTACCTATATGTCACTCTGAGATGGATAAGTTATTATCTTTGTTGGAGTAGAACTGGAATCAAGGGTGTTTAGCTAAAGGTATGAGAAGAGAGAGCAAATGAGTCCTATAGAGAAAGGAGCGTAAAAATATGCTCATATAAGAGAGTGAAAAGTATTATAGAATTATTTTTCTGAGAACATTTTGAGAACATTATCATGATGAGAGCATATTATAATATGTGATGATAACATACTATAACATGTAATATTAAAATTAAATAAAAATTATAATTAATATTATAACATTAAACAGTGCAAATAATATGCATACAAACAATATATAAATCAAAATTTGATACTAAATTAAATAATATAATAATGTAATGATGACACATATAGTAATATGCATGTAAAAATCATTGATAACATTACAATAAAATTAACAAATTAACTAATTGAACTCCATAATACAAAATTAAGTGTATGATATATAACTGAATAAGTCATGCGTAATAAATTAAAGGGAAAATATCTCCATAAGCCCCATTTTTAAATTTTGTATCTCACTCTCTCTTCCGTTAGAGAGACAAAGATGATGAATATTAGAGAGAGAGAAATTTGAAGGGAGTATATCACGTAAAGAGAGGAAGGGTTTAGATTGAGCATGCTTTTTTTTGTATTTGTTAGGGTTAAAAAAATAATTAAAATTGGGTAAAGTTAGTTAGGGGTTTAGGACATATATTTTGAATCATTGTGTCTATTGAAATATAAAAACCAAAAATAAAGGGTACGAAGATATTTCCCCTAGATTAAAATTGATACTCATAATATTTGAATGCTAAAATTCATTATTTATTATTGTGAGAATATTATTATAATAATATTATTAATATAAGAAAGTAATGAAGATATTATGAGTGAAAGAAAATACTATTTTTTATATGAATATCATTATTATGAGAATAATGAGAGTATTATTAAAATCATAATACCATTATGAGAGAATAACTCATGAGAATATTATTATGAGAAAGTAATGAACATATTACGAGGAACAGAGAGAGAAATAAAGTGCATAATTGTAATAAGAGAGAGAAAGAGACTTACGTAGAGAGAGAGATAGAACTCTGATGAGCTTCATCATTTGCTCATGAGGTGGGGAGGGAATGTTTTTAAAATGAGGGAGGACACTCCCCATCTTGACACATGTCAAGGAATGTGTCTTCCCTTCATATTGTTTAGTTTTTGTTAATTATTTTATGATGCCACATCACCTCCTCTTATTCTCTTATATTGTTACCTCACCTTATATCATTATCTCATTATGCCACATTATATCCTAATATTTGAATTAAATATTTTTCTTAAAAAATCAGTGGAAATGAAAGGTGTAGTAAAAGAGTGGTCCCATGGTGCATAAACAACACAATGAACCATCACTCAAAATTATTTCTCTATGTAAGTATTTTGTTTTAATTTTATATTATTATTATTATTATTATTATTATTATTATTATTATTATTATTATTATTATTATTATTATTATTATTATTATTATTATTATTATTATTATTATTATTATTATTATTATTATTATTATTATTATTATTATTATTATTATTATTATTATTTAGTTTCGGATAAATTAGGGTCATCACATTCTCACTCTCCACCAAGAACTCCTTAATTTCCACTTGGAAATCTCCACTCTCAATCTAGCTCCCTTCCGGCTCAAACGCACACTAGGAAACCCCTCCTCTTTTTTTCTCTTCTCCTCTCCCTTTCTCTCTCTTCCCCTCTCTTTTTCCTCTCTCTCCTCTCCTCCCTTCTCTCTCCTTCTCTTTCTTTCTCTCTTCCTCTTTTCTCTCTCTTGCTCTCTTCTCGGTCCTCTCCTCCTCTCTCTTTTCCTCTCTCTTCCTTTTCTCTCTCACTCTCCTCTATTTTTCTCTCCCCTCTCTTCTCTCTTTCTTCCCTTCTCTCCTTCTTTCTCTTCCTCCTCTTCCTTCTTTCTCTTCCCTTCTCTCTCTTTTTCCCCCTCTATTTTCTTTCTCTCTCTCTCTCCCTCAACCCCGCTTCTCTCTCTCTCTCAACCAAGCTACCGGCCTGCTTCTCTTTTCTTATGTCTTTGTCTCTCTCTCTTTCACATCCTCTCTCTCCCATGCCCAATCGGGCTGGCCCCACCTTTCTTACTCTCTTCTTCATCTCTCACTCTCTCTCCGTCTCTCTACCCACGTTCAACTAGTCCGATGACCACCGCTCTTTCTCTCTTTTTCTTCTCTCACTCTCTCTCTCTCCCCATGCCCAACCTTAACGGCTGGCCCACCTCTCTTTATCTTCTCTTCTTCTCTCACTTACTCTCTCTCCCCCCATCGAGTCAGTGGCTAGATCGTCGGCCCTCTCTCTCCTCTCTCTTATCTCTCTCTCACGTAACCGAGCCACCGGTCCCTCTCTTCTTCCCTTCGATCACTCTCTCCTTCTCTTCTCTCTTTCCTCTCGGCCTCTCTCTTGTTCTCTCTTCCCCTCCCTCTCTCATTCTCTTTCTCCCTCTGACCTCTCTCCCCTCTCTCCTTCTCTCTCTTCCTCGCTCTCTCTCTTACTCATTCTCTCTGTCCCTCCTTCCATCTCTTTTCTCTCTCCCTCTTTCAATCTCTTTTCGCTCTCTCCCTCTTTCTCTTTTCTCTCTCACTCGCTCCCTCTCCCTCTCTTTTTCTCTCTTTTAACCTTCTCTCACTCGCTCTCTCTATTCTCTCTCGTTCTTTATCTCTCTCTTCTCTCCCTCTCTCCCTCTCTCATTATCTATCTCTCTCTTCTCTCCCTCTCTTCTCTCTCCTCCCTCTTCCTTGCTCTCCCTCTCTCATTCATCTTAACTCTCTCTTGCTTTCTCTCACTCTTTTCCCTTCTTTTTCTCTCGCACTCGCTCTCTCTCTATTTCTCGCTCTCTTTCTCTCTCATTTCTCTAACGTACTCACTCTCTTTCTCTCTTCTCTCCCTCTCATTCTTTATCTCTCTTCTTTCCCTTTCTCTCTTCTCTCTCGCTCTTATTCTCTCTCTCTTCCTCGCTCTCGCTCTCTCTTCTCCCTCTCCCCCTCGATCTCTCTCTCCCTCTCTCCTCTTTCTCTTTCTCTTTCTCATTCTCTCTCTTTCTTCCTCACTCTCTGACTTCTATTATTCGTTCTCTCTCTTTTGTCTCTCTCTCTCTCACTTGCTCTCTCTCATTTGCTCTCTTTTTTCTCTCTTTCACTCGCTCTCACCCTCTCTCTCCTCCCCGTTCTCTCTCCCTCCTCTTCCTCTCTCCCTCTCTCTCTCCTCTGCTCTCTCTTCCTCATTCTCTCTCTTCTCTCTCTCTCTCTCTCTCTTCTCTTCTTCTCTCTCTCTCTCTCTCTCTCTCTCTCTCTCTCTCTCTCTCTCTCTCTCTCTTCTCTTTCTCCATCTCCGTCTTCTTAGAACCTTTCTTCTTCTAAGCTCCTCCCTCTTTTGCCCTTGACTCTCTACTTCCTTGACTCATATTTTATCTCCTCTACTATCATGATACCCTTCACTTGACTACATGAACCATGTTCTATAATCTGTTTATTTGCTTATTTATATGAGGTTATTTGCTAAGATGGTGTTGAAAGACTGTCAAATTAACAAATAGTCTCTTGTCATCTCCACATCTACTCCTTTCCTATTATTCTCACAATAAATTACCCATCTAATGACAAGTCAGGGTCCGCTGACTCACTTGTCTGATCATCTTACGTGTGTGTGTTCATAACGTGTAGAGTGCAAGCAAGGGAGCTAGAATTGACCTAGCCACATGCTAAGGGAAGTTTTTATCGTGATCTAAGGGAGCGCCATAAACACTCGAGTGTGTTATAAACCCACCGTGAGGTAGGTCCCATATCACATCCCATAATTCTCTCTCATTAGTTGGTACCTACCCGCACGTACACCTCACACACTGTAGTTTCGAAGAGAGAGATCTCGAGTCGAACCCACCCATCCAAGTCCCTGCACGGTCATATGACCCGACGAGATCGTGGCCTAACCAAGGCATCCATATGTCATGGGAGTATATGTGTCTCAGAGTTTTGTCTCAAATTGAAACATTTTCATTATCTCTTGTCACAGACTGTAAGTTATGATGCACATGCATAACTAACAATGGATTCAAGAAAATGTACATATCAAATCGTATCAGGTTCCTCCACATATCACATGGATAGGCATATTGAGCTTTCGGAGTATATGTATCCTAATACTTGTCACATAAAGCGATGGCTCTCATATCTTCTATCATTGAGAGTAAGTTAAACTTGAACATGCTTAACTAATAAGCTATTAGTATCATATCATTTATCGATCGTAAGTCAGAATACATAGGGGTTGACAAATGAGTATATCATATCTTTTATTTCTTCATATCATAGTAAGGTATACCATATTTTCATATCATGTCAAAGGCATATCACACCTTCATATCATATCAGGGGCATATCTTGGTAGGTATTATTAAGAACTATGCTCATTCTTATCCACCATTTGTTAATACAGTTATCAAGCTTGAGTTAAAAGACTTTGCTTTATCATACTATCTTCATCAAGCGTCTGTTAGAACATTCTTAGTCATGCATACGGTGAATAAGCACATATTCAATTACCAAGGCATATCTTCAAAGGTTTAGCTTATTAAGCTCACATATCTTTATCCAGCGTGCGTTAGAACCTCTATCTTATATACACCTCAATCTTTTTCAAGCATTCATTAGATGCTTCTAATCTTATATGTGACTAAAATTACACCTAACATCTGCCCCTCAAGGGGTAAACACCTCTGATTCACCTCCGGGTTTCCTTTTCTTCTCTTCACATTTTTTCTATTACTCCTTAAGGAGTCTTGCTCTTGGTTAATCCCCCCTAGAGGGGTAAACACCTCAGACTCACCTTCTCGGGTATCTAGGCCTTGTGCCTAATACCTTTATTTCATCGTTGGTATTACTTCCTTGGGGACGTGACACCAAAAGGCTAGCAAATTTTAAGGAACAGTTTCCTTCTCCTTATTCTTGAATTATTACCTCAAAGCCTCTCTCCAACCCTCTTAAACCCTCAAACCCTCTCAAACCCCCCTCAAATCTAACCTTATAATTCTCAAACTCTCACCAAGACGAACCAAGTGTTGTCACTCTAGGCCTTCCAAAAGTGTATGCGTGAAGGAAAATTGCAAGTGCAAGGGAGCTGAAATCAAACTGAGTTGACAGGCCGAGGAGCTTTTCAAAGTGATCTAAGAGGGCTTTACATCCGAGTGTGTCTCAGTTCCACCAAATTTGGTAAGTCTTACCACACACATCTTTCTTTCTTGGTTCAGACCACACAATATACACCACACTGCCCAACCCTTATCCTAACGGGCATTGGTGCCACCCTTACGTGCATGCGCATGTGAACCCAAAATGGGTGGGGGGAGGCGCAACACATGAGCGGTCACATCCTTTGCCTCACTCCTAAGCACAAGGCAAGGGAGGGACCACCACGTGGGTTTAAGAACCCCGATGTCAAAACAACACCAGCCGACCAAGCACAATCCACTAGCATCTTTGTAAAGTTCCCACCAGCAGCAGGAAGGTCATTCCTATCACCATATTTCTCAGATCCTTCCATAATGAAAATAAAATCACCCAAAATCAGCCATGGACCTCAATAAGAGCTCTTCAAGTATAATAGATTATTTCATAAGATCGCTCTTTATGGCATTGATTTTCTCTCATACACACCTGTGATAACAAAAGAAGCCCTCATACTGGGTCTATGTACTCGAATAGTAATTGCTTGGTCATGAATAGAAAGTACACTCACAACATATATATTTGTGTTCCATGTCATCATTCTTATTGTTTTTTCTTCTAGCTCATTAGTCACATAAGAATTGTAAGAACCAAATTTTCTAAACCACCCACTAACCAATTGCGCTTTCGTCCTAGTTTCTAATAGATAACATAGATCAACTATCTACGCTCAGATTTATGCCAATCTCCTGGTGAGATCAACTCAATACCATGCTGAATGATTTAATTTTAGAGATCAATAGAGAGAGAGGGTCGCTCAAATTATAGGCTCAAAAACATCATAGATTTATTCAAATCTGGTTCTCTTATGAGTCTACTTGCAGCGTGAGCTTCGAAATCTATGCATAAGTCCTTTAAATACTTCTAAAATTCCACTAAATCTAGGAATAAAGAAAATTATAGAGAAATAAATAAAAATTAAAAGAAACTAACTAATTTAAAAGAGAAAGGAGTAATTACTTAACTTAGGAACTTGATACTCGAAATTTCAAGCTCGGATCAGGCGGCTTTTCCCATGCCACCGTATCCTCTTTTAGAGGCCTTTTGCTTTGCTGGAATTGGAAGGATCTAATACTCATTTGCTTAGATCTAGGGTTCCTAAGGCTTTTGGAAGGAGATAGGGATCTTAGGAAGGGATTTCCTTCATTTTTCCTAAGGTTAGGAGATGGTTTTCCCTAATTTTCTATGGTTTTGTTGTCTCCTACTTTGTAATATGAATTTTTGAGATTTGTTAGTATTTTTAGGAGTTTTCCTTTTTCTTAAAAAAAATTATTTGATTTACTATGTGGTTTTCCTAATTTCGGAAATTTTATCTACTAAGTTCTAAGGATTTTCCTATGGGCATTTTCTAAGGATTTTCTTATTTTTTTTGGTATTTTCATATGTTTTTCTGGGATTTTAGAAGGGGGGAGGGGGGGGTGTATTTATAGGTTGAGCTCGGGTTATGGTCGTAAATAGACCAATTTGATCCAAGAGTCCATATTTAGTTAAAAAGTCATGGATTTTTGTATTTTTTTTGGAATATTTAGTTAAAAAATGACTCAATAATATTAATCCACAAAATTGGGGTAAGGTAGCACTACCCATGCCCCTCAATTCACATGACGAACGGTGTGGTGCCCGGTTGGGCACGACGTGCCGTGTGGCGTGAAGCCCGAGAGCAGGGACATTTTGGTCATTTTGACCTTGATCCCTCCGAGGATTCCAATATTTGATCATTGGGTCCATTTTGAATGACTCATAGACTGTTGGAAACCTCTCAGGACTATTATGGCTTGGGATAGGTTTTGATTGATTTTGGGACAATTAATCTAATTGTAGGTTGACTATAGATCACTAGGACTTGTGTGATCTTTAGGATTCAAAATCAGGACTTTTCAGAAATTCTCTAGCCAGAATTTTGAGGGTGGTGTCTACACCAGCATCATGTCTAAGAGTAATATTTGTGATATTTGATAATCTACCAATTGCATTTATATGTCTAACATTCAAAGCAATGATAGAGATAAAACAAATTAGGAAGAATTATGCATGCACAAATAGGAAATACCCTCCTCTTTCTATAATACGCTTGACTTCAACCCAGTTACTCTCTGTGCTCTCACTTTGCCTTTGTATTGCTTATGTTGATATACACTCTTCAATTTTTGATCACATATTCTCATCAATTTTCATAGTAGCATGGCCCACAGGATCAACGAAAGGATCTTCACATGCTGTAACCTCAGCAGCAAGTATCCATGAAGTTTCCTCGGTCCCATCCTTAGCCACCCCCAACAATTCCTCAGCAGATCCGGTAACCAACCCATTCGCATGCCCATCCCCAATTTCAATTGTATGAAGTGGAATGATATCCCTTGTATAGTTTGAAGCATAGTGGTTACGTGCCTTGATTTGGCCCTCCGAGTCGGGATGACCTGGTGGCGTGATTCCGGGTTCAAGACAAACTCGGGACCAGAGATTGCTCTCTCGAGAACCATGTAAAGGGGACATAGGCAGGAATACCAATCGATGAAAGAGGAATTTGGGTTGTGAGGCAGAACTCACCTCACGTGGGTCCTTGACACACTCGGGTTGCTCTCGTGGGCACCCTCTTAGATCATGTGGAATGCCCCCTAGCCGGTGGTCGATTCGAAATCGCCTCCTGTGACCTGTTTCTTTTTTCCTACAATCACACACACACACATTAGAGATACAGACAAGTGCGTCAGAAGACCCCACCTTGTCTTTGGGTGAATTCACACAAGCGCGTACTTTCAGAAGCGAAAAATGGGGATGTGTCGTTGAATCCATGTCGATTGGACAGCCTTTCGACGTCTTCTTAACAGGGGACCCAGACATCATTCCTTAGTGGAAAATGAGGGGAAAAGGGGGGTGAGATGAGGAAAGTAAAGAGGCAAAAAGAGATAGAAAGAGGAGAAAATAGAGAGAGAATAGAGAAATAAAGGAGCGAAGACTAGTTTGGCTTTCACTTGGTTCTTCAGAGGAAGAGTGTAAAGAAAGAAAATAGAAACGAAGGCTAGATTGATTTTCACCTAGCTCTTCAGATGTAAAGAAAATATTTTTGTAGAGAGAGAAAAAGGAAATGAAGGCTAGTCTAGCTTTCACTTAGCTCTTTAGAGAGAGGAAGAAGAAAAGGAATGAGAAAGATGGTGAAGGGTAGCTTGGCTCTCACTAAACCATTCAAAAGGGAGAAAAGACGAGAATGAAATAAGAGAGAAAGGAGAAGAGAGAAGAGAGAAGGAAGGGTGAAGAAGAAAGTAGAGAGAAGAAAAAAAACGAGAAAAAGAGGGTGAAGATTAGCATGGCTCACGCTAAATCTTCCAAAAAGGGAGAAGAAACGAAAAGAAAGAGAGAAGAAAAGAAGAGAAGAGAAGGAGAAGAGAAAAGAAAGAGAAGAGAGAAAGAGGAGAGAGAAGAGAGAGAGAATAAAGAAAAGAGAAGAGAAGAAAACAAAAGAGAGAAAGGGAAGAAAGAAAAGAGAAGAGAAAAAGAGAGAGAGAGCGAGAGAGAGAAAGAGAGAGAGTGAGAGACGAAAGAAAAGAGTAGAGAAAGAGAAGAGAAGAGAGAAAAAGCGAGAGAGAAGAAAATAAAGAGAAGAGAAAAAGAAGAGAAGAGAGAGAAGAGGAGCGAGAAAATAGAGAGATAAAAAATAGGCACGACGGGTCGACTGCAGTGCCAGGATGAAGAGAGAAGATGAAGGAGAAATGTCGTGCACGACGGGGTGATTCTACCATACCAGACAGAGAAGAAAGAGAAGAGGGATGACAGATGTCGTGTACGATGGTGAATCCTACCGTGCGAGACAGAGAACAGAAAGAAGAGGGATGAGAGATGTCGATCTTACTGTGTCAGATAGAGAAGACAGAGAAGAGGGATGAGAGATGTCGTGCACAACAGGTGATCCTGTCGTGCCAGACAGAGAAGAGAGAGAAGAGGGATGAGAGATATCGTGCACAACGAGAAATCATACCGTGCCAAATAGAGAAGAGAGAGAAGATGGATGTCGTGCTCAATGGGGGGCCTTACCGTGCTAGATAAAGAAGAGAGAGAACATGGATGATAGATGTCGTGCACGACAGGGGACCTTGTCGTGCAAGATGGAGAAGAGAGAGAAGAAAAGTCGTGCATGGTGGGGGATCTTGTCGTGCTAGACGAAGAAGAGAGAGAAGAAAAGTCATGCATGGTGGAGGATCTTGTCGTGCTAGACGAAGAAGAGAGAGAAAGTGAGAGAAACATGGACGGCGGTTGAGCCTGCCACATAAGAAGAGGCTCAATCTGCTGTGCCAATCAGGAGAAAGTAGACAAGCGAGAGGAGAGAGAAAGACATGGACGACGGTTGAGCTTGCCACACGGGAAAAGGCTCAGCCTGCCATCATGTCAAGCAAGCAAGAGAGAGAAAGAAGGACAGGGTCAGGGATGACAGCTGAGCCTACCACATGGGAAAAGGCTCAGCCTGGCGTCCCTATCGTGAGAGAGTAAGCAATAGAGAAATAGAGAGTGAAAAGAAAGAATCCGGGAGAGAGAAGGAAAGAAGAAGAGAGAGAAATGAAGAAAGAAGGGAGAGAAAAGGAAAGAAGAAGGGAGGGAAAAGAAAGAAGAGACAGACAGGAAAGAAGAAGAGAGAAGGGAAAGAAGAAGAGATAAAAGAAAAAAGAAGAAGAGAGAAGGGAAAGAATAAAAGAGAGAAAGGAAAGAGGAAAAGAGAGAAAGGAAAAAAGAAGAGTGAGAAAGGAAAGAAGAACAGAGCGAAAGGAAAGAAGAGAGGAGGAGAACAGAAACGAAGAGAGGAGAGAGAAAGAATGAAGAGAGAGAAAGAAAGAAGAGAGGAGAGAAAGAAGAGAGGAGAGAAAGAAGAGAGAGAAAGAAGAGAGAGAAAGTGAAGAAGAGGGAGAAAGTTTACCTCGTTGGGGGGAAGGATACTTGTGTAAATTCTTCTCTCCTCTCTCTCTCTCCAAAGAAAGCCAAATGTGACCCAAAAGTGAAAAATAAGCCCCACATTTAATTAATCAAGAGGGGACCATTACGTGAGAGCATCACGTGCTTATATAGAAATTCAATCCAAACATGGGTGGATACCCAATTCTTAATCTAATTGTAAAAAAATAGGAATTAAATGAATTAAAGAAAATTAAGAAATTAGGGGCAAAATGGTGATTTTTCCCCGCTCCCACAAACCCTAAAATTCCAATTAAGTCCATGTCATGGTCATACAAACCTTGCAATCTTTTGGGGTCCATTCTGAGTCTCTTCGATCTCTATCTGGCTAAAATATTTTTTCTTTCTTGATCAGCTCAAGGAGATGGTCGTTTTGATACCCATTTCGAGCTATGAATTGTGTTCTTGGGCCACGATCACGCGGTGTTAAAATCATGAGAAATGTGCGATCTTTGATTCAAGATCACACCCATTTCACATTATTTTTCCACGATTTCTTCATTGTATTTTTACGAGCATGCCGTCATGAGTGTTTGGCAACAAGCGTGGCTCTATTTGGTGCCCAAATGATCATTTTTCAAATTAGGTATTTTGACCTGATATTGGTTTCCATTGGCCAAAAATTACAGTTACTTTGTCACCTTTTTAAGGTGAAACTGACCGTCCATCATGCGTGATGTTCAGCCCGAATGAAGCCTCCGGTGCTGTGGTCGTAACAGATCTAGTTTGAGGCTGATCTGATATGGAGCGCCGTAATGTGGCTGTTCGATGAACGATACCTCTTGTTGTAAAATTATACAACCATGCTTCTGATCACGATATTCTCTCTAGTTTTTTTCCTTGCTTGGGCCACGATATGAGCTGTGTCATATATCGAAACATTTGGGCCGACGAGACGAAAATGCTCCCAAAATTTGGGCTTGATCCGACTTGGGACGTGAGAGATATGACCTTCCAAAGTTCAGTCAGAAATCACAAAACTCAGTTTCCATTAATGAAAACTGGTTCACTGAGGGTGCACCGCAATAGCGTGTGGCCTACCCATTTTGGGTAATTTGGCCGTTACTTGGTCCAGAAACGTTCAATCAAGTCCAAACTAGGTTCCTGGGGGTTTTTGATCATTTTGGATCCAATGGAACTGGTATCATAGTTGGATGACACTCTGGTGATAGGACTGTAGTTATAAGGTCCATTTTCATTACACGAGAGGCCGATTTCCAAAACTGATTATGCATCTACACTGCCTTTAACTTGTCAAATCACGATGCAACATGACAGGTATTATAAGGAGACCCATAAGCACGATCTTGAACCTTCTTGGGTCACTATGAGACTGTCCAAAATTTCACTTCTGGATCAGGGCTTATTGTCTTACGGCTTCCGTAGTCCACAGGAATTTTGGTACCTACGGACCTAAGTCACAAATTTCTCTAGGGTTTCTAATGAACCCGGGAGTTGAGATTGCTCTCTCAGGAATCTTGCTCAAGAGCAAGGGAAGGTATACCAATCGATGAGAGAGGAGTTTAAGGTGGGTTCGGGACTTACTCGGGCTAGCTCGTGTGGACACCCTCTTAGATCATGAAAAAAGCCCCCCAGCAGCTTTAGTTGGTTCGGAATCGCCTCTCTTTACCTGCGATCACCTTGTTATCTGCACAACACTACTATGATTAATTTGTAAGACAAGTAGGCCGAAAGGCCCACCCTTGTCTTTAGGTAACACACACTCGCATAGCTAAGAATGTGAGAAGTTAGGGTGATGGAGTGGATGGTTCAAATAAAAAATAGAAAAGAGAAGAGAATCTTGATGAAGGGGTGAGACTAACTTGATAGCTGGAAAGTTACGGACTCGAAGTGGTAGCAAGATGGGCATGGTACTCGAGACTAGTGTGATGATAATACTACTCGAAACTGAGGCCGATAGGATTATCCCAATTTAATGTGGCAGTAAGACGGGCATGGTACTCAAGACCAGCGTGATGGGAATACTGCTCGACAACGAGACTGTCATGGTAGTGCTAGGCCAAATCTGCCCTCAGTCACGTGAGAAAAGAAAAGAAAGAAAAGATAAAAACAAGGGAAAGAAGAGAGAGAGAGAGAGCGATACGACGGAGGGAGGAAGAATCCAGATGGCGATGGACCTCGCCGTTGGCATCATGAGAAGACACCACATCCCTTGTGGGGGGCGATGGCTTCTGGTGAGGCTCACGATGATAGATCCCCATGAGGCACATAGTACTTGATGTGGAACACGAGAGAAACCCGTGGACGGCAACAGGCGTCACTGTTGGCAACATGAGAAGGCAGCACGTCCCTTGCGGATGGCGATAGCTTCTAGCGAGGCGCACGACGATAACTTCTCATAAGTCGCATGATCTACCTCTCGTGGAGTGCACGATGATTAGTGTGGGATAAAAAGGGGAGCCTGCGCACGTCGATAAGCAAGGAGAGAAACACAAAAATCTTGTGCACGACGATGGGCACAGAGCGAGTGAAAGAAGCCTGCATACAGTGATAAGTGCAGAGAGGCACGAAAGAAGCCTACGTGCGGCGATGGCCACCAAGTGCAAAAGATAACCTCACGGACGGTGATGGGTATTGCTGTGACCCTTCGCAGATGGCGATGGACATCGCCTCCTGCAATAGTCACATGACAGGGTGAAGTCCCCGTGGACAGCAATAAGCTTCGCTACCCGTGCTCCTCGCTGAGACGTCTAGGATACACCTACAAACGACAATGAGGAGCGCCGTCTGCAAATCTCACCGAGAGATAGAGACACACAAACAAAAGGGGAAAAGGAGCTCGCACATGGTGCGTCCATCGCCATGCGCGACCTGTGAAACAACAGGAAGGAGAAAAAGAAAAGAAAGAGGCATGCAGGGCAGTGCCATTGCCGTGCATGGCCTCTGAGGGAGGCCCAGGCGAAGAAGAAGAAGAAGAAAGAAAAGAAGAGAGAGAATTTTTACCTTGAGCCTAACGGTACCGGTCCAAAAATTTCTTTCTCCTTGCTCTCTCTCTCCAAACGTGACCCAACAATGAGAAGGAAAGGGAAATCTATTAAGTAAAAAATTCTCTTTTGTGAAGGGTTTCCAATCCTCTGCGTACAATGATGGTCCATGGTATATATAGAATTGTGCCAAACGTGGGTGGATGATCTAAATTAAACCTAATTGTTGGAAATCAAGATTTAATAAAATTAAAAGAAATTAGAAAATAGGGTGCAAAATGACAAATTTGCTCCTTCTTAACAAGTTGTGGAATTCCAAGACAGTCCCTATGTTGCCTTAGAACGTGCATGATTTTTCATGGATGATCCGGATTCTGATGCCCGATCAATCAGAAGATGGTTGTTTTCTTGTAGGGCTTGGCATGATGATCGATTTGATACCGACTTCGAGCCATGGATCGTGTTTTTAAGGCACGATCATGTGACTTGAAATTTGAATGAATCTTGAAACTTTGGATTGATTGTATGCTTGTTCCTTGATTCTTTAGTGATTTCTTCACTGGAACACATTGAGCATGCCGTCACGATTGTGGGGAAACAAACGCAGTTGGATTCCGTGCCTGGATGAAGAGTTTGCAACTTTGAAGTTTTGTCCGGAATCTAGAATTCCAGTGACAGAATTTATAGTCACTTCATCGGCTATGTGTGTGGAATCCGACCGTTCACCATGTATGGGGTTTAGACTAGAGATAGCCCTAGACCTTACGCACGTGATGGAATTGGTTTCATTTCGATCGGGCATGTGAACGGTGTGATTTGGCTGCTCGAGCGAGGCATGATGCTACTGATTTTCCTACACTTTTTTCACGGATAAACAACTTCTCTCTAGCTTTTATTCGTGCTTGGGCTTCGTCGCGGGCATGCCACATATCGAAACAATCGTCTCGATGAGGCGAACGCGCTCCATCAATTTTGAGTGTGATCTAATCTCGAACAAGGGAGATATAAGCGACAAAAGTCACTGGTCATGACTGCCCCTTTAATGGAGTTTAGTTGCAAGGTGGCCGCACGGGAATTGCGTGCGGCTCCTCCTGCTTCACTCTTTCACCTAAAACTTCTTCCTGGGATGTCTGTTCAAGCTAAAATTTGACCCCTGAGGGTTGTCGACCGTGTCAGATCCAATGGCGGTGGTCCAGAAAATTGAGACACTAAAAATATAACTCCAGTTATAGGGTCCGTTTTAGGGTGTTAGAGGCTGATTCTACCAAAACTGTTTCTAAGTCTACGCTGCCCTAAACATGTCAGAATGTGATGAGACGTGGCATGAGACTTTTGGGAGTCCTTATGAAGATCTTGGCCTGTTCGAGGGCCATTATAAGACTGTCAGAATTTCCACTATTTTATAGGCTTTAATGACCGAGGACCCATGATGATGAAACATGTCTTCCAACAGCATGCCCCACCAAATGTTGTTCTTCTAAAGAAGTGAGAAGTACAATCATTCGGGAAATTTCTCTTAGCTAGCTATAGGACTACGTGAATGCTGAGGAGATCTACGTAATGCTGTAACTAGGATGCTTAGACATTTTAACGTAATGTCCGAGTCCACCCGTGGAGACTTTAGGGGGAGAAGAGACTTTTGAGGAATCCTGTCGAAGTCCTTACCCTTGAGGGAGTATTTGCGATTCTGACAGCTTAAGGATTTTGTAGGGACCTCATTAGTCAGAATTGAGCCTATCTGGAGGCCAAGTGCTATGAACCTTTGGTTGGCATTATTCGCTGGTACACCAGGTTTGCTTTTGATGATCAGGGTATCTCTGTAGGTCCCATTTAGTGGGGTCCAGTCAAGGGCGTTTTACTTATCTCAAAGATCTGGGCCTGTCGGCTGGAGGTAATTTTTGTGAGGCGGCCTTGTGGTCCCCATCCTGTCAGGTCCAGCCGGGGGCTTCTGACCTATCCCGAAGATCTGGGCCTGTCGGCTAAGGAGGGTTTTAGGCGAGGCGATCAATGATGAGACATTACCTTGAAGTCTCTGGCAGGTTAGGCTCTGGCTTTGTCAGTTTTTTGCCTTCATGTGGATCTTTAGCATTTTGGAGGGATCTTTCGGTCATCGTCCTCACCCTCAAGGACTCTTGTTATTTTTGGAGGTGAAGTGCGGGAGATCTTATGAGGCTCTCACTCCTAGATGAGCCATTTTGTGTTTGTGATTGGATTGGTGCTGACAATTGAGGATTTTGTGTAGACCTTGCCAGCCAGATTTATGACTATTTGGCACTTGTGTGTCGGCTGAGGTTGTGGTGCTGCGTCAACCTATTTTGTTGGTCCAAGCGCCCTTCTACGAGTTTTCACTTGAACAAGGGAAGTGGCACCGTGAGATGGTTTTCACCAACTTCCTTAAATTTTGAGCTCTTCTACCCATGACCTTATGGCCATGTCCATGCTTTTCATCCGTTTTTACGCACGGTGCCCTTTGGAGTTTTCACCGTGCCCACGTTTTTATTTCAACAGAACTCTTTAACTCATGGTTTCGTTACCATGCCTGTCCGTCATTTTTACTCATGGTGTTCCCTTGTTCAGGTGTACACTATGCCCATTTTTTTCTTGTGAAGGCATGTTTAGGGTCATGCCTTTGAGACCTGTGCGAACCTTTTTAACATCATGCGTCTAGGACGTACACTATAGTTTAGGGTCATACAGCTGGACCTGATTGGTGAAGAATGACAGTCTGTGGAGGCTATAGAGTGAGTATGATAGTGGTTTTAACTCACTTTGGGGAGATTGCATGAGGCTACTTATGAAAGATGGAAGGTGTATGAATGGTTGGTGAAGAATGGTGACCCACAAGCTGATGACGAGTATGGATGGTGAACAAGTATGGGGGCAAGCTTAAGGTCGTGCCTCTGGGACCTGTGTAAAGCAGTTTATGTCATGCGGCTAGGACATGCACTATGATTTAGGGTCATTTAGCTTGGATCATGGTTATGTAGTTTAAAGTCATGCAATTAGGACCATGCAATTTAAGGTCATACAACTAGACCTACGCTACAGTTTAAGGTCATATAGTTTGGACCATGATGCTGAGCTTTTAATGTCATACAGCTAGGATGTAGGCTATGGTTTATGATCATATAGTTCAGACCATGGCTAAGCAGTTTAAAGTCATGCAGCTAGGACTAGGCAGTTTAAGGTTATCCAACTAGACCTCTGTTACAATTTAAGGTCATATAGTTTGGATCATGGCTATGAAATTTAAAGTCAAGCAGCGCGGACCACGGCTGTGCAGTTTAAGGTCATGCAGCACGGACCACGGCTGTGAAGTTTATGTCATGCAGCATGGACCACGACTGTGCAGTTTAAGGTCATGCAGCATGGACCACGACTGTGCAGTTTAAGGTCATGCAACATGGACCATGGTTGTGAAGTTTAAGGTCATGCAGAACAAACCACTGTGTGTGTGGCCATGTAGGTGAAGCTGTATGGGGAATGGGTATGTGGATAGCAATATGACTCCATGGGGATAAGGATAGTTGAGACTGTACACAAACAAAGAGACTTAGATGAAGATGGTGGCCTTACAAGGAGTGGCAAACGGACTTCACAGGGGACTAAGAGGGTAAGTGTGACTCCCTGGGGATAATGAATAACGGTGTGCATGTAACTCTACTGAGAATGACAGACCAGAGTATAGATGCAACCTCAATGGGGGTAGTGGGTTGCAATAGGGTGTGATTCTTGCTGGGGTGTTGATATAAAACATTCCCAATGGGGATTGAAGGGGTAAGCATGACTCTCTTTTTCTTTTGCATATGCCTAACTCAACTGGGGATGTTGTTGGAATACACCTGGCGAAGGGGTGCATCCATTTCACAGTTTAAAGTCATTCGTGTGGACTATTTGTCGTGTTGTTTTACCGTTTGACTACAGGGACGTGAGTTACAATTGAATGTTCTTGTAGCTCGGACCATGGCTATGCAGTTTAAAGTCATGCGGCTAGGACCATGCAGTTTTAAGGTCGTGCATTTAGACCTCCACTACAGTTTAGGGTCATATAGTTTGATCCTTGCAGTTTAAGGTCGTGCAACTAGACCGTGGCTATGCAGTTTAGGTTCATGCGGCCAGGACCAAGGCCGTGCAGCTTAGGGTCATGCAACACGGACCGTAGCTGTGCAGTTAAAGTTCATGTAGCATGGACCATTGTGTGGGGAGAATGTAACTCCAGGGGTAATAGAGTCATAATTGGGGACTTGAGTCTTGGAGGAGTGAGGCTGGGGTGCAGGGAATAAACTTCTTAGGGATGCAGGACGAAGGTCCAAATGGGAGGGTCGTGACGTGCACACGACGTAAGTTCTGGATTGGGCTCAAGGTGTTAGGCTCTTGATGAAGGGCATGCGGTGTTAGCCACTTGGTGAGGCGCGTGACATTACATGGCGATGGCCTTTAATGAAGGTGTGTGACGATGGCCCTTGACGAAGGTGTGCGAGGATAACATCTTATATAGTGCAAGGCGATTGCCTTTAGGTGAAGCACGCGACGATGGCCCTTGACGAAGGCGCGCGACGATAGTATCTTACACAGTGCACAACAATTGCCTCTAGGTGAAACCTGCGGCGATAACCCTTTCGGGTCTCGGGCTTGGCCAGCTCCGGCCTGGTCTTATTACAGTCAGAAGCTGGGGATTGGAGTGTCATTTCAAATTTGGGAGGGGCAGTTCATGGTATTGTTGAGTATAAACGGGGAAAACCCTATTTCACTGTTTCACCGAAGGGTAAAACAGTTGAAGAGAGGTTTTAGAGAAACAGAAAGAGAGCCGAAGCTTTCTTCGAGAGTTTCCTGGCTAGAGTTTTTTTTCAGCCCATATTTGCAGCAAACGAGCCTTTAGAGCTTGTTGTTGGCCTTTGTAGCGCACTTGCAGGTGTTTTTGAAGGTGCTAAGGCTCTGCTGAGCTGGGACGAGGGGCTTCTCAGAGGCTCACCGAGACCTTTCCGGTGAAGCTGTAGGAGTCGCAGTGGTGTTTTGCAGGAGTTGTGGTGCTTTTCCGATAGTCCAGAGGATGAAGGGGAGGATGCAGAGGAGTCAAGGGAGTTGACGGTCCTCTGGTTATCGGAAGAAGAAGGAGGAGTAGGATTGGGTTCACTGAAAAACTCAAGGGAATTCTGGTGAGTTTGTGGCGAACTATAGAAGTGTGAAACAAGGAGAAGGGAAATTTGTGGGGTCACAAGGAAACTTTCTAGATACTCTGGTGGTTTTTCGGTAGTCGCGGCAACAAGTAGTAAGCGGGGAGGGATTTTTTGATGAACAAGAGCGAGTTCCCTGGGAGAAGAGGAAGCATCGACGAGAACCCGAGGCATCATAGACCTGCAACGGTCAGGAAACGATGTGAGACGGTGAACGGTCGCCTTCAGCAAGCGTGGCGTCGGGCCACGTTGTGATTGTTAGGCGGTGTGTTTAGATATGCCGCACATGCGACACGTGCCAATAGTTGCAGCGCAGACGACATCAATTGCTTTACTTCGGCAGACGGTGATAACCCCTTGGTCGCGAGACGACAATACCCCCTTAATCGTGAGGCGAAAAATAGTTCTGCCTTCTGCTTGCGGCGATACCATCTCATTGGGCAGACATCGATAGTCTTGTCCTAGGATGCAGGAAGACGATAACTTACCAGCCTTACGCCTTGGGTGACCAGTCTGCGATACACCTTTGAGAGCGCAGT
Source organism: Amborella trichopoda (assembly GCF_000471905.2). The sequence continues at coordinate 2,915,818 of NW_006499617.1, read as the reverse complement.
TTTTTCGTAGCCGGTTAGTGTCCTTTGGGAACGAAGATTTTTTATCTAATGGCCCAGCCTTTAGGTGCTATTCCAGATGTGAAGAACCTCCCATGAGTAGGGGAGCTCAGCACCAATGAATTCACCAACGAAAGTGGTTAGGTGCCTCGATCTCGCCCTTCGAATCCCAGAGGGATCGGACGGGTCACATCTCGGGTTTCGGGGAAGACTCGAGATTTCATGAGATCGCTCTCTCAAGAACCTCATTCGAAAACGGGGGCAGGTGTTACCAACTAGTGTGACAGGAATTTAAAAGGTGGGTTCGAGACTTAATCGAGCTGACTCGCATGGGCTCCCTCTTAGATCACGAAGAAAACCCCCCATTAATGAAGTTGGTTCGGAATCACCTCCCTTGGCTAGTATTCTTCTTATTTTCTTCTTTCTGCAATCACACACATATATGGCAAAGGTTATGGGACAGATGGGTCAGACCTTACCCTTTTCCTCTTTGATGAGCTTACACAAACATGCGCAATCAAGAAGAAGAAAGAAAGACAAGGGAAGAGAAGAATTCGACCAAGTGACAAGGTCAAGGCAGTGACTAGGCTGGTGGATAATTGACATAATGTGGTGGCAAAACGGGCTAGATAAATGAGACCCGCTCACAGGATCGCTACCCGACGTTATTGCTGATATCGACTAGCTAGGCATTATAGTCGGTCTGTCATGGCAATAAAGCGGGCCAAGCAAACTTGGCATGACAATATTATAGCTAGACGATAGGACTGCCATGAGATGTCAACCTCAATCCCTCTTGGTCGAACGAGAGAGCAGCAGAGGGATGGTTAAAGGGAGGAAGGGGATAGATGGAAGGAGAGAGAAGAAGGAAAAGGAGTGCAGTCGGTGCTGGACATCGCCGACTGTTTCAGGAGATATGAGAGAGAGGAAGTAGACAGCGGTAAGCTTCAGCGACTGTGTCTGATGAGAAGAGAGGAAGGGAGCCAACTGATTCATGTTCTCGTGATCATGACTCGAAAACATGATCATGTCAGATCCAATGGCGGTGGTCCCATAGTAATTTGAGACATCAAAAATGTAGCTCCAGTTGTAGGGTCCGTTTCAGGGTGCAAGAGGCCAATTTTCCGAAAATTGTTTCTTTGTGTTCACTACCTTAGACATGTCAGATTGTGACGAAACTTGGCAGGTGGTCTTTTGCAGTGCTGATGACGATATTGAGCAATTCTGGGGCCAATATGAGATTGTTGGGAATTTTCCACTATTTCGTGGGCTTCATTGACTTGCTTCCTACCAGAGACCAAGATGATGAAAAATACGTTCAAACCACTTGTCCTGTTGAATGTTGTGCTTCAAGAGAAGCAAGAAGAACAATAGACTTTCCTTCGGATTTAACTTTTTTCCTTGCTAGCCACATGATCACATGAACGTCAAGGAGATTCACGTAATGATGTAACTAGGATGCTTAGATGCAGGGATACATTGTTCGCGGGTCCGTCTATGGAGACTTTAGGGGGAGAAGAGACTTTTTAGCGGTGTTTTTTTGCTGTTGTGCCAGGTTTTCTTTTGACGATGAGAGTACCGCTATTGGTCTTGTCTATTGAGTCCAGTCTGGCATAGGTTCTATAGTTGATCCCGAAGGTCTAGGCGAGATGAAGTCTTCGGTAAGTTTTACCTTGGCTTTGTCAGTTTCTGCATTGGAGGGATGATGACTGGGCTACTTTGTCACCTAGCCTCATAGAGAGAGGGGTCTATAAGAGAGGGAGAAGGCATGCATACTCCGTGCATGGGGAGGAGGTCTATAAGAGAAGGAGAAGGCATGCATACTCCATGCATGGGGAGGAGGTCTAGAAGAGAAGGAGAAGGCATGCACACTCTGTGCATGAGGAGGATATCTATAAGAGAAGGAGAAGGCATGCACACTTCGTTCATGGGGAGGAGGTCTTGTAGGAGAAGGAAAAGGCATGCATACTCCATGCATGGGGAGGAGGTCTTGTAAGAGAAGGAGAAGGCATACATACTCCATGCATGGGGAGGAGGTGTTGTAAGAGAAGGAGAAGGCATGCACACTCCTTGCATAGGGAGGAGATCTTGTAAGAGAAGGAGAATGACTGAGCTACGTTGTCACCCAGCCCTGAAGAAGGATGTCGACTGGGCAACATATTCACCTAGAACTAGAGGAGGACATCGACTGGGCTACCTATTCACCCAAGACTTGAGGAGGATGTCGACTGGGCTACTTGTTCACCCAAGACTGAAGGAGGATGTTGACTAGGCTACCTGTTAACCCAAGACTGGAGAAGGACGTCGGCTGGGCTACCTGCTCACCTAGGATTGGAGAAGGACGTCGACTGGGCTACCTATTCATTTAGGACTAGAGAAGGACATCGATTGGGCGACTTGTTAACCCAAGACTGAAGAAGGATGTCCAACGATGATTTGACCAACTACACCCTGTTGGACGTCTTGATGATGAAGGGAGTGCTGGCTGAAATTACAGGTGGAAGCGAATGTTGCATCGACTTGTTTATTAGTCCAAGCGTCCTTTGTAGATTTTCTCTTGAACTTGGGGAGCGGCGCCATAGAGATGGTTTTCACCAACTTCTCTTTATTTATTTTGAGGATCTTTTACCCATGACCTTTCTGCCATGTCCTTTTTGTCTGTTTTTACTCTCGATGCCCTTTCGGATTTTCACCGTGCCCTGTTTTTATTCACGAAACTCTTTTACTCATGGTTTTGTGACCATGCTCGTCCCTTGGGATAAGGTAGCTTAGTATGAAGGTGACTCATTAGGTATTGGGAAGGTAAGAATGACCCCAACTTCACTGGGGATGATGGGCTGCAATATGGGTGTGACTCCTAGTGTGGGACGAGCGACAACTGCTGACTCCATTGGGGAAGTCACAGTTGAGGTGCAACGGCCTGGGTGCAAGTCCATTAAGGATGACACTTCCTGGCTTGGGAACACAACTCCACTAGGGATAGTGGTAGGGCATAGAGTACTTGAAATATGGCTGGCACCATATGCAGTGGTGATGGTTTATTGCGAATATTCAACCAGCACTGAGTTCTCACAACACAACTGGCGATGAGTTCTCACAACACAACCGGCGCTGAATTCTAACACAATCGACGTTGTTCAGCTGAAGTTATGAATGCCATATGATTTCATCTGAAGTCAACTAGTGCTAGGGTTGTTTCGGAGACACACCCGACGTTAAGTCAACTGGTGCTAAGGTTGTATTTGAAAACACACTCGGCGCGAAGTGGCAGAGAGAGTAGCAGGGAAAGGAGAGCTTTTCGAGAATCTTTTTGGGAAGCAGAGGAGGATCTAGCTATTGTTTTTCTTTTGGAAAGAGGGGGGAAACACATCAACGAGTATTTATGCACGTCTTGAGGGCTTTTCAAGGGTTTTTAAGGGGTTTCCGGTGGTTGTGGAAGTTTTGTGGCACTTTCATGGTATCGTAGTGGTTTCCCAGAGAGGTTCTGGTGAAGTTCATGTCAAAAAGGTAGGCGAAAAAGTTTTATGTGAGTTCTGGCCATGTGGGAGCAATTTCGACGCAAGATGCACGATCACCAAAGGTGGGTCGTACGGCTGCAGGAGGTGAAACATCGTGGGGAAGACGTATGGTCACTGGAGGTGAACCGTCGTGAGGAAGGCGTACGATTGCTGGAGGTGAACCATCGTGAGGAAGGCATACGATTACTGGAGGAGAACCATCATCCTTGGAAATCCTGTGACCGTTTAAGGTGGTGTGAAAACAAGGAGTCTAGAGAGGCGAGTAGTCGTGACAGGGTCAGCGTTAACAGAAGTCCAACTAGCAGTAAGGTAACCGGTGCTGATGATTTGAAGTGCTGATACAATCGGCGCCGACCCTCAAGTGAAACAACCAGTGTTACGGGTTAGGAGCACAACCAGCACTGGCCTTTGGAGAACGCAACCGATGTTGGCTTTAATAAGTGCTCGTCAGCACTTGTGGCTTATCACGGTGCGAAGAAAGATTTTCGCATGTGTTAGTAAGTCATGTGTGGTGTGGGGTTCGCGGCGCTCGGCTATGAGCTACGTACGACGATGCCCATGGGCTGGCAAAAAGCCCATGTGTTAGTAAGTCACGTGGGATGAGGCATGGCTTGTGGTATCTATTGGGAACCAAATCCTCCAGGACAGCAATGAGGTCCACATTGTTCTGTGGAAGGGGATCCACTGTGAGCAGGGTGTGCTTCTCGTAATAGGCCAACTCCTCCTTGTCAAGGCAGCCCCTCTTGTATGTTTGATATACACGTTGAATGGATCCCATGTCGTATGTTCGACATACACGTCTCATGAGGTATCTGGCTTGTATGTTTGACATACACGTCGGATGGACTAAGGCTAACTTCTTGGAGTAGCTCTACTTTGTCTTGTGGCCTGTAACATTCCTTTTACTCAACGAATGAATTAAAGCTAACTCTCCAAGTGGTTTCGCTTCTTCTTCATGAGGAGGTCCTTGCTTTTGTGGGTTTGCTTCTTCCTCATGGGACAGGCATTTGTTTTGGCTTGTAACCGTCCTCTTACTCTCTGATGGAAGAGCAAAAGTACAAGTTTTGGTTTGTAACCGTCTTCTTATCCTCAGACACAAGAGACTTGTAACCTCCCTAGTAATGGGTTCTTATAACTTGTAACTCATTTCTACTGTAATATAAAATAAAACAGTTAGCCTTTTGTTTGGATTATCTTGTTTGTTCTCGCGTTGAGTCCCTACGCATCACAGATAGTACTTCTTTAAGTATCGCCCGTGGATAGGGGGCATCGCCTCTTCTCCACTAGGATGTGCTAATATGTAGGCACCGTTGGGCGAGACCTTTTTGGCTATAAAGGGACCTTCCCACCTAGGCTTAAACTTCCCTTTACGCCAGCCATGCATAACAATAGGCCTCTTGACAGTTAAGATGTAATCACAATGGGTGAATGAGCGGATCTTGATAGATTTGTCAAAATCCCTCTTCATTCTCCCTTGGTTGAGTTCAAGGTTCTGCTGAGCCACTAGCCTTTTTCAATTGAGTGCATCCAGTTCTTGATACCATAAGGGATTTTTATTTCGAGTGTTTCAGCCCCATAAACCAGAGAATAAAGAGTGGAATCAATAGCATTTCGTATAGTAGTGCAATAGGGCCACAGTGCTTCAAAAAGCCTCCCATGCCAGTTCTTCCTTGTTTTTGATACTGAATTTCTTAAAACATTGCATAGAGTCTTATTAAAAGCCTCAGCTAATCCATTCGCCCGAGGGTGGTACATAGTCAAGTACCTCCATTAGAAACCGAACTGGTTAACTAGGACATTGATGTGATGACTTCTAAATTGAGGGCCATTGTCAGAGATGATTTGGTCGGGCACTTCGAAGCGGTATATGATATGATGTCGAACAAAGTAGGCCACCGCTGTCCAGGAACTTACTTAAGGGGGACCGCTTTAGCCCACTTAGAAAAACATGTGAGCATCCTTCTCTTTAGATTTTACCACCCAGTCATCTACATAACACTCCACCTCTCTGTGTATCATGTCTTTGAAAATGGTCGTGATTGCTCTCTGATATGTGGCCCCGGCATTCTTTAAAACAAAAGGCATCATTTTGTAACAGAAGACCCCTTTTGGAGTTAAGAATGTGGTGGCCTCTTCATTTTCGAGCGCCATCCTTAATTGATTATACTCGGAGTATCCATCCATGAAGGAGAAGATCTGACAGTGAGCTGTAGAGTCGATGAGCATCTCGGTGAATGGCAATGGAAAGTCATCTTTAAGACAGGCGGTGTTCAAATCGTGAAAGTCAATACGTGCTCTAATTTGACCACTCTTTTTCTTGACTGGAGCTACATTTGCTAGCCATTTCGGGTATTTGACTTCACGGATGAAATCTGCTCGTCTGAGATTGGTTATCTCGACGTCTATTTGCATCTCGAGGTCAGGCTTAAACCTTCTCGACTTCTGTTTAACTGGTTTGATAGTAGGATCGATGTCGAGATGGTGAACTGCTACTTGCGGGTCTAACCCAGGCATCTCATGATAGTATCAAGCAAAGACGTCTCGGTTTGCTTTTAAAAAGGTGGTGAAATCTTATTTTTCTCCTGGAGACATATTCGCTGAAATGAAAGTGGATATGGGATCCGCTTCGTCTCCAAAATTTATTTCCTCAAGTTCATCAGCTCTAGCCTGAACACCTTCTTCCCATTCTTCTGGAGCCTCTTGAAGTTTTTCATCATCGATCTTAGATATGTTTTTTATCAACCTCAAGTGTAGAGACCCATGATCCTGATATTTCTACCTCTGATAGAGGTCTAAAGTGGGTCATAATTTCTGCACCTCTCTCGAATCGAGTGACGGAAAGGTCAACCTCAAACGTGGTGAACACATCAGTGTGGAGAGGCTTGTCTTGATCGTTAGAGGGGAATTGTGGTTCTGCGATGATTATGTGAAGAGTGTCTTCGTACGAACCATACGGTATTTGTACGGATGCCTGGACTTTTTCCTCCAAGCCAGCTGGTTCTTCACAGACTTGTATCATGTGGCAAACCTCCTGAGAATAAAAGATTTATCCTCTGAATTCTCTCAATCTCTACTCGAAGTCAGGCTCAAGGAGCCACTGGGGCGTCTTTGGCTTTGACGTCTTATGCTTCTTGGATGAAGGTGGGTCTGCCTTGCATTTAGCTGTCAGGACATCAACAACTGTTAAGAATCCTATTACCTGTGTCAGGGTCTTTCTCAATTGCTTTCGCTGCGTCCTACTTATATTGATTCCTTTGAATTCCCAGTCGAGAGCCTCGAAGTCTGAGCACATCAAGGTCGTATCTGCAGAAGACATAAGAGAATGAGAAACAGGAAAAGAAGGTGGAGAAGGGTTGGAAAGTGGGGGACTTTTAAGGTCGTTCCCCTCATCAAACCGATCTGGGCAGTGTTTTACGTCATCACTAGGATTGGATGGTTGCAGGGAATCTTTTAAGTCTTTCCCTTGCCCAGACTGTTGGGGACTGCTTTTAAAATCGTCACCCTCATCAGACGTTTACTGAGTGGAAGATGAGATGGGGGCATCTTCTTGACAAGACGAAGAAGGAAAAAGGTTCATTGTGGGGATGAAGTTCAGCAAAGTGGGCAACGGAGGAAGTGGCATGAGAAATTCCTGCTCGACTGTGGGTTGAGAAGTCTTATTTCTTTTGCGTGTAGCCCTTAGTGCCTTTTCTTTCTGGTTCTTTAACGTTATGTCTGATTTGTATCGCTGGGTTTGCGATCAGCGCTAGCTTGGCGAACCGCTTCTCGCCTCAAAGACTTGAGTCTGCTTCGACCATGGTATATCATCCATGGTTGGGAAGCTGAGGGTTCCGCAAGGTTTGAGTCATTGATGGGAAGGTCCTGCCTTGTGAGATCTTCTTTCCCCGATGGGGAATTTTTTGAGGATCGCTTACAAGAATATTGTAGAATTCTTGATACTCCTGCATCTTCTTTACGAATATGTCAAGCAAAGTTGTGCATTCTGATAAGTAATGACCTCTTATCTGATGGTATGGAAACCAATGATCTTCAGTCCCCTTAACAACGCGAAGGGTTTGCCTGCGTGCTTTGATGTGATGATGCCTTCCTGAAGGTGTAGAGAATTCCAGGCACTTCATCCTCCTCCTGGATGGTTACAACATGAGAGGCCTCAGCTGCCCCGAAGGCCTTCTTTAGGTCTTCGAGCTTTATCTGACCCTTCTAAATTAGGGCCTTAATGATGTCCTTTAGCGTGTAGCAATCATCCGTAGGATGATTAATCCTTTGATGGTAAGCACAATAATTCGCCTGATCGTCAAGCCCAGATTGCTCAGGGAACTTGATTTCTAGAAGCTGAATTATATTATGCTCCAATAATAACTGGAACAACGCAAGGACCCATTCCTTCTCGATCTTATTCCTATGCCTGGAGAGATAATCCTTCTGACCAAAGCTGGCTGGTGAAGGTACCCTATTGTACGATGGTTGTTGCTTGCCAGCCTGGGGTGTTACTGTTGCTACGGTTACGCCTTTAGAGAGGTCCAAGGTTTGGGGGAAAGCCTTCTTTGAATAAGTGATCATGACGGCTGCATTGATTACCCCTTAATGTGTTATTCCAAGAGCTACCATTGCCCCGGTTATTAGCTGAACTTGTAGATGGTTATCGTGTCGCACCATGATGGCATGAAAAACTTTCTATACGAACAGACTTAGAGATCAACTTTGACATGGAGGTCGGATTGGAAGCCTCGACATGTAGAGCGATTTCAGGTCTCATATTCGCACGCAAGTTTGGACTACTTCCTTCTTAGGCATAGGATTAGGATGGCGGGAAGCCAAGTTTCTCCCTCTTAATCTGAACTGATCAACAGGCTCATTAGGATCTTGAGTCAGGATGAGAAGCTCAATGGTTTGAATCTCTCTTTCGACCTCATAGAAGTGTTGATAAAACAGTTTCTCCATCCCCTCCCATGTATGCATCGAGTTTGGAGGAAGTCGGGCATACCATTGAAATGTTGGGCCATCAAGGGTTTCGACGAACTGACGGAGAAGAAGTCTCCTGTCAGCTGCCATTTCCCGACATGCTGCCTGGAAGTGAGCGATATGCTCCTTTGGGGTGGGGAGAAGGTTCCACTGAATAGAGGAAACTTCCCTTTCTTATAGTCTGGGGGGAATAAGACTTGATCAATATAGGAGGGGTATGGTCTTTTATTAGGCGTCGCCCCCTGTATGATTGGAATTTGCCTGTTCTTTAGGCTATGGGTGACCATAGTGTCAACATCAGACCGAGAGAATCGATGAGGGATAGAATTGTCCAACGAGGTAGATCGAGGAGCCCGTCGTGGAGATATACCATCACAGTTATGGGAATTGACCTCATGGCTAGCTGACTGGCGTGGAGCGTCAATACGGTCTATCTTTTCCATCATCGCGTACACCATCTCTTCAAACTTGTTCATTTAATCCTCCTGCGCATCACAAGGCGCGCTTACAACCATTATGCTGACTGTTTCTCTAGGGAGGTCAACGTTAGTGCCAGCTGAAGGTTTGCGAGCTTTACGGGTCGTACGTGGTAGGTCAGTCAGTAAGGGGTCAGCATGCTCTAACCGAACTCGACTATTGTACGCAGATCACGTTTGAACCGGTTCTTGACGGTCTTGGGACCATGGCTAGGAAGCCGATTCACGACGGTCTTGGGACTGGGGCTGGGAAGCCGGTTCACGACGGTCTTGGAACCGTGGCTATTGAGTTGTCGAGCCTTCTTCTGCGACGGTAACCACAACACAGGGCTCATTCAGCTCTTCTTTAGACTTCATGGTCTGAACGGGCAGTCAAAATTGGCTGTTTTGACTGCCTTGGTCACCTCCCTAATCAAAATTTGTAGACCTCTATCGCATTTAGCCTTGAGGTTTTGATGGACCTCTTGCTAAAAGTGCGATCTTGGTTGCTGTTGGTCAACTCTTCTTGCACAAGAGAGAGTCGTCGGGGAGGATGAAAGACTCGATCTTCTGTGAGGTTCATGCCCCGAGCTCTCTGATGAGCTCTAGAGACAAGACCAAAGTGTTGGGGCTGGTTCAGGATGGTACTCTTGGGGAAAACCTTCGAGTACCATGGCTAAAGGTGCTTGCTCGATGAACAAGGAGCGAGCGGGAGCAGGGTTGACTCTTAAGGAGGATCTTGGGGGACTTGGGGGTCCACCCGGGCTCCTGCAGGTGAGCTGGCCTTAAGAGGCCAAGTACTACGAGCAGGTGTCTGTAAGAGAACAGGTGTAGACCTGCCCCTTACATGGTGCACCTGTGTGTGTATAAAAGGAGGATGAGGAGGTCATGTCCTGTGTACTCGAGTTGGCACAATAATGGTGTTGCCCTGAGTAGTGACATGCACATGAGTGGCGTGTGGAGGAATTGGCATTGGAAGGTTCGATCCTAGACACGGACTTGAGGTAATAGAAGGGTTGCCCCGAAGTGTGACTTGAGTGGGTGACCCACAAGTCTTGTGGGGTGTGTAAGGGGTGCAGACCGTGGGCTTTCCGCCTCTCTGTGTTGAGCCTCTACGGATATAGACCTCTGATGTAAGAAAGTGGGGGGTAGTCTTGTGGCGACCCACAGAAGCAATGATAACTCGCTTGCCTTTTGGAAAAAGGGACTGGACAGCCTTCTAGTTTACCTCAGAAACATGACTGGTAAGTGACTCACCGGTGGCTGGGTGCATACTGTGTGGGGCAACATAAGTGTCGCCCATGCAAGGTGCCTTGGTGAAATTTTTACCATAGCGAAGAGATGGACCCTCAAGTCTCTCCTCACACAAGTCTTGGTTAAGACCTGGGAGCTAGACAGGGGGTCTTTGCTTAAGAGGATGGTCCGAAACGAAGTCAAAGGACCTTGTTCCCTAGGGAGACTCTCGAATAAGGGGATACGAAAATCCCCAATTCGGATGAATGGATTACAAAACCCAGCAGCCATAAGTGAATGTGAAAAGATGATGAAAGCATATATAGAAGAAACTAGCCAAACAAGAACAATCCGACTAAGGGTAGTAAGTCTCCAGTGGAGTCGCCAAGCTTGTTAGGTACCTCGATCTCGCCCTCCGGATCCATGAGGGATCAGGCGGCTCATGTTTCGGGTTTCGGGGACGACCCAAGATGTTCGTAAAATCGCTCTCTCGAAAACCTCGTTTGAAAACAGGGGCAGGTATTACCAACCGGTGGGTACGGGACTTACTCGGGCTGACTCGCGAGGGCGCCCTCTTAGATCACAAAAAAATCCCCCAAGTAATGTAATGGGTTCGAAAACACCTCCCTTGGCTCGTATTCTTCTTATTTTTTGCTTTATGCAATCAGACACATATATGGTAAAAGTTATGGGACAGGTGGGTCAGACCTCACCCTTTTCCTCTCTGATGAGTGTACACAAGCATGCGCATTCAAGAAGAAGAAAGAAAGACGGGGGGGAGAAGAATTAGACCAAGCGAGAAGGTCAGGGCAGTGACTAGACTGGTGGATAATTGACATAACGTGGTGGTGAAATGGGCTCAGTATCTGAGACTGGCTCAAGAGATCACTACTCGACTAGCTAGACATGATGGTCAGTCTGTCGTGGCAGTAAGGCGGGTCAAGGTAACCTGGAGCGACAACATTACGGCCTGAAAATAGGACTGCTATGAGATGCTAACCTCAATCTGTCTTGGTCGAACGAGAGAGCAGCAGAGGATTTCTTAAAGAGAGGAAGGGGATAGACAGAAGGAGAGAGAAGAAGGAAAACGAGATGCAGTCAACGCTAGACATCGTCGGCTATTTCAGGAGATAGGAGAGAGAGGAAATAGTCAACGGTAAGCTTCACAAATTGTGTCAGATGATAAGAGAGGAAGGGATCCAACTAGCGCTTAGTCTCTCCAACTGACAAAAGAAAAGAGAGAAAACCAGTTGGGGCTAGGCCTTACAGATTGATAGAAGAAGAGAGAGAAGATGCACCAGATGCTAGGCCTCACTGACCGGTAGAGAGAAAAGACAACCGACGCTAGGTCTCACCGATTGATAAACGAAGAGAGAGGAGACCAACAGGTGCTAGGTCTCACTGACTGGTAGAAGAAGAGAGAGGAGACCAACCAGCACTATGTCTCATCGACTGATAGACGAAGAGAGAGGAGACCAACAGGCGCTGACTCTCGCGACTGGTAAAAGAAGAGAGAGGAGATCAACCGACGATATGTCTCGTCTACTGATACACGAAGAGAGAGAAAGCCAGGCGATGCTAAGTCTCGTTAGTTGACAGAAGAAGAGAGAGAAAGCCAAACAGCTCTATGTCTCGCCAATTGATAGTGAGACAGAGATATAAGAGAGAGAGAAAAGAGAGAGAGAAAGAAAGAGAGAGAGGGGAGGAGAGAGAAAGTTGCCTGCTCAAAGGGTACTGGCCCTTTTCTTCTCTCTCCTCTCTCTCTCTCTCTAAGACGTACTCACAGGCTTAAGAAAAGAATCAAAATTTTATTGAATCTTCAAAGAATTTACTCAAGATCGAGAGGTGGTGGGGGGTTTGCGTGCTGGTCCTTTTACAATGAGGCAGTGCCGGCTTACATAGAGTTGTGCCCAAACATGGGTGGATTGATCAAAATTAAATCTAAATTGATGAAAATTAATAATTAATTAAATTAAAAGAAATTCTAAAAATAGGTGCAAAAAGACTATTTTACCCCTGTCTAATAATGTGTGAAATTTCAGAACAGTCCTTGTAGATGCCCGAGAACTTGTGTGATATTCCATGATTGACTCGGGGTTGTTCTGATGCCCGTTTGATTGAAAGATTATTGTTTTCTTGTAGGGCTCGACATGGCGATTGTTTTGAGATTAACTTTGAGCCAAGAACCATGTTTCAAGTCATAATCACAAGACTTGAAATTTGTTTAAATCGTGGAAACTTCAGATCGATAGTGCAACCTTTTTTAAATGTTTTTCTATGATTTCTTCATCATAGCGCAGTAAGCATGTCATCACGATTGTGTGGCAACAATAGGAACTGGATTTGGAGCCCAAACGAAGATTTCGCAACTTTTGAGTTTTGACCGGAGTTTAGTTTCCCGAGGCCAAAATTTCAGTAACTTCGTCGGCTTTGTGCAAGAAATCTGACCATCCATCATGTACGTGGTCCGATCCAATGATAGCCCTGAACCTTACACACATAATAGAATTGGTTTTGCGTCGATCCGTTATGCCATCGTCATGATTTGGTTCAACGAGCGAGGCATGTTGCTGTTGAATTTTCTGTAATTTCTACACGGATCGAAAACTTCTCTCTAGCTTTTCTCCCTGCTTGGATATCGTCTCAGGGCATGCCACATATCAAATTGTTCGTCTTAATGAGACGAATACGCTCATCAAATTTAGGAGCGATCCGACTTGGAATGAGTAAGTTACGGCCCCCAAAATTGACTGCCCATGACTGTGAAAAGAGCCACCTTTTATGGTGTTTTGGTGCAGTGAGGCCATATGGGAATAGTGTGCGGCCTCTCCTGTGTCAATGTTTTTCTCATATCTTTATTTTGGAGTGTCTGATCAAGCCAAAACTTAGACCATAGGGGTTTTTGACCGTTATGGATCTAATAGAGATGGTACTACAGCAATTTGAGACACCAAAAATGTAGTTCCAGTTGTAGGGTCCGTTTCAGAGTGCTAGAGGCCAATTTTTCAAAAATTGTTTCTTTTTGTTCACTGCCTTAAATGTGTCTGATCGTGATGAAACTTGGCAGGTGATTTTGTGAAGTGCTGATGATAATCTTGAACAATTCTGGGGCCATTATGAGATTGTCAGAAATTTTTCACTATTTCATAGGCTTTATTGACTTGCTTGCTACCAGGGACCAAGGCGATGAAAAATGCATTCAAATAGAGAGCTTGGTGAGAGGTGAGCCCATCTGAATCACCAAGGCTTTATGTAAACCCAGGTGGCCTTTGAGCATCACCTTTGTTAGTGTACCTATCCGGTTGGTGATGACGGAAGATAATGACGGTAATGTGAGTGTAAAGGAAGGGGTATGCCTCCTGCATTGCCTGCACCGAAACATACCCTCAAATGGGGACTTGATAACTTAAGGAAAGAGGATGGTGAAAACCCCAGGCATGAAATGGTCTTTTGCTGGCCTGCCAGTGCAAGGGGAGTACCAATATTTGAAGAGTTACTCCTCATGGACCATAAGAGTGCTCAACCGGTACAGGGACATTCTGAAGCGTGCTTCCCTACTGGCCATCATTCAGTGCTTAGTGGGTAATTATGACCATTGTTCGAACACGGTCAAGGTGCTTTTAGCAATATATGGTTGCTCGGTCGTGGGGAGGTAGGGATATCTTTGCTAGATATGTATTTCTTTGGTGGGCTGCTGCTCATCGGTAATATGTATGATGAGCTTGTGCCTTCGAACTCGGTCATTTTTGGAGGGGAGAAAGTAGGAAATGAAGCTTCACCGGCTAGGCTTCAGGAGCTGTTAGGAATTTACCAGCTGCTCTGGTCTAAGAACAAGAAGGGACGCATCTCCTTTACCAAGTGGGTGGCCTTTTTATATGGGGAATGTGATGATGAAGCCGGTCCATCACCAAGGAAAGGGGAGAAGGGGGCCCCACCAGTTTTTGAGCGGCAGAAGGAGAATGAGCACATCTTCTTGGCCACTTATCTGGTGCTTTTCTTGTGCAAGTTTGCTCTCCCTGATGGAGCAAACATTATCCGTCCAGGCACTTTCTATGTGGCATGTGACATGGCGAGCTGGTGAAAATATGCCCTTGCACAATCGGTCCTTTGTAGTATCCACTATGGCCTAAGAGCTGTGTTTGGGGGAAAATTTTATCAAGGCGATGAAGGGGGGAATGACATAGTGGATGACGAAGCCTTCCAAGGGGACTTCAAGATTCCTTTCCCCATTCATTATGTATATGGCTGTCTAGGAGCTTATTTCTCGGGCACCTACCTCGGAATCAAAGAATTGGAGGAAACGATGCTAATATCTACTGAGGATTGTTGGGCGGCAGAAAGCAATCTTCCATACTCTCGACCATGTGTGCAGTTTGTTTTGCAATGACCAGCTCCATATGAGGAGGCCTACCTTCCCAATAGGGAATCTTACAGACCATGCCTTTGTTGACGAGCTGGGAAAGAGTCTAGATGGTGCTCCTACTACTCATACGGAGCTGATGTATATGCTGAGCGTCTGGGGCAGGGTTCTTCCCTACCATACTGTTCATAGTGCGAAGCTCGAGGGGTATTTCCCTCATAGATTTGCTCGACAGCACGTGCTCGATCAAGCCTTCCTATTTTCCGTTTTATTTCAGAAGCGGCATAGTAAGGCATATCGTTGGAAGGAAGACCAGTTGAGAACCCACTGGGAGACTTGGCACCAGAGGCACATTCGCACAGCTTGGGCCATGTGCTTGGAGTTCACAGAGGCTAATAATTATATGCTGCTCTATTTTGAAAGAAGAGTGCGAGCGACTGAATCTCATGAAGTATGGTGCTGAATAATCAGTAAGGGTAACTAAGATGCCGGCCACCCCTGGAAAGGGGAGAATTCTCTCTGGAACAGGGAGATGAGGTAGAGGAAGATGGCAAGGACTCCTCCTCTAGGGGAGGTATTCACCCTGGGCTTTTCTTGGGACTGGCGCACCATTGGGCGGCCTCGCCAAATCGTCATGGACAGGTCTCTGCACCGGTTTGTCAACATGGAGAAGAAAACAAAGGGCATTTTTGACAATCTCTTTACCATTTTCAAATGGAAAGAGGGCCGTAAGGTTGCAGGGTATGAAGGGCGCCTGGTTCAAGATTTGAATGAGTTGATAGAGAGTGGCCCTCATAGCAAACTCATCGTCGGTTCTTCTTGAAAGGGTGCTCCTGAAACTGCCGCTCCCTCTCAAGCAAAGGGGAAGAAGAGGAAGCGAGCTGCCCAAGCGGCTCCTGGTGTTTCGGCCAATAAGGCAATGAAGGCCTTGAAACACCAAGGGCGTCGGGTCGGATTGGTCCACGAGCAAGAAGACGGCTCCTCACCCTCGGCTTCTTCAGAGGACTTCGTGTCTCCTGCTATTTCTGCATCACCTTCTCCTCTTGAGGATTCACCTTCTCATTCACTTGAACCTTCTTCTGGTCCTTCGGAGGCTCAGGCCAATGCCTCGGACCACACTGCCCCGTTCGAAATTGCTTCGGACCAGGAAGTGACATCCGTGGTTGAAGGGGAGCCGATGGAGGTGAACGAGGCTGATGAGGCTGCCCTTGATGAGGCGGAGAGGGCCTCTAGAGCTCCAGAGGTTGTTGTGCCTATCGAGGAAAGGGAAACTTCGGTTGATCTTGTGGTCATAGGAGAGGTTGGAGCCCGAGGGACTGAAGAGGGACCACCCTAACAGTAGGAGGTTGCTGCCTCAAGTGATGAGCTGTGGGGAATTCATAGGTAGGGCACCCTCAGGGATCAGGTTTGGAGGGCCCAGAGGAGGTACCTCTGGCTGTCGAAGATGCAGGACCTATGGAGGAGCCTGTAGTTGACGTGGCTCCCCCAGAAGACAAGGGTGAAGAACGAGAGGGGGAAGGTGTCGAACATGCCAAGGTGGAGACGGCAGTTCAAGAGGAAGGGACATAGGGGGAAGTTTCCACCCTTGGAGAGGAGGCTACCGTGGTGCAGCCTGACACTGAGGTAGTAGCTCCTAGCAAGGAGGTTAGCCTTGCCCCGGTTGAGGCTGCGGAGCTTTCAAAGGGTGAAGTTACAACACCTAAGCATGGGAGAGTCAAGCCCGAAGTGGTCGCGGCAGGTGAGCAAGGGAGTAGTTTCTGGGGTACCAGGGTAGCCTAAGGTTGCCCTTGAATCTATGGAGGTTGAGGCCATGGCTGCAACTGGGGATCCTTCCGCTGTGGTCGCTCCTACTATACTGCCCAGGCCCACTTTTTGTGGGCTATCATGCGTTATTTTTGAGATGCTTCGAACGGGCCTCTAGAAGTTGAAGGAGCTGTCTCAAAAAGCTTGGAACAGTGATGCGCCCAAAGTCCTACCTTACTTTGACAGCCAATGAGCTGGAGGGATCGCTTTAGGGAATGCACCCGAAGTCGTTCCTTACTTTGTCAGCATTGCCAATGAGCTGGAGGGATGGAGGGCAAAGGCCTTGTACGAAGAAACGACTGCGCAGCAGCTATAGAGCTCACAGTTACCCCCTTTGGAGTGTTCTCTTTTGCATTACCGTGAATTGGTAAACACTCAATCGCAGTAGATGGATGATGCAGTCTCCCGGAGATCAGACACTAGGGATTTAGGGGGTGAGTACGACTCCCTGGTAATTAAAATGGGCCAACTCATGTGATAAGAGGCATGAGTATGACTCCATGGAGATGGAAATGTGATGAGGGTCGAGCCTTGGAGGTGAAGAAGACTTTTCAATGCGCGCACAGACGGGCCGACTAATGAAGGCATGCGTGGAGGTGCATGCAAAAGGCATGGGTGCAGTGGTAGAAAGGTTGCACTCAGCGGTACAAGAGTTGCTCTCGGTGGCAGTCTGTGGAAACCAGACTCACACAACAGTCAAAGGGGGCCATGCTCGGTGGCCCAGGAATCGAGGTGCGCATGGCAGGCTACGTGGAAAAATCTGCTCGATGGCATGTGCATGACAGCTTGTGCACGACAGCATGTGGTGAGGGGTGTATGGTAACCTAGGTTGAAAGGTGATGTTCAAGTTTGGATTCCGGGACCATAGTGATTAATGTGTTTTAAGGTCATACACCAAGACCTGAGGACGTGTTTAAGGTCGTGCCTCTGAGACTGACTGTAAGTCATGGGTAGTACCTTTTCAAGTAGCGTCCATTGATAGGAGGCATTGCCTCTTCCCCAACAGGATGGGCCAATATGTAACCTCCATTTGGAAATACCTTCTTGATTACGAAAGGGCCTTCCCACTTTGGTTCAAACTTTCACTTGTGTCGCCCACGCAGAACAATAGGTCGTTTTACTGTCAGGACAAAGTCACCACGAGTGAATGAACGGAACTTGACTGACTTGTCAAAAGCCCTTTTCATCTTCCCCTGATGGAGTTCAAGGTTCTGCTATGCTTGAAATCTCTTCTCATCGAGTTATCTAATTCTTGGTAGCGCAAATTAACATGTTCATCTTCTGTCATATCATGATGTACTGCGACGTGAAGCGAAGGAAGTTGGATCTTGAGGGGTAGTACCACTTCACTCTCATAAACTAAATAATAGGGAGTAGAGTCCGTGGCACTCCGGGTGGTGGTACGATAAGCCCATAAAACCTCGAGAAGATTTTCATGCCAATTTTTCCTCGTCTTTGACAACGATTTCCTCAGAACACTGTAAAGGGTCTTGTTGAAGGATTCGACCAAACCATTTGCCCGAGGGTGTTACATAAGAGAGTACTTCCACTCAAAGCCAAACTGGTTAGCCAAGCGGTCGATGTGCTGGCTTCTGAATAGGGGACCATTTTCTGATGTGATCCGGTCAGGCACACCAAATCGGTAAATGATGTGATATCGCACGAAGTTGGCCACTGATTCCCCGAAGACATGTCTGAGGGGAATCACTTCTGCTCATTTGGAGAAATAAGTAGTAGTAGTTAAGATGAAGGTATGACCCAATGCTGAGGGAGGATCAATGGGTCTGACAATGTCCATACCCCATTTGTGAGAAGGGCCATGACATCACCTTAGGATGCAGAGGCTGTGGTGGCGGGTGAATGAGGTTCGAATGTATCTGACACACTTGGCAACTCTTGACATAGGTCAACGAATCTACGACCATCTATGGCCAGTAATACCTCAACCTACGTGTTTGTTCGTAGATCTTAGGACCGAACAAATGAAAGCCACAAATCTCGGCATGTACTTCTTCTAGTACTTGCTACACCCCTTTTGTGTCGACGCATCGGAGGAGGATGCCATCGAAGGATCATTGGAAGAGAGCAACCCCATGAAGAAGAGTGTATTTGGTGGACATTATTCATATATTTTTGCGCTATATGCGATCGTCTAGTAGCCGACCGTGTTTAATAATGTTGATTATGGGTTGCCTCCAATCCTCAACCTGCTTGATCTCGGCACATATTGGATCAAAGATCTCCCCCTCTTGTTTCTCGGACTTATAACCTTGGACTTTCTACGCCTCTCTTTCTGCTTTAAGAGCATCCTTGGTAGTGAGGAGTGCCCCGAACGGGCAAGGAGGGCATTCTGGGAAAAGTATCATTTCATCATCCCCATCTAACTCTTTAACCAGCTCGATGTGCCTCCACTCTGCTACCCATATAGGCGTGGGTTCCTTTGAGGAGATTTGAATAGCGGCATCAAGCTTGGCAAGTGCATCAGCTTAGGAATTCGGCCTTCTTGGGATGTGCCCTAAGGAAAGGCCACAGAGGTTCACCATCAAGGTCTTAGCAGTGTCATGATAGGGCTTCACGTCTAGTGCGATTTCGAGCCCTATTATGAGGGCTTGATATTCGGCCTCATTGTGCGAGCCAGTCTTTGCGAGGGAGAAGGACAAGGGAATGACGCTATCGTGACGGGCTGAAAACACCAAGCCAGCACCACCTCATTTAAACTGAAAGGCCCTGTCAAAATACATCTTCCAATCATAAGCTGGCTCAGTGCAAAATACCTCCTCATCAAGGAGATCACTCGACAGGGGAGATTCTACCGGTAGGGGGTGCGCTGCTAGGAAATTAGCCAAAGCTTGAACCTTGATGGCTTCTTGCGGTACATATGTGATATTGAATTCCATCAGTACTAATGACTATTTTGCTAGGGGCCCTGATAGGCAAGGACGCATCATGAGCAACTTTATCAGATCAGCTCTTGAGATGAGCTGGACTTCATGACTGAGCAAGTACTGGTAGAGCTTCTGGATAGCAAAGTTGAAGCCAAGCACATCTTCTCGAATGGCGGGTAGTTCTTTTCAACTCCCTACATTCTACGAATGAGATAATATAGGGTAGTTTCTTTCCCTTCCTCATTGTTTTGTGCCAAGAGCGCACTAAGTGACTCATCAAGGGCAGTCACGTACAAAATGAGGGGCCTTCCTAGTACTGAAGTGGAGAGTATGGGCGGGCTTAGCAGATACTCCTTGTTGTCATCCAAGGCTGCTTGACATGGCTCATCCCATATGAAAGGAGTGTCTTTCTTCAACAGATATGTAAAAGACTTACAATGGCCTGAGAGATTGGAGATGAATCTTCGAATATAAGCAAGCTGGCCAAGTAGAGACTAGAGTTCTCGAAGTGTCAATGGTGGTGGCATTTCTCGGATTGCCTTGATTTTGATAGGTTCGATCACCAATCCTTGATACCTGACAATGAACCCAAGGAATTTTCGCAAGTGCACCCTGAAGGCACATTTCAAGGAATTCATTTTGAGCTGGTACAGGTGGATTCACTCGAACACTCGTTCCAGGTCATGCATATGGACATCCTTTTCTTTTTATTCACCACAAAGTCATCTACATAACATTCCACCTCCTTATGCAGCATATTTGTAAAGATGGTAGTCATGGCTTGTTGATAGGTAGCACCTGCATTCCTCAATCCGAACGGCATCATTGTATAGTAGAAAACCCCTTTTGGAGTCAGGAAGGCTGTGGCCTCCTCATCCTCTGGTGCCATCCTTATCTGATTGTATCTGAATACCGGTCCATGAAGGATAAGATTGGACAATGGGTCGTGGAATCAATAAGCGCTTCCATTAATGGTAGTGGGAAATCATCCTTTGGATAGGCAACATTCAGATCATGGAAATCAATGCAGACCCTGATTTGACCATTCTTCTTCTTAACTAGGACAACATTGGCAAGCCATTTCGGGTACTTCACTTCTCAGATGAAGCCAACCTCCCTAAGTCTACTCACTTCAACATCGATTTGCATTTTAAGATCCGGCCAGAACCTTCTCAATTTCTGCTCTACAGGCTCTAAGGATGGGTCAATACCAAGCCGATGTACCACGACTTGTCGACCAAGACCGAGCGTCTCATGATAGTGTCAGGCGAAGACATCTCGGTTTGTTTACAAAAAGGTGATGTAGTTTTCTTTTTCATCCGATGACATGTTGGCCAAAATGAAAGTCGTCATTAGCTCGGTCTCATCTCCTAAGTTTATCTCCTCCAAATCATCGGTTGTTGCCTGTCGGTCTTCTTCCCACACTTCAAGGGATCCCTGAACTTCTACCTCATCATTGGATGGTGATCACTGAAGTGCACATGTTCCTGACATCTCCTCCTCAATTGAGGTTTTGACGGTGCTAAACATGATAACCGTGTCAGCTTCTCTCTTGCCTGAGGAAGGGTCAGCTTCAAGGAGAGGGAGTGTATAAGGTTGAGAGAGAGAATTTTGAAGCTCTTGTGTCAATTGGGAAGAGCAGGGCTCATAGAGCGTGAGATGTGGGCTTTGTGATTCAGTGATCATGGAGACAACCACTACATCATATTCGTCCTCGTGATCACCATTTTTATGTTCTTGATCTACCGCATGGAATGTTGTAGGTTAGGCTTAAGTGGTGGAGGTTTGTTTTGGGATACCGACTGACTTTGCTATGCATCTGGTACAGATTGGAGAGGTTATGAGGATTGGTTAGGTAAAGGTTGCACCACTAGATTTTGTGCTGACTGACCAGGTCATGCTGCGGAGTCGAGTGTGGAAGGGTTAGATTTGGTAATAAGAGTAGATGTTGGTAGAATAGAGATTAATGGAGGTTGAGGGTTTAGAGATGGCTTGGTGTATGGAACTAATGGTGGTCTCGAGTTCCTAAGGAGTGGTGGATTGATCGGTGTTAGGGTATGGGATGAGTGGCAGACCAGAGTACTTCAAGAGTCTCAGTTTCTGCATGAGCGGCTGTAACCTCTTGTCTGACCTTAGACTGATTAAGTTAGTGTTGGTCACTGCTTCAGAGATCTGCACCATGTGGCATGCTTTGTGAGAATGGAAGCTCTGACCGCTTGACTATTTCAGTTGTTGGTCGAGGTTAGGCTCAGGAGGCCATTAGGCTCTCTTGGTCTTGGGATTCCTGTTTACTTGATGAGCTCTTCAGTAGTGGGAGGAGACTTTGTATTTGCTTTAGACGCCATGGTGTCAGCGACTATCAGGAACCTAGCTACTTGGGCTACCATCTTCTTTAGCTGTTTTTTATGCCGCCTTCTAATGTTGTAACTTTTCAGCTCTTTATCAAAAGCCTCAAAGACTGGGCATTCGAGAGTTGTACCTGTAAAAGAAGTGTTAGTAGAAGATGAAGAAGGGTTAGAAGAGTCAGAAACAAAAGATGGGGGAGAGCTTTTAAGGTCATCACTTAGATTGGACCGATCCGGGTAGCTTTTAGCATCATCACCAGAGTTGGATATGCGTAGGGAATCTTTTATGTCTTCACCCTGATTGGATTGTTGGGGGTTGATTTTAATGTTGTCACCCTTATCAGACGTGTTGGGAACTTGAGCAGAGGAAGGCTCAGAAATACCCTCTTGACTGGACTGTGGGTCTTGGTCAATGAAAGCAACTGACTCGGGGAAGAAATCCCGCAGGGTCGGCAACGGAGGAAGGGGCGCGAGGAATTCCACCTCGGTATGGGGTTGAGGGACTTTCCTCTTTTGGTGGGTGACCCTTGGTGCTCGTCTCCTTTTACCGTTTTTGTGAACGGGAGCATGCTGACCAGATTCACATGGCTTGAGAGCTGGCTTTGCTTGGTGAACTGCTTCCCTTCTTATGGACTTGAATCTGTTTCATCCTCGATAGACTTGCCATGGTTGGGAAGTTGAACGTTTGTCAGAATCAGAAGACTCAGGCAATGCATTCTCACAGGAGGTCTGTGTTCTAGTGACCTCTTGTGTTGGCAGTCTGGCTATTCGATCATGATCATCCAAGATAGGGCTGGTGAAGTGTCCTCCTTGCACTTTCTCTGTCCTTATGGCTTGGAAGGTGAAGAACCCTTCTAAGTCATGACCTCGTATGTAGTGATATGGGCACCAAAGGTTCTTGGTTCCTTGAGCGAGGTGCTTGGGTTGTTTCGATGGCTTTGGTGCAATGACCCTTACTTGAAGCATCATGCAGAACATCGCCTGAAGAAGGTCTGAGGGTTGTTCATTAATATGATACTCTTTCTTGTCTTCTTCTTCTATTGTAACCATGTCAGATGCTTCAGCAGCCACGAATGCTTTTTTAAGACTATTGAGCTGTATTTATCCCTTTTGGATTAAGGCCTCAATGTGATCTTTGAGACTGAAGCAGTCCTGAACAGGGTGCCCTAACATTCTGTAGTAGGCACAATAATTCTTGTGGGTGACAAAATCAGCATCTTCTAGTTTTTTCATCTCAGGCAAGGCGATCATTTGTTTCTTTAACACATTCGGAGTAAGGTCGAGACCCACTCCTTATCAAAGTTATAGACTTTGCTTCTCTTCTCTGCCTAATAGTCCTTTCCATAAAGGTTCGGAGGTGGAGGCACCTTATTGTAGAACTGGGGTTTTTGTTGGCTTGCCTAAGGTGTGCTCTTAGCATTGGCATGGTTCACCCCTTTGGAGAAATCTAGGGTTTGGGGAGAGGCCTTCTTAGGATCTGATACGGTGACAGCGACACAGATCATCCCTCTTTGCTGATTGCCTCGGGAATTGGGGCGAACCTTACCAAAGTTTTCGCTATTTCCCTCTCTTGATGACCTCATCTGGGGCTTGCCATGATGCTTGAAAAGGCTCTCTATATGAACTTCTTTAGAGATCAGATCTGATATAAAAATAGGGTTTGAAGCCTCGACATGTAAAGAGATCTCCGGCCGCATGTTGCGCACACATGTTTGGACAGCATCAATCTCAGTCATGGGGGTAGCTTGGTGCATAGCCAAATTTCTCCATCTTGCAATGAATTGATCAACCGGCTCATCTAGGTCTTGGGTCAATGTGAGAAGCTCAATAGCTTGAACTTTTCTTTCGACTTCATAGAATCGCTTGTAGAACAAGTGCTCCATTTCTTCCTAAGTTTCCACTGAGTTCGGAGGGAGTCGGGCATACCACATAAATGTCGGCCCGTCAAGAGTTTCAACAAAGTGACAGAGAAGAAGCATCCCATCAGCAGTTGTCTCTTGATAAGCTGAATAAAAATGGGCAATATGCTTGTGAGGGGAACTCGGGCCGTTGAAGAGCGAGAGTCCCCCCTTTTGGTAATTAGGGGGAAACGAGAGCGGATCAATGTAGGAAGGATAGGGCTTCCGATACAGGGTTGTATCTTGCACTCCTAGGATCTGTCTGGCCCGTAAGCTATGGATGGACCCATGGAATCGATGTCATCTTGTGAGATTTGATGTGGGGAGGAATGATCATGCGAAGGAGGTGGCTGCCTCAAAACAGGATCGGCTGGATGAGAAAAATTGGCCCCTTGGTGAGATGAGTTCCCAAGGAGCCGAGTACTTTCCATCAGTTTGATCTTCTTCATCATCCTATGCATCATATCCTCGAATCGATTCATACGGTCTTCTTGATCGTCATTGGGCTCCTCAATAACCATCACTCTGATTGTCTCTTTAGGGAGGTTGGTCTCTTGTGCGGTCCGAATCTTGCATGTCCATCAGACTGGGTGCAGCAGGTCAGTCAGCAGAGGTTCAACATACACAAACTGAGCCCGAGCTTGTATGCACATCGGGTGAGGGCCGATCCGCAATGATCTTGAGATTGCAAGGGGCCGTGAGATTGGGCTGCCTCCCACGACACTGACAACCTTGCAAGATTCTGGCTTCCCTATCTTAAGCTCTGCCACTGCCTGTAGTAGGTAGAAAAGGTTCTCTCCTAGGGGGTTAGCAGGCTTTCTTACCATGAGCGTCTTGGGTTCCTCGGCATGATTCACATGCCTTGGTCATGCTTGGCTCTCAGGTTTTGGTGTACTTCCCTCCAGAGCCGCGACTGGGACTTTGATTGTGAATGGTCCACCTTCTTCAAGCATGTGAGGGCCATCTCCATGAGGTGGTCCAAGAATAGTAGTCAGTTCGGACTTCTGCCTTGGCTTAGGGAGAGATGGGGGATGAAGGACCTCATCACCTGAGGGAGTCTTTCCCAGAGCTCTTTTGTGAGCTCCAAAGGCAAGCTGGGTCTGCAGAGGGTACTCTTTGGGAAGGCCTTCGAGCACCAGGTCTTGAGTAGTTCGACCGGAGAAGAACGGACGAATGGGGGAAGAGACAGGTGCCAATGACCTTTTGATCGGGACCTCGAGGCAGTCTGTGGGGGTGGCGCATGTGTGCCATTCACAGAAGGGTTTTGGGTGACCTAATGGTCGACCTGGGTTTGAGCAGTAGGTTTGGCCTTCAGTGGCCAAGTACGGTGAGTAAGTGTGCGTGAGGAATTGACCTTGTGACCACCCCCCACAGAGTGCACATATATGTGCAGAGAGGGATGACAAGTGGGTCGTTTCTTGTGTACTCCGGTTAACGCAATAATATGGCTATCCCGAGCAGTGTGATGCATATGCAAAAAGTATTCAGGACCGGGTCCAAGAAGACTCAAACCCGGACAGTGGTTCGAGGCAGCCTGAGGGTTGCCCTGAGGTGTGGCTCGAGTGGATGGATCACCAGCTTTGGTGCGTGTGTGGGAGGTGGCAGCCTTAGGGCCTCCTCTTCGATGTGTCAAGCCTCTTGTTGCAAGGGTGTGATGTGATAGAGACTGGGGGCTGGCCTTACAGCGACCCGCAGGATAACTGACAATTGGGTTGCCATTTGCAAGAAAGGAAGGCACGGCCTTTCGGCTACCCCCAACAGTGGGACTAACAAGTGACTTGCCAGTAGCAGGGTGCATGCGGTCTGTGGTGGCTAGTGCGCCACCCATGCAAGGTACATTGGTGGAGGGTCCACCAAGGCTAGGAGATGGGGAGTAAGGGACTCTTAGATCCCTCTTCACACCAATCCAGGTGAAGGCCTAGGAGCTTGACACTGGGTCAACACTCAGAAGGAAGGTTGGGAACGAGGTTCGTGGAACCTTTTCTTGAGGAAGACTCACAAGTGTGGGGATTAGAAAATCCCGGACTCTCATAAAGGGGATTAAACAACCCCAACGACATGTGTTTGTTAGTGAGCAAGAATGAAAAGAAAGGAAAGCCAAGCAAGAACGATCCGATGATGGGGTAGTGTGTTACCAATGGAGTCGCCAAGCTGGTTAGGTGCCTCGATCTCGCCCTCCGGGTCAGAATGACCTGGTGGCATGGTTTAGGATCGAGACAGACCCGAGACTTGAGATCTCTCTCAAGAACTGCGTAAAGGGGATGAGGGCAGGAATACCAACCGAAGAGAGAGGAATTTGGGTCATGAGGCAAGACTCACCTCACATGAGTCCATGACACACTCGGGCTGCTTGCGTGGGTGCCCTCTTAGATCACGTGGAATGCCCCCTAGCTTGTGGCTGATTCGGAATCGCCTCCCTTGACCTGTTTCTTCTTTCCTGCAACCAGACACACACAAATTTGAGATGTAGACAAGTGGGTCAGAAGACCCCACCTTGTCTTTGGGTGAATGCACACAATCGTATATATTCAGAAGGGAAAATGGGGAATGGTGTGGCTGAATGCATGCCAAACTGACAGCCTTCTGATGTCTTCTTCACAGGGGACCCAAACATCATTCCTTAGTGGAAAATGAGGTAAAAAGGGGAGTGAGATGAAGAAAGTAAAGAGAGAGAAAGAGACAGAAAGAGGAGAAAATAGAGAGATAATAGAGAAATGAAGGAATGAAGACCAGTTTGGCATTCTCTTTGTTCTTTAGAGGAAGAAAGTAAGGAAAGAAAATAAAAACGAAGGCTAGTTTGACTTTCACCTAGCTCTTCAGAGGTAATGAAAATATTTTGTGTAGAGAGAGAAAAGGGAAATGAAGGCTAGTCTGGGTTTCACCTAGCTCTTCAAAGAGAGGAAGAAGAAAAGGAATGAGAAAGAGGGTGAATGTTAGCTTGGCTCTCGCTAAACCTTCCAAAAGCGAGAAGAGACGAAAATGAAATAAGAGAGAAAGGAGAAGAGAGAAGGAAGGGAGAAGAAGAGAGTAGAGAAAGAAGAAAAGGAATGAGAAAAAAAGGGTGAATGTTAGCTTGGTTCTCGTTAAACCTTCTTAAAAGAAAGAAGAGATAAAAAGAAAGAGAGAAGAAGAGAAGACAAGAGAAGGAGAAGAGAAGAGAAAGAGAAGAGATAAAAGAGAGAGAGAAGAAAGAAAAGAGAAAGAGAAGAGAGAAAAGAGGAGAGATAAAAGAGAGAGAAGAAAGAGAAGAGAGAAAAGAGGAGAGAGAAAAGAAAGAAAAGAGAAAGAGAAAGAGAAAGAGAAAGAGAAAGAGAAAGAGAAGAGAAGAGAGAAAAGAGAGAGAAGAAAGAAAAGAGAAGAGAGAAGAGAGAAGAGAGAGAAATGTCATACACGATGGGGTGATCCGACTATGCCAAACAGAGAAGAGAGATGAGAGATGAGAGATGTCGTGCATGGTGGGGAATCCTATCGTGCTAGACAGAGAAGAGAAAGAAGAGAGATGAGAGATGTCTATCCTATCATGCCAGACAGAGAAGAGAGAGAAGAGGGATGAGAGATATCGTGCACGGCAGGGAATCCTACCGTGCCAGACAAAGAAGAGAGAGAAGAGGGATGAGAGATGTCGTGCATGGTGGGGAACTCTGCCATGCCAGACAGAGAAGAGAGAGAAGAGGGATGAGAGATGTTGTGGAAGACGGATGACCCCACCTTGCCAGATGGAGAAGTGAGAAGAGAAGTTGATCATGGTTGGGGACCCTGTCGTGTCAGATTGAGAAGAGAGGGAAAGAGAGAAAAACATGGACGACAACTTAGCCTGCCACACGGGAAGAGGCTCAGTCTGCCATGCCAATCAAGAGAAAGCAAACAAGAGAGAGAAGAGAGAAAGACATGGACGATGGTTGAGCCTATCACACGGGAAAAGGCTCAACGCGCCATCCAGTCAAGCAACCAAGAGAGAGAAAGAAGGATAAGATCAGGGATGGCAGCTGAGCTTGCCACATGAGAAAAGGCTCAATCTGTTATCCCTGTCGTGAGAGAGTAGGCCAAAGAGAAATAAAAAGAGAAAAAAAAGAATCATGAAGAGAGAAGGAAATAAGAAGAGAGAGAAAGGAAAGAAGAAGAGAGAGAAAAGGAAAGAAGAAGGGAGAGAAGAAAAAGAAGAAGGGAGAGAAGGGTAAGAAGAAGAGAGTGAAGGAAAAGAAGAAAAGAGTGGACAAAAAAGAGAGAGAGAAAGGAAAGAAGAAGAAGAGAGAAAGGAAAGAGGATAGGAGAGAGAAAGAAAAGAAGAGAGGAGAGAGAAAGAAAGAGAGAAAGAAAGGAGAGAGGAGAGAGAAAGAAGGGAGAAAAAAAGTGGAGAAGAGAGAAAGTTTACCTCGTTGGGGGAAGGGTACTTACGCAAAGTCTTCTCTCTCCCTCTCTCCAAAGAAAGTCAAACGTGACCCAAAAGTGAAGAACAAGCCCAATGTTTAATTGATCAAGAGGGGTCTATTACATGAGAGTATCATGTGCTTATATAGAAATTCAATCCAAACATGAGTGGATGCCCAATTCTTAACCTAATTGTGAAAAAATAGGAATTAAATGAATTAAAGAAAATTAAGAAATATAGGACAAAATGACAATTTTGGCCCTCTCCCACATATCTTGAAATTTCAATTAAGTCCCTATCATGGCCAGGCAATCTTTTCAATCTTTTAGGGTCCTTTCAGGGTCTCTCCGGTCTCTATCTGGCCAAAAGATTATTGCTTTCTTGATAGCATGGGGAGACGGTCGTTTTGATATCCATTTCGGACATCGGGTTCTTGGCCATGATTACGAGGTGTAAAATTCAATAGAAACGTAAGAACTTTGATTCAAGATCACGCTTATTTCTCTTTGTTTTTCCACAATTTCTTTGTTGTATTTAGACGAGCATGCCTTCATGAGAATTAGGCAACTAACGTGGCTCGATTTGGTGCTCAAACGGCCATTTTCCAAATTAGGTCTTTTGGTCAGAATTTGGTTTCCGGTGGCCAAAAATTGTAGTAACTTAGTCATCTTTTTATGGTGAATCCAACCATCCATCATTGACCCGAATGAAGCCTCCAATGTTGTGGTCATAACGGATCTGCTTTGAGGTCGATCCGATACGTGAGCATCGTCATGTGGCCATTCGATCGACGAAACCTCTTGCTGTAAAATTCTGCAACAATGCTTTCGATCATGATTTTCTCTCTAGTTTTCCTCCGGCTCAGCCACGACATGGGTCATGCCATATATCGAAACGTTCAAGCCGACGAGACGAACATGCTCTTAAAATTTTGGCTTGAACTGACTTAGGACGAGAGAGATATGACCTTCCAAAGTTCAGCCCGAAATGATAAAACTTAGTTTCCATTAATGGAAGCTGGTTCACTGAGGGTGCATCGCAATAATGTGTGGCCTACC
The DNA here is from genome assembly GCF_000471905.2 of Amborella trichopoda. The sequence goes on along the minus strand of NW_006499617.1, from coordinate 2,886,935 downwards.
TGTTTTGGGTAAGTTAGCCATGACTTGGTCAAAAAACGTTCAATCAAGTCGAAACTTGAGCCTTAGGGTTTTGTCAAAAATTTTGTATCCAATGGCAGTGGTTCCACATTCGTTTGACGCTCTAGTGATAGGGATGTAATAATAAAGTCAATTTCTAGTGCGCTAGAGGCCTATTTTCCAAAACTGATTTTCATCTGTATTGCCTTAAACTTGTTGGATCGCGACGAAACATGGCAGGTGTGCTCAAGAGACCCTTAAGCATGATCTTGAACCTTCTGGGGTCATTCTGAGAGTGTCAAAAGTTTCACTTCTAGATTAAGGCTTATTATCCTATGACTTCCGTAGTCCACAGGCATTTTGGTAATTGCAGACCTAGGTCGTGAATTACTCTCTCCTTATTCGCATCAGGGATCCAAGTATTGAAAAATATTCTCAAACACATAGTCAACGAAGTGCCCAATTAGGGTGGAGCTCCCACTAAGAGACTCAGCTCCAGTGTTCTGTGGTCAGGAACTTGTCCAGCACGCATCCCCAATATTTTGGGAGCTCTCTTCTACTTTTAGGATTCTCGATCCCGTTCACAATTGAACTCGCTCCCGCTACCACATGGATATCGCTCCCACTGTCCCACGGAACTCCTGAACAAATTAGAACCCCACTCCAAGAATTTTAGGATTGTGATCCCTAAGGTCCCTGAACTCCATCCTTAGGGAGGATCCCACCATGAAACAAAATAGAGCCACCCACCATTAAAATAGTAGGGTTATCCGCTAAAAAACACGTAGAAATTGCTTCTGAGATTCAAAGTAGTTGTTTTAACCGTAATTCTATATGAGTAATTTTTTGGTACTCCAATAAAAATGTTAATTTTCTTCTCCAAATATCGGTGGGGTCCTGGTTTCCATCCACATGGGGATGAGGAAACCCTCTCTTGAACAACCGCAAAGGTTCGGCATGCGGTGGATGTGCGGGCCCTCCTGCTTGTGGATAGGAGGCCGATGGTGAGAGAGATTTTTACGACTGGAGAGTGAATCGCTCTTATGCCGCTTGGGGGTTCAGAGATGCGCCTGAACGGATAACCATCTTAGAACAATTACGATGCCCTCCAGCTGCTTTGTCAGCGTGGTTTGGACGGGAGCCCTCCTTAGGTTCTCAATCTCTCTCCTCTCACTCTCTCCGTGCTATCGGGATGGGAACCTATGTCCCTCCTCCCTAGATGCCCTTTCAAGCGGGGTTTGCTGGCTGCTAAGAGGGGGGGCGGTTGTTGGTAAACGTCTAGGGCAAAGGCCCACAGGTTAGCACACGTCGGTGGGCTCGCGGACGGGCATGGACTGTCGAGCGGACAGGGTCACATGCACGAAAGTGGGAGGAATAGATAGATAGATAGAGAGAGAGAGAGAGAGAGAGAGAGAGAGAGAGAGGAGTAATGACTCAGCTTAGGAGAAGTGGGATGACTCGCCCGACCGGGGTGTCCGTGGGACCGCACACTCAAGGGTACCCTCTTTCTCAATGTTTTTTCTCTCTACCTCTCTTTCCTCCCCCAACTGGACTAGGGAATCACAGAGTAAGACAAGACAACAAGAATAAACTAGCCTTGATGCTTCTCCGCCCTTGGGGTATCGGAGCCTTCCAAAAGGGGGACTTTTGGAGCGATTTTCTGAACTTTTTTACAATGAGCTAAGCTTGCTTATATCGAGGATTCACCAAACAGGGGTGAATGCTCACAAGCTAAGTTTAATTACAATTAAATAAATTAAAAACAAATCCAAAATTTAGGTGCAAATGACCAAAATGTCCGTGTTATCTTTTGGCCGAAAGATGAGACTATCCCTGCATGCAGGCTGCTCCACCATGGGAAAACCTTGGAAGCTGGTCCTACAACTTGCAGCAACTGTTCGGCTTTTTCAGCAACATATCTGCGTTCTTCTTTCGATTGTGAGAATTTTGATGCCCTTTATTATGTTGTGGTGGCCTTCTTCCCCGGGGTGAAAGTTCGGTCAGTTTTACGAACTTTGTTTGTCAGTGCGTCTCCGAGCTATGTCGTTTTAGCTCCTGGCTTTGCTTGGAAGTCAAAGAGGAGGTCGTTGCAGTTGTTTTGCTCCAAGTTGGGGCTGATTTGGTGCAGATTTGTGGCTTTGCCTAATTTGGAAGGTTGCCGGAGAAAGGGATTCAAGCAATCGACTGGATTTGCTTCTTTGGTGACCTGAGGACTTGCATCCATTGAATAAGGGATTGAATGAAAGAGTTATACTAGATTGTAGCTCTGTACGAGGTGGTTCTTTTGAACTCATCCTCGCGTTAATGCATGGCCTAGATTTTGAGCTATGCTTCACCGAATCCGGAGCTTGTTGAATTCCTTTTTTATTTTCTTGGTTTCTCCGCCTTCCTTCTCAAAGCAATGGGGGATCCTGATCAAGCCACAGTGAGTGCCTTAGTTCAAAATGACGGGGCCGATATGATCTAGAACATGTCAACGTTTGAGCTCTGTCTGATTTCAGAGAAAGGCGTAATGGGTTAGAGAAGTTGCTACCGGAAAATGTTGGCGTAGTCTCCATTTCTGGGATGGGTTTAGTGAAGCCGCATTGTGTTGTGGTAAAACCCATAAGTTGTGAGGCTGCATGAGCATAGACCCTTCTAGAGGGGTCAGATTGAGCCCAAATTTGGTCCTCAAGGGTTTTTTGATGTTCTGAGTACAATGGCGATGATCTGGTGCCTAGTTGCAATCACTATCATAGGGCTACAGTGAAGGTTCTTCTTTGGTGCAAGGGCATCACAACCAGATCACTAGGCTGGAGGCTTTATTTTTCAGCACAAACCTGGCCTGCAGGTGTTTCGTGAACCTGCGAGACCAAGCTGTCGCCGACTCTCTCCTTATTCACGTGAGCTCATTGAGGTATGTCAAAAATGATGACAACATTAATCCCTTACAAATGTTTTTCATTTGAATTCCTATAGAAAACTAGTCACCTGAATTCTTGAATTCATCAAGGCCAACTTTTATAACATACCTAAAATCTCCTTGTATATTAAAGATTTCTTGGTTTTCCTATAAAATTAACAGCTTCCCATTTGATTTCCCTACAACTTGCTTGAGTCTTTCTAAAAAATAAAGGAGCTCGAACTCTTCTCTTCCTCTGTCAAGGATATCACAAAGCTTCACAACCATGGAGCTACTTGCAATCCAATGAACTGTTTTTCATCGAAGATTTTAGCCATTTTCAAAGCTTGTTTGGCCTTTTGGAGATCGCCCTGGAGGTCCCCAACTACTAGCAAGCGAGATTGAGATGGGTATGTAGATTTTTGTTGCTGTTAATGTGTTCTTGAAGTTTGAGAGAGAGAGAGGGGCACATTTTGGCCGATGGGTCCATTGGAGTAGGGGGACAGAGGTTGAAGAGGTGGTGAATGTCTGATCAAGAGAGAAAGATAGAGAGAGTAAGGAAGAGAAAGAGAATGAGGATAGGTGGAGATTGGCTCCAAGTTAAGCAGAACACGATCCAACCTTGAATGGAGCTCGATCCATTCAAAATAGGAACATATTTTTCTTATATGGGGGCACGACTCAACTTTAAATGCGATCCCGCTCTTACTGTCTATGGGAGTGCAATCTTAATGAGCATGAAAACACAATCCTATTTTACATGAAACGCGCTCCCGTTAAATAAGGACCTCGATCCCAATGTATCGGGAACGTACTCCATTTGTATACGGGATCTCAATCCGCAACTTTTAACCTCATCGGAACTCGCTTCCCCAGCTCCGAAGCTTTAAGCAGCCCTCGATCCAACAGTCCCGCTCCTGAAACCGGAGCCGTTCCTAGGTACTATGGTTAGCAGACGTTTTATCGTTTTCAACTTCCACGAACTACCCAAAGTTTCGTTCACCTTTCTCATTCTTTTGTATATTTATGACGAAGTGGAAAAACTCAAAGAAACTCATTACTTTAGAATTTGTATCGCAAAACCATCCGGAACCGTCCATATATGAAATGTGAAGGCTGACTGTCACTTTCAATGTGGGGAGAGGGGAAAATTGGGTAGAATAATGCAATGCACTCAACGTATCCGTTTTCTCAATATGTTACATTCTTTTATAACTAAACATAGGCAAAGTGTTCAGTAAAAGGCAGAGTCCTAGATACATTCTGATAATTTTTCTTGGATGATGCACCAGGGTACCCAAACGAAGTTATTGTGAAAAATGGGCATGGTAATAATTGCTGATCAAATATGGACAAACATTGTGGTGACATATTAACTTGAAACCACATACTACAACATCTGTACAGATCACTTTTACTATGTTTTTGCCATAACAAACATCAATGAGCACTGATGTCTTAAATATTGAAAAAAAAATTAAATAGAAAATAATAATAATAAAATCGACTTGATCGAAGTCCTCGGACTCAATTATCGTATGTCAATTCACAATTACCACTATGACCCAAAAACCATAAATAGTGAGCTAATCCTTACCCAACCGAACCCAAACCCCACGGCTAGGCGACCCACCATGGACCAGAAACAATAGATAATAACCAGGAGGCGCCAACACAGCTGATACTGGAGGCACACATTCAACCCTGTAAGCCCCATCATGCCCACCCTCAAGCCCCATCACCCTGAGAACCAATAGCCTCTGGTTCATAGAAACAGAGTGCGTAGTAAAAGAGGGAGCAACCATTGTCACCAAAATCTCATCCACACCTTTTGTTGATTGTTTTCTCGAGTAAAAGTTTATATAGAAATGTTGGGTATACGACATTGTTCTACCTGGTTTTAATGATGTGATTTTTGGCCTCGACCACTTCAGCTTGATATAAGGCGGTGAAAAGAACTCGAGGCTCAGCTCCGTCGGGAAAAGGACACCGGAAAAATTGTATCCCCTATTCGGATTACTTCCTCCCACAAGGACTCGACCATCGGAAAGTAATTGGGCTGAAGAATGATAAAGCCTTGGGGTTGAAGATGGGCTCAAAACCTCAAACCGATGGCCTATCGGTGCATCGGGTTTATAAAGCACAGGGCACAAAACCGGGTCTCTTCCGACTCCCCAGCCTGCTGTGCCCTTTCCGGCTCCATTAATAATGAGAATTTCACCTGTGGGAAGCATTACCATGTCACCCATGACTCTTTTTAACGGCATTGTCTCAATGCTCCATTCCGGGGATTCGTCGGTTGCTTTTATTCGACCACATGTTCTAGAGGCCGGAAGGAACACGCCTTTGTTGGCTTGAAAATTAGAATGCGATGGTGCACCGCCACAAACAAGGACTTCAGCATCCACTGGTTGTGTACTGTTTACAGCTAAAATGAGTGGGAGCATTGTAGAGGAGCCAGTGCTTGGGTAATTTCGTGACTCACCGGGTAGTGCAGGAAATGTGCGTACGACGCGGTGGGTGATGTAGTCAAGGGAGATGGCCTTGGTGTTTGCGAACAAGAAGAGGGTGCCATCAGGCAAGAGATGGAGAAAAGGGTAGAGATTGTTCTCACAATCATCTCGAGTCTCTGAAAGAAACTCCAATGGATACATGCTATGCTCTGATGGATCAGTTTTTGGGACAAACTCATAGTTGAACTGTCCTCGACCGCCAACAACTATTATGCGACCATCAGGAAGGATTTGGTTGCTGGCATACCACCGTGGCATGGCAAGGCCGTCAGGCAACTCAGCCCAGTCACAGGTGGCACATGGCGAGAATGTGCGCACAACGCGCTCGCCATCGTTAGATCCACCTGTCTGAATCAAATGGCCATCAGGCGCCAGTGCGCCAGATGAACACCAAGTGTCCGTCAGTATGGTGAGAGGACGAACACCATGCGTGACCCAGTTGAGCTCGACAGAGTGTGCCCAGCAATCAGTCTGAAGAGCCCGGTCGTGACGGTCTTTGCGACAGCGGCCATTTGGCAGGGACACATTAGACGGCCCAAAATCGGTCCTGTCGAACATTATCACCCGATTGTTTGGTAGCAATGCCATGTGCATGGCCGAGATGCCAATGCTACGCTTCAAAAGCTTCCATTGACCACCTCCACTGGCTAAGGCAAGGACACAACAAGCTGCAAGTATAAGCAGTGCAAGTGGAAGGTGTGAAAGTGTGGCCATGGCGAGCCTGGTGCGTTGCTTGGAGTGAGGCTGGCCCTTCATAAATAGTGTGCACGTGTGGTTTTAAATAGCCGGCACAACCGATGCCAACGCGGTCCAGGCTCATGATTGCGACACCCACGGTCGAATCACTCTGTCATTACGAATCCTTTTTTCTAAGAACCAGCTGTTACATGGGGGATGTGATTTTGCATTCCAAGTTCGTGGAAAATGTGCTTTGGGAGTATCCTACCACTGGTGATGGGCGAGGTGGCCCCGCCCACTCGGCTTTGGCCCCAAAAAAGTGAGGCCCGAACCGCAAAGCTGGGTTAGGGCTAATGTTGATCTTGACCTGGTTCAACCCGGTCCAGCACTCTTTCCTTTCTTATGTTATTTCTTTTAGGGTTTTTTTTTACCCAGCCCAGGGAACTGACCTATGGCAATGAGGGGGAATCCGAGCCAAGGCAGACCGGACCCGTCGACGCCCGTGGCTAACCTTACCCAAACAAGGAAACGATTGAGGGATAAATTTTTGGGGTGCTTGCAGCTGCAAGTATTCACAGGGAATTGACACACTCCAAATGAGTCAGTTTTGACTTTCATCTCCAGCTTCTGAAGTTAAATAATATTTGCTGAACTTTTACTGAGAGTGGAAACAGGAAGAGTTAGTAAGAATAATATTTTGCTGAACCTTTACCTAGTGTGGAAAAAGGAAGAGTTAATGTGAGAAAGTAGAGAAACACATGCGGTTTCAATAGACTCACCAAAATTCTCTCGGTTCCCAAAAATAACCGTATCGGTTTTCCCATCTCTGCCAAATGAAAATGTTGCCAGATTGGCCGGTTCCGCTTGAAAGAAGAGTTCGAAAAGTCGAGCAGGCTAAGTTACTAGGGTTGGAACCTTTTAGAGCCCCCGACTTTGTCCCAAGTAAAAAAAACTTAAAAAAAAATTAAAAAAAATATATATTTGTTCCATATTTATTTATGTTTTCTGTCATTTTGGCAAACAACGAGGAGTATTTAGGACATGAATACCTATTTTTACATTTTTTCCATCTTTTTTTGAGCATTTGAAAATATCCACGATCACAAACTCTTTTTTTAAAAAAAAATTTTGTTTTTTTTTTTTCCACAATTAGTTATGTTTTGTTGAATTTTATTTTGAATATATTTTTTCTATTTTTGAAAATTTTCTTTTTTTTAATAGTTTTCAACTGCTACAGTTTCGACCCTATTACTTACTCGAGCAAGAATTCTTCTACGGAATGGGCCAAGTAGTCGGCCGGAGTCGACTTTTGGAACGTTGCTTGAAAGAACATGAGATTTAGCTCGATTTATGTGCATGCGTCATTACTCACTACTTCGAAAATTCGGCCTTGTGTAGGTCACTATGACTCAATTTTTATAAATCTAGAATGTCATATTTTTGTTAACTTTTATACACTTCTATTTTATTTTATTTTGTTTTTCTTAAAAAAATTTATTGGAAAAATTATGTTTGGATAGGGTCTCAACGCTTATATTACATAATGAGTCACATGTTTACATAAATTACGTGTCGACCATCCCAACCCAGCAACCCATTTTTTTCCAAAATTGCCCACTTGTCTGACATTTCTACCACCATAAGGGTGGGAAATCTCTCAAATTTCAGCCATATCTATTGGTAAGGGCCACTCCTACACTATAAATACTGAACATAAAATGTTGTCTAGTGATTCTAATAACGGATAATTCAACTTAAAAAAAAGTTATCTTACTCAAGGCTTGTCGGATATTTGAAATATCAACCATCCTTACCGTTCTGTATTTCTAGTATCGGACAACTCAACTTCTGAAGTTGTCTGGTATTTGAAATACTGAACTTATTATAAGTAATTATTATTACTTAGAGATCTGCCATTTAATTAGTGCAATAGTGCAATGAAAACAACAAACATACAATTTTGTCTAGTGTTTCTAATACCGGATAATTCAACTTAAACAAAAATTGTCTTACTCAGGGCTTGTCAGATATTTGAAACGTCGAACACCCCTACCGTTTTGTATTTCTAGTATCAGACAGCTCAACTTCCAAAGTTGTCTGGTATTAGAAATATTGAACTTATTATAAGTAATTATTATTACCTAAAGTTCTGCTATTTAATTAGTGCGAAAGAATTTATGTAAAGTGATTAATGTTCTTTACTTTTATTTGTTAATTACAATTTTTATTTGAATGCACTTTATTTTCGAATAAAATTTCTTTAGCTAGAATTTAGCATACTAGAATATTCTTCTATTTTGAAATATTTTGTATATAAACGTTTAATTAGAATACAAATTGTAATTTACTTCATTTTATTTTCTATTTTTACAATTAGAATATAAAACTCATCATCAAAGTCATATCTCAGCTATTTGTGGTTGGCAATTGGAATACGAAACTATATGAATAAACCAACAGAATAGTATAATAGATATCTAAAATAGAGTAGAAAAAATTGAATAGAAATTTTATTAATAGAAAAGAAAAAATTCAAATAAAAAATAAAGAAAAATCCATTAAAAAATAAAATACAATCAAAATACAATTAATAATAATGAAATAATAAATCAATAGAATTATTTACATTACTAAATTCTATTATACTCATTATTTAATATGATTTTTAATAAAAATAAATACTAATATTAAGTCCAGTTTTTAATGCTAGACAGTTAGGAAGTTGAATTGTCAATTATTAGAAACACTGAATAGCGTGGCAATTTGGTGTTTGTTGTAATAGATATGCCATTACTAATAGAGATTACAAAACACTTAGGGGGAGTCCCTGATAGATGTTGGAAATGCCAGATAGATGGGCAGTAACCCTGAATAGCGTGGCAATTTGGTGTTTGCTGTACTAGATATGCCATAATTAATAGAGATAACTTGGAGAGTCCCTGCCTGTCTCATATTGGAAATGCTAGATAGATTGGTAGTTCTGCACCCAAAAAAAAAAAAAGTATTAAACTATAAGCACGTTTTTTCATTCTCTTTATTATTTAGGTCCATGTATACTACTTGGCTGAGTACAACGACAAATTTCATAATAAAGGTATTAAAGCTGTAAGCAGGTTTTTTCATTCTCTTTATTATTTAGGTACTTTTGAGCCATTTATACTACTTGGCTGAGTACATTCGAACTCAGATGAGTCGCTCAACTCGGAATAGTGTTGAGCCCGAGGCCTCAGACGCGTTTAAAACTTTGATATTCACCATCTATGATATGGGCTTTGCCCAACTGCTAACCTAACATCTCTCTCCGTATCCTAATCCCCCCTCTCCTCTCTCCCTCTCACGGCCTTAATATCCGTGTCTCATCACCCCACACCTCACAAGTAGTGTTTGTGAAGGCATGAGCTTTGTTTATAATGGTACGAGAGGCGGTGGACCACACATAATGTCATGGAAGTAGGTGGTGCATTTGTCATTTTAGATGTGTTGAAATAATGAATTTTAAGCTTTTTTGAAATTTATTCTCCTATCCCGTAAAATTATGGAATTTAATTTAAAAGCAGCGGGGGGGGGGCACAGGTTGTGGGGGCTCTCGGTGTGATTTATGCAAAGAAGTGATACTAAAGTTGTTGAAACCATGTCAGTAAGCAGGTTTTTTTAGTTCTGTTTATTAATTATGACCTTCCGAGCACTGTGTACTACTCTGCTGAGTCCACTTGAACTCGGATCACTCAACTTGGACTAGGGTTGAGCACGGGGTCAGAGACGAGCTTAAAAGCCTTGATATTCATCATCTATGATACGGGCATTGCCCAAGTTCTAACCTAACATCTATCTCTCCCTAATCCTGATCCCCTCTCCTCTATCTCTACCACCACACAAGTAGCATTCATGAGGTATTCATGAGGTATGAGGGGGAGGGGGAGGGGGAGGGGAAGGGGGACGGGTAGGGTGTGTGTTTTCCTTGTAAAGGCATGTGCTATGTTTGTAAAGGCATGACAGAGAAGGACGGTGGACCACACATAATGTAAGGAAAGGAAGTAGGTGGTCCAGGGAGTAGGTGGTCCATTTGTCCTTTTACATGTGATGAAACAACGATTTTAAGTTTTTTCGAAATTTGTTCCCCAATCCCTTAAAATTATTGAATTTTAAAGAATGACTTCTTGCATTGTGTTTATTTCAAGGGAAAAATTTATATAGGGCTGCATCCTTACATCAATACTTACATCAATACCTAACGATGCTGCCTTATAAGCCGTCCAATATTTTGGATGGTGCATATTTCACATTTGATCTTCATACGCCAATACTTCCAACTGGAAGCAACCGGTTACCCTTCCAGTTGTCTATCTCTCTCTCTTTCTTTCCACCCTACGCCTCTCTCTCTCTCCACCCTACACCACTCTCTCTCATCAAAACGATGGCGGTTTTGCATTGCATGATTCTCTCGTATGGATCTTGATCAATGATATAAAATGAAAAAGTGGAAACTTTTCTAGGTGAAAGCTCCTTTGTAGTTTTTAAAGGCAGTTTTTAGTGGTGTCAATGGTGGTGTTTTAGGCTCCCTTTCTCCGCACTGTCTTAAGAAAACAACCTTACCTTTTCTGCTCTCTTTGCAAAGTCCATGACAGTTTCGCATAAGCCCCATTTGTATAAAAATAAATAAAAAATAAAAGAACCATCTTTTTGTGGTTTCGGGTTTGGCCTCCGGTTTCCAACCGGGAATACCCTGAGCTTCAATAACACTCAAGGCATTCCTCTCTAATTTCAACTCCATGCCATTGGTAAGAACAAGTCAAATCTACCCACCAAGACCAACTGGCTTTTTCACAACACCTTTGTAAGGACCCGAAATTTTTGGCATAGTGGAAGACACCGCCATGGGTGACTACGAAGTCGTCGTGTGAGCATGAGGATGTTGTCGTGTGCGACACCGCCATGTGCGATGCTGCCATGCACGACACCACCATTCACGTTGCCGCCGTGCTCGACACCGTCGTATGCGTTGCTGCTGTGCACCTTACTGCCATGTAGGATGTAGCCGTGCGCATTGCCGTTGTGCACAACACCACAATACGCGTTGCAAATGTGAGCGTTGCTGACCAGGAGGAAGCCGCCGTGTGCGTTGCTACCAAGGAGGAAGCCGCTATGCGCGTCACTGTCGTGTGCGTTAGCACCGAGCATGACACTGTCGTGTGTGTTGATGCCAAGAGTGAATGTACATGGCAGTCCAGGGAACTTCTATCCTAGCTATCATAAGTGTCATGTGGCACATGTATGCGACTTGTATGCCACTGTTTACCACTTGTGTGTCCCGTACATGCCACCTGCCTGCTGCCTCCCCTTCACATCCCTCTCAAGAGTTTTGCCCTCTCTCACCCGCAACCTCCCTTTCAATAACTTAGAACCTCAAACTTGAAACCATCCTTGGAAGCTTGGCCTGTGTGGGGGAAACTTGGAGTCTTTTGGTGCATGCAAGTGGATTTAGCTTCTATGTTTTCATGCTTTGATGATACATGTTATCTTAGTTCATCCAAGTATTGAAGTTAAGCATGCTTATAGATGTGATTTTGGAAATAAGAATGGGTGTTCAAAGTATGAAGTTTAAGCATAATTATGTGTGTGACTTTAAATATGAGTATTAATGTTCAAATCATGAAATTTAAGCATGATTATCAATGCAATTTTGAATATAAATGTGTATGCATGCTATTGAATTCTTGTTGGAATATGCCAGTTTTTTCAGAACTGTGGCACCCAATTGTATGAGTGTGTGAGTATTGCAAACATCTCTGTTGATTATGAAACTTGGTGGGAAAGTACCTCTTTGAATCTAATTTAAAATGGAAAAGACCTCTTGGTATTACCTCTTTTGGTTTGAAAGTTATTAGCCATTTTGTAAAACATGTAAGAATTGTGCCATAAATTTCCAAGAACTTTACATACCTTTGTGTGAGACTGTTCACTAATCAAAATGTCTCAGAATAAGACCAAACCACTTTTAAATGAAAGATGAATGAGTCTGGTGCTGGAACCATGACGAAATTTCCTATGGATTTGAAGTTATGCCAATTTTTATATGAGACTATCACACTGGAATTTCTGTTGTTTTTCATAACTATTTTGTGTTTTTATATGGAACTGTTCAGTGATCAAAATGTCTCAGAATGAGGTCAAACCTCTTCTAAATGAAAGATGAATGAGTCTATTTTTAAAATTATTTTAGAGCCATGATGAAATTTCTAATGGATTGGAAGTTATGCCATTTTTCTAGTGAGACTGTCACACTGAAATTTACGCTGTGCTATGAAATAGTGAATGCTTATGAAATATTGAATGTGCATGGTTGTAATAAGACATGCTTTGAAATGTTGAATGTGTATGGTTGCAATAAGACATGCTTTGAAATGTTGAATGTGCATGGTTGCAATAAGACATGCTTATGAAATATTGAACGTGCATTGTTGTAATAAGGCATGCTTTGAAATGTTGAATGTGCATGGTTGCAATAAGACATGCTTTGAAATGTTGAATGTGCATGGTTGCAATAAGACATGATTTGAAATATTTAATGTGCATGGTTGCAATAAGACATGCTTATGAAATATTGAATGTGCACGGTTGTAATAAGACATGCTTTGAAATGTTGAAGGTGCATAGTTGCAATAAGACATGCCACAAATGTGATATGAAGCATTATATAATGGATTATCCATTGAAAGTGTGATATAGTATGATAAGAATGTGATATGAGCCACTACCCAACGGGTCATCTGTTGGTAGTATAATGTGATATAATATGAAAGTTATGTCATTGAGATCTTTTCCTGACACCCGATGATAAGAAGGGAGTTAGGATGTGAGTCATATGGGTGGGTCGCGCCTCCCCAATATATATAAGTGGCACTATGCAATGGGCCATCCATTGGTGGTGTAACGCCCTTCAGCTTGAAGAGAAAATGAGGGTCACATCTTGCAAGGCCACTGCCTATCAAAAGCCCCAAAGACCGCTAGGGATTGTTTATGTGTGTGAAGACATTACAAAATGGGACATCCATTTGTTATTGTCTTCCCTCCTGAGTAATAGTAGAAGTCATTAGCAATGAGATTGGATTGGCCAGACTGATAAGGCTTTTAATTTGAGAATTGGTGATATTAGGATTGCCTGCAGTTATTATATGTGTTTTTGAATTATTGATCTATTATTTCAATGGAAAGATTTCATAAATTGTTGCTCATGTGACATCTAATATCTGATTTGTGCTTGCTCCATCATGAAAGAAATTACTCACAACACAATGCTAATAAAAAAAATTGTGATGCATGACCCCATGTTGTAAAACCTGTATAAATCTTGGGGATGGTTATGAATAACTGTGTATAGGCAGGAATGCATGGCGCTTTGATCTACTTATTGGGCTTTATAACTCATTCCTTTGACTTTCTCTATTGTAGAGTGTTAACTTGTGATTTGAGGACGGACGAGTACGTGATCGTGGTTGACGGCTGGAGCCCCAAACTTGACGAGGAAGCTTATTTTTTATTGTAGGTTTTAAATGGCAGTTTGGCCATATAGTTGTTTTGTTTAGTGTTATGTAATTTTGTTGGGCCTCTAGTGCCCTGGACATATTTGTAATAATTTTGGAGCTCTTGTATATATATATTTTTTGGTTTTAGTTTGCCTAGATTTTGATGGTTGTGTTTAGAGTTTTGTTTTCTTTCGTGCCTTGCTTTGATTCCTTCTTTTCAATAGCGTTAACCACACTCCCACCTGAGTGGCATTCGCTACTTTTAGTCGCGGTCCCGCACCCTATTGCCCTTCGGTAAGTACGGTAAGAGGGCAACAGGTGGGGTTGTGACAATTTATGGTATCAAAGCAGCCAGGATAGGATTCTTGGCCAAGATAGTCTTAGAAGTGTCCTAGGGTGGTTTTGGATAGGCTAGTAACTGGGTGTTCCTGTTATACGTTGAGATGGCGAGGATTCGTGCCAAGAACTTGAGCTCGAATAATGGGAACACAGAGGCCTTCGGGGAATTATTCAAGATGCTAGGGGCCATGACTCAAATGATGAAGGACTATATGTCGACCCTAGCTCCTTCTACCCCGGACCTGACAGATATTGGATTGTATGAGAAGTTTAGGAGACTTGCATCTTCAGCATTCTCGGGACACGAAGGACTGGAAAAGGCTGAAAAATAGAGGAGGCAAGTAGAGAAGATTTTTGAAGTGTTGAATTGTTCTGATGAACAGAAAGTGAGACTGGGGACCTTTATGTTAGAAGGGGATGTTGAGCACTGGTGGAGTTCGGTGAGGCAATCCTGAGAGGAGTCAGGGACTGCGACAACCTGTGAATGTTTTCTAGTGCCATTTAATGAGAAGTACTTCCCTGATTCAATCCGAGAAAGAAAAGAAGTAGAATTTATTGAGCTGCAGCAAGGGAGACTGTCAGTGAAACACTATGCAGCTAAATTAGTAGAGCTCTCTCGCTACGCACCACATATCATCAATACAGAGGCGCGTAAGATGAGCAAGTATGAGAGGGGCTGCAGGCCAGATTCTAAGGGAGAGTAATGTCAAGCAATCTTAAGACATTCTCCCTGTTAGTAGACCTAGCCATGAAGATTGAGAGAGATTATGAAGAGTTCCATTTGAGGAAGGAAGGGAGAATAAGGTCCACACCATTTGGAAGTTTTGGGAGGAAGACTCGGCCGCCTCTTAAGAGAGATTTTATGGGAGGGACTAATTAGGGCAACACTAAAATCCAAAAGGCCTTCCCGGGAGATGTGAGGGATCACCGGCACCCAGCCTGCTCATATTGTGCATTGAATAACCACTCTTCGGCTGAGTGCTACAAGAAATCGAGAACATGTTATCGATGTGACAAGCCTGGCCAACTGATCAAGAACTACCCTATGATGAAGCTCGAGGATAGATCGAAGACTCAGGGTCTAGTGTTTGTGCTGACGGAACAGGAGGCAAAGGATTCTACCTCAGTGATCCGAGGTAAGCACTCTGTTTGTGGTAAAGAGGCTAGAATTCTAATTGACCTTGGTTCCTCTCATTCTTTCATTGCACCTTATTTTACGTGCCATCTAAGTGTTGAACTTTCACTTCTTGGCTCGAATTTAATAGTGTGCACACCTATCGGGGATTCTATGAAACTGACATGATTTACAAACAATGTGGGCTTTTACTTGAGGGGTGTGTCCTACCCATAAACTTGATACTTCCAGATTTTCGGGACTTTGATGTTATTTTGGGTATGGACTGGTTGTCCACACACCATGCCACTGTTGACTGTTGTGATAAGACTGCTACCCTTAGACACCCTAACCGACCTGAGTTGCTCTTTGTTGGTATCAAGGAGGTTCCCCCTCTATATTTTATTTTGACCCTTTGGGCTTACCATCTTTTGGCTAAACGATGTGTTAGATACTTAGCCTATGTGGTAGAGAATCAAGACATTTAGTCCAAGTTAGAAGAGATACCAGTGGTAAGAGAATACCTAGAGGCCTTTCTCGAGGAATTGTCATTCTTGCCTCTAGTAAGGGATATAGAGTTTGAGATAGATGTGGCACCTGACATTTATCCCATCTTTAAAGCCCCTTATAGGATGGTCCAGCAAAATTGAAGGAGCTGAAAGAGCAATTGTAGGAGTTGTTGAAAAAGGGATACATCCGACCCAATGTGACACCTTGGGGTGCACCAATTCTGTTCGTGAAAAAGAAAGACGGGTCCATGAGACTCTGCATAGACTATAGGCAGTTGAATCAAGTAATAGTGAAGAACAAGTACCCCTTGTCTAGGATTGATGACCTCTTTGACTAGCTTCAAGGGGCCTTAGTGTTCTCTAAGGTTGATCTCTGATCGGATTATCATCAACTGCAGGTAAAGGAGGGGGATGTTCCCAAGACCGCATTTAGAACCTGATATGGCTACTATGAGTTTTTAGTAATGCTGTCCGGATTAACTAATGCCTCAGCTGTTTTCATGGATATGATGAATATAATTTTCAAACCCTTTCTAGATGATTTTGTTCTGGTCTTTATTGCTGATATTTTAGTGTATTCGAAGAGTCTAAAAGAATATGAGCAACACCTGAGAGTTGTCCTTCAGGCTTTAAAGTTGGAGAAGTTATATGCCAAGTGTGGTCTTCCTTGGGCACGTTATTTTTAAGGATGGGGTCACGATTGACCCTTCTAAGATTGAAGCCGTACTCAAGTTGGGAAGACCAACAAAATGTGTCAGAGGTCCGTAGTTTTCTAGGGTTAGCAGGTTATTATTGGTGCTTTGTAGAAGGATTTTCAAAAATAACGCTCCCTCTGACTTGCCTAACCCATAAGAATGTGAAATTTGTATAGTCAGATGACTGTGAGAAAAGTTTTCAAGAGTTAAAGAAGAGATTGACAACAGCTCCGATACTGACCTTACCAGAAGGAAATGAGGACTTTGCAATTTACACCGATGCCTATCGTAAAGGGCTCGGATGTGTGGTTATGCGGCGAGGGAAAGTCATTGCATATGCCTTCAGACAGTTAAATCCACATGAACTAATCTACCCAACCCATGATTCGGAGATTGCGGCAATAGCGTTTAGCTTGAAAATCTCGAGACACTACATCTATGGGGCCCAATTTAAGGTATTTACGAATCATAAGAGCCTCAATGTAAGGAACAATATTTTTTTGGCTTGAGGAGGAGCACAACAATAAGAAGAGAGTGCGCGCGACAAAGAGCACTGCCGCACGCAACAAGGAATTCATGCCGTCGTGCACGACAAAGAGAGAAGGATGACGCCATGGGTGACTTGGACAGAGAGGAAGCTGCCATGCGTGCAAGGGATGCCGCCGTACGTGCAAGGGATGCCACTGTACGTGCAAGGGATGCCGCTGTATGTGTAAGGGATGCCGCCGTGCGTGACTTGGACAAAGAAGAAGCCGCCGTGCATACAAGGGATGCTATCGTGCTTGACTTGGATAGAGAGGAGGCCACCGTGCTTGCAATGGATGCCTCCTTGCTTGACTTGGATAGAAAGAGAATGCCACCGAACACGACACCGCTATGAGTGTTACTGCTGAGCATGGATTCCTAGAGAACTTTTATGCATGTCTGCCACTTGGATGCCACAGTAAGCCACCTAGATGACATTGAATGCCACTTGTAGCCACTTGGTTGCCACTTGCCAGCTGCCTCCCCCTCTTGATTTATAAATACTACCCCTCTCACCCCTCCTAGGACTTTGCTCTCCCTCACTCACAAGCCCCCTTTTTCAAACACTTAGAAATCCCTACCACTTGGAGCCATTTTTGGGAGCTTGGAATATTGGCTTGTGTGGGGATTTTTGTGAAACTGTTGGGTGCATGTAAGTCGATCTAGCATCTATGTCTCCATAAGTTTGTTAAATCATGAAATTTAAGCGTGGCTATAAGTATTATTTTTTAATATGGATGTAGATGCATACTATTGAATTTATGATAGAATGTGACCCATTTTTCCAAGACTGTAACTCTTTTTTTGCATGATAGATTGAGCATTAAAGATAAACGTGTTGGTTATGAAACTTGGTAGGGAAGGACCCCTTTGAGTCTAATTAAAGGGGGAAATGAGCCCATATCAATATCTATCTTGATTAAAAATTTATGAGCCATTTGCTAAAACATGCCAAAATTGTAACATGAAATTTCAGGAACTATGCATGTAATTGTAATGAACTGTTAACTGATAAAATTCTATCCAAACAATCCCAAAGTACTTTTAAATGAAATAAGGATATGTCTACTTAAATTTTTTTTTTGGAACTATTTTGAAATTAGTTATGGTTTGGCAATTATGCCTCTGTTTGTATGAATATATCACTGTTGTGAGTTGCAGTGAATTTCCAGAACTATTGCACGTTTTGTATTGAACTGTTTTCTGACCAATAATGTCCAAATGATCTCAAAATAATTTTAAATGAAATATGGGTATGTATACTTCAAATTTTATTTTATAACCATGTTGAAATTCTTTATGGTTTGGGAATTATGCCTCTATTTGTATAAATATATCACTGTTGTGAGTTGCAGTAAATTTCCAAAACTATTCCACATCTTGTACTGAACTTTTTACTGACCAAATAGTGTCCAAATGATCCCAAAAAACTTTTAAATAAAAAATGGGTATGTCTACTTCAAATTTTGATTTGGAACCATGTTTAAATTCTTTATGGTTTGGGAATTATGCTTATGTTTGTATGAATATGTCATTGTTGTGAGTTGAAGTGAAATTTCAGAATTTTTATATGTTTTATGAGAGACTGTTCACTGACTAATATGTCTCTGATTAAGGCTAAACCACTTCTACATAAAATGTGGATGAGTCTTTTTTCAAGTTGGTTTCGAGACCACAATAAAACTCTTTATGGATTGGAAGTTAGGCCAAATTTTCTAAGAGGTTATCATAATAAAAACTTTGTTCTGTTATAAATTACTGAATATGCATGGTTGAAATGAGGCACGCTTATGATATAGTGAATGCTCATTAACTCTTGAATAATTGTGATGAGTCATGCTTGAGCATAAATGAATGAATGCTTATGATATAGCGAATGCTCATGAACTCTTGAATAATTGTGATGAGTCATGCTTGAGCATGAATGAATGAGTGCTTATGATGCAATGAATGCTCATGAACTCTTGAATAATTGTGATGAGTCATGCTTGAACATAGATGAATGAATGCTTATGATACAATAAATGCTAATGAAGTCTTGAATAATTGTGATGAGTCATGCTTGAGCATGAATGAATGAATGCTTATGATATAGTGAATGCTCATGAACTATTGAATAATTGTGATGAGTCATGCTTGAGCATGAATGAATGAATGTTTATGAGATATGCATGTGCATGATTACAATAAGGCAAGCCTTTAATAAGAATGTGACATGAAAACACTACGCAATGGGATATTCATTGGTGGTGGATCTGATATGATAAGACTGTGTTATGAAACACTACGCAATGAGATATCTATTGGTAGTGAGATATGAGATACTGAGACTACTGAATGAGGCACTACGCAACGGGTCATTCGTTAGTAATGTAATATGTTGTGATATATGTTTATAGTGCAAAATCATAGAGATCTTCAAAGGAATATCCCTTTGATCTGAACACCACCAACTGATTTTAAAAGAAGATGATAGAGAATGTGGGGAAAATCGAATTCTGATATGAGACCAGATCCACTGAGAAACGAGCGGATCTGTTCTCAAATCAGTGGTAGCGCCAGCATTGATCGAAATATGAAACACGAAGTAAAAAGCAATAAAAACTAATCTATTCTAATTAAAATGAAATAAAAGTAGAAAATAAATAATAAAAGAGTAAGTAATGATACCAAACCAGACCAGATGGCCTTGGACTCCAGAGCCTTTTGAGCCTCGCCCGTAACAGAGCCGATCCTCATTTCTCTCTCTGAGTTAGATGTTCACCAGAAAGTCTCTGGCTGAAGAAGGGTGGTTGTGCCTTAAGGTTTTCTAAGACTTAGGTTTTCTATCAGGAGGCTCGGGTTCCTGAAACAGTTTCTAGGGTTTTCTCTTCTCTCGTGTAACTCTCTCTAAGTTTTTTTTTCTCTTTGATCTCTATATGTTATCTTCCCTAGAGTTCTGGTCTCTCAGAGTTTTATCTCTATCTTCAGTCTCCTAGGGTTTGGTCTCTCTCTTTCCCATCCAAATGACCACAAAAAGAGGGTTTATATGGGTAAAAATCCGTTGGGGAAGATATACTCATATAACCAACACGTACTTATTCAAAAATATGGGTTTACTAGGTTAAGTATGATCTTAAGGGTTCAAGAAACTACCTAATTTGCAAGATTTAAAATGGGGTGTCTATAGTTGGACCTCTTTGGCACTTCCAGTCCTTCGAGGGACAGTTGAGTGGCAAAGAAGTAGACACTCTGGCATTTCCTATCCTTCGAAGGGCAGGTGAACGTCAAAGATTTCTTCTTAAGGTCACATGGTCCGAGAGCACACGAGCTATCCCTCCAAGTCATTGCACTCATCGTGCTCACCCACCGAGGGAATTTTTCCTCCAAGGGTTTTCAGCGTGAGATGTCGATGAGTTACACAAGCTTGAAACTCGAGTTGGATTTTTGGCTATGCCACTTAACTTCAGGGGTTTTGCAGTTCGAAAATTTTTAACCCTGGCATCTTCTTTGATCGCCTTAAGGTTTCTTAAGGCTATCTATAGGAAAGAATTTCTATAGGAAGAGATTTGTCTGGCCGAATCCGAAGTGAGAGATGAGGCAGCAACACTGCAATCGCAGCAAACATGGTAGTCATCATGTACGGCTGTCCAAGTTCAATCATTTTAAAAGACGTTTTAGAAATTTTGAAGATAAGGGGAGATGTGAAATAGAACCCGGAGCAGGGACAGGTTATGATTTTAACAAAGAAATTAAAGTTTTTGGAAACATAAAACATGTAGTGAAAATTTTGAAAAGGGGAAGATATTTTCGAAAACAAGGTCGATTAGCAGTTTAAACTCCTACAACCATAGGGCCCTCTAAGCAATTTAAGGTCATGCAACGATGGATGGTGTAGTCGGTAGTTATACCCCTACAATCGTGGAGTTTTTATTATTATTTTTTTTTCTGCCCCTTTTGGGGGGTGGTGTTCTTTTAGTATAGGTCTTACAACTTAACCACTTGTGATCCATTTAGTGGACCCTATGTGAGCATATGGAGTCTTTTCTTGAATCATCGTGATGAGGAATCATCAAGTACTTCTTTATCTTCCAACCTATCTCTTGCATTTCAATTCACGGAAGCGTTCTTTGGAGCTTTCGAGCAAACAATAGTGTTGAAAATATAGGATATCATCCCTAGATGTTCAAAATCTCTTTGGATTTTTTATTTCATTCCTCCACCACTCACCTTTCGATGTTTCAGACGATCTAAGTCCTTTACAATGTTTCGTCAAGCTAATGCTTATTGACTTTTCTTTGAGCACCACTTTGACTTAGGGGAGGAAAAGAAGATGTTTAGAGAAAAAAGACATTGGTGATTAGAAGGAAGGAGAGAACTTCTTCTTTTTTCTGTCGCCCCAGGGTCGCTTTCGAGTGTTTAGCCCCATAGCCTTTTTTCGAATGCTTGGGGTTCCTTTCGGATTTTCAGCTTAGCGGATTTTTTTGTTTTTTATTTTTCATCCCTCCGAGGTCCCTTTCAGGTTTTCAGCCCGGTAGCCTTTTTTCCAACGCTTGGGGTTCCTTTCAGATTTTCAGCCCAACAGATTTTTTTTTTTTTTTAAGAAGAAGAGAACAATGACAAAGGAATAAGAGGAGGCAGAAGAAGAGTCAAAGGTGCCCCTTTTTTTTTTTAGCAATTCACCTTAAGATCATGTAAGAATTCAATCATCTTTCCCTTTTTCAAGTGGCAGGGAGGTTCTAATATCAGTCTTCCTATGATTTCCCTTGACCCAGGTTAGCATCCAAAATCTATTTGATAAAGGTTGTTGAATTTTGATGAACTTTTCCTTTAAACTGCTCCACTTGGTTTCCAAATCCCTTAGCCTTCTATATGGATGGATAGGCTCATCAAGGTTTTCCCGTTAATGGAGTACTTTATGTTACTCTTTAAGCATTAATGCCTTTTGAAATGTGAGGCATGAATGCATCATTTGGTTATTTGCAAGGGGTGAGTGATCACCCAACTCCTTTTCGATAATCTTTTTCATTGCAAATTTTGAATTGTTTTTTGGAGGTTAACTCCATGATAGGCTCCTTTTCAGTGCTCGAGATTAGGTGAGACTTTCACACAAGAGGAGTGGTTGAGTTGGTACTAGATGGCCTTACGACTTGTTGGGAGTCAACAAAGAAGGGTCCAATCTCATTAGTTGCCCCCGTTATATTAAACAACCTTATGACGTGTTGGGAATCAACACACAAGGGTTCAATCTCATTAGTTGTCCCTATTGTATCCTCTTCATGAGAGGAGTTTGCCCCTATTGAATATTTTGATGGGGTTGCCCTGAAGGGCTTTCTGTTCTATTAGGAACTTGATCTTAACAGGGTGCATTTTCTTGACATGGTGGTGCACCGGTTATTGAAGTTGTGCTCATGTCGTTAATGAATTTTAGTGCGTCTGCCTCTTGAGGAGGTAGCATAGTAGGATTTTCTATATCCAATTCTTGATCCCAGATTAGTGGATCATTCAAGAAATCTTATGAAAGTGGCCCAGGTGGGCCCCTTAAAATTTCCAAAGGTTCGAGCTCTATCAATTCAATTAAAGATGTCAAATGTTTAGGAATAGTCAAATTTGGGATCTTTGCTTTTCCATCATCTATAACTGGGTTTACCTCTAGAGGTGACTCAGTTAAATATTCTGAGCTTGGCTCCTCATCCCATATAGGTGGGTTGGCCAAGAAGTCTAGTGAAGGTGGCCCAGGTAGGCCCTTTGAAATTTCTAAAGGTTTATCTTTTTTTGATAGTTGAGGTGTTGGCCCCTTATTTGGAAGTGTAATGGGAGACTATGGGGTGTTGACCCCTTGTTTGGAAGATGATCCCTTGTCGTTGATCACATCAATTTCTAATACGTCGTCCTCATCATATTGATCCCACTTAGGTGGAGCATCAAGGTTTTGGGGTGAAGAGCTTCCTTTTAGCACCTGCTCATTTGCCCCCTCAGGAGTTGTTGTTCAAGAATTAAGGTTTTTCTTGTCGTCAGTCCATAGCTTCAAGACCTTGGTTGAGCTTACGCTCGAGTTCATATTGCCCTTGTGAGTTTGATTCGTTACCACACATGTATGAATCATTTATTGTATTAACTTGAAAGTACGGGTTGAAGGGTTCATATGCCGTAGTGTCACTCTCAAAGATGGGGATTTCTTGTGCCACTTTTAAGGGTGTATCTTGGAGTGGAATTCCATATGTGATACCCCTTTCTTTTCCTCTCTCTTTGGTTATGGACTTGGAGCTAAGATCATCCTCACTACTTTGATCTTGAGTATCCCTAGTCATTAACTCCTGGGTGAGGTTATACTTGCTTTGTTCTTCATCTACTAGACTTTCCAACTAATTACTTCTTATGCTGCAAGGCCTTTGTGGATGTTCTTCGAGTTTGGGCATAGCTTGTAATTCACCAATATTCTTTGTCTAGACATTTGGAGTTTTTGATTCTTCTTTGGTATCAACATCTTCCTTTTTGACACTTATCATGTCGTTATCGATGAGATCTTGAACTCAATTTCTGAAAGCTCGACATTCCTCAGTGCTATGGGCACAGTTTTGATGCCAATCACACCATCGAGATGTGTCGCCTCCATGGAAAGGTGGAATCTTAGTTGTTGTCGGTAATTCTATGAGCCTTGCCTTAAGCAACTTCTTCATGACATCGATCATAGGCTCATCAATGAGAGTGAATTCCCTTAGTGTGGAAGTCTGCATTCTCCATGTGGTAGAATGAATTTTGGTCGTTTCTTGTGAATGGTTTGCAGAAGGGTTGCTTTTCTTGATCATGTTCACCTCTCCCTCTTGAGAAGGTTTTTCAACTGCGGCTTTATCTTCCTTGGCTCGCTCATATTGCGATATTCTTTCAAGAATAACATCAAGGGTTGCTTTTCTTGATCATGTTCACCTCTCCTTCTTGAGAAGGTTTTTCAACTGCGGCTTTATCTTCCTTGGCTCGCTCAAATTGCGATATTCTTTCAAGAATAACATCAAATGAGTTATGGACTGTCTCCATACTGTAGAACGTGACACATTCTGGAGTCATATTCTCTAATTCCAAGCTTACCCTTGCAGCTTCAGGGAGTGGAGTTTCAATGACTCACATAGCAACCTCTCTGAATCTGGTTATAAACAGGGAAGGAGATTCGCCTGATTTCTGTTTGATGGAAGTTAACTCACTAAGGGTGATGGGTCCTATCCTTCCTCCACTATAGCGAGAGGAAAATTGCCTAAACATTTCGTCAAGAGTTGCTTGAGGGTTATCGTTCATGAATCTTCAGTGCCACATCAAGTGTTATTTTGATGAGCTATGCGAGAACATGACCTTAAGTTGGTTGTGGTCTCGTAACGTGTGGACCATCAATAAGTAGGCATTGATGTGTGCCTCAGGATCGCCTTTCCCTAAAAATCTGTTTCTAAACTGCGGCATCACAAACACGACTAGTAGATCTTCTAGGTGTCCTAGAATTTCTTGTACATAAGCTTTAGGAGTTGAAAAATCACATATTCTCATTTTCTTTAAAGAGTCTTGGAGGTGTTTCATACTAGCGACTTGTGTTGTCGTTATAGCCATGAGTTGGCTTAGTTGTATGGTCTATTGAATCTGACTTGTGAAATGTGGCTCGTATAAACTGGCTGTGGGGCCCATGTAGTGGGTTGCCTCAAGGACTGAGCCAGATGAATGTATTGAACTTGATGTGTCGGTTGTGGGCTTGAAGACTCACCCGAGTTGAGTTGGGTTAGAGTATACCCATTCGGAGGTTGAAACACCACTTAACTGGGATGGACGATTCAAGTTGTTATGATGATTAGACCTTTGACCTTGGGCGGCTAGGTCTACCTGACCCTGACCTTGATTGGATGATCTATCCTTATGGTTAGGGTATTCTCTTGCCCCAGCACTAGAATGAAAGAGTGAAGGAATGCGTGGCAAAGGTTATGGGATAGGTGGGTCAGACCTCGCCCTTTTCCTCTCTGATGAATGTACACAAGCATGCACATTCAAAGAGAAGAAAGAAAGACAGGGGGAGAGAAGAATTCGACCAAGCGAGAGGATCAGAGCAGTGACTAGGCTGATTGAGAATTAGCTTAACGTGGTGGCAAAATGGGCTCGGTAATGAAGACCGACACACAGGATCACCATTAGACGTTATTACCAATATCAACCAACTAAGCATAATGGTCGGTCTGTCGTGGCAGTACGATAGGCCAAGTGATCCAACCGAAGCGACATTATGACTAGACGACAGGCCTGCCATGAGATGCTAACCTCAATCCCTCTTGGTCGAACACAAGAGTAGCAAATGAATGGTTGAAGAGAAGAAGGGAATAGACAGAAAGAGAGAGAAGAAGGAAGAGAGGTGGGAGAAGATGGGAGAGAAGATGCAGTCGACGTTAGGCATTGCCAACTGTTTCAGGAGATGAGAGAGAGAGGATGTTGTCGATGCTAAGTCTCGCCAACTGACAGAAGAAGAGAGAGAGAAACCAGTCAGTGCTAAGTCTTGCCGATTGATAGAGGAAAAGAGAGAAAACCAGTCAGCGTTAGGTCTCGCCGACTGACAGAGGAAGAGATAGAAAACTAGTAGGCACTAGGTCTCATCGACTGACAGAGGAAGAGAGAGAAGACAAACTGGTGCTACAGCTCACTGACTGATAGATGGAGAGAGAGAAGGCTCAGTCGACGTTGGGTTTTACTAACTGACAGGGAGAGAGAGAGGAGATCAACCGACGCTAAGCCTCATCGATTAATAGAGGAAGAGAGAGAAATGCAGTCAGTGCTAGGTCTCACCGACTGACAGAGAAAGAGAGGGAAAACCAATCAGTGCTAGATCTCGCCAGCTGGTTGAAGAAGAAAGAGAAGGCCAACTGGCGCTAAGTCTTGCCGACTGATAGAGCAAGAGAGAGAAGGCCCAGTCGGCACTAGGTCTCACCGATTGATAGAGAGAGAGGAGAACAATCATAGATAGATCTCACCAACTAATAGAAGAAGAGTGAGAAGCCAACAGGTGCTAGGTCTCCCCGACTGACAGAGCAAGAGAGAGAAGGCCCAATCGACGTTAGGTCTTGTCGACTGATAAAGAGAGAGAGGAGACCAACCGGCGTTAAGCCTCACCGGTTGCATCAGAAGGGGAGAAAGAGAGAGAGAAAGAGAGAGAAAGAGAGAGAAGAGAGAAAAGAGAGAAAGAGAGAGAAGACAGAAAAAGAGAGAAAAGAGAGAGAAAAGAGAGGGAAAAAAAGGAGAGAGAGAGGAGAAAGAAAGTTTCCTGCTCGAAGGGTATCGGCCCTTTTCTTCTTTCTCTCCTCTCTCTCTCTATAAGACATACTCACAACCTCAAGCAAAGAATCAAAATTTTTTATTCAATCTTCAAACCACCAACTGAAGGCCGAGGGGTCCTATTTTCAATGAGGCAGTGCCTATTTATATAGAATTGTACCCAAACGTGGGTGGATTAATCAAAATTAGACCTAATTAAATTTTTTAAAAAATGGGTGCAGAAGGATTGTTTTACCCCTACCTAACAATGTGTTGAAATTCAGAACAGTCCCTGTTGCTGCCTTAAAAATTACGTGATATTCTGTGGCTTATCCGAGGTTGCGTTGATTCTTGTTTGATTGAAAGATTTTTTTATTTTTGCAGGGCTCGACATGGCGATAGTTTTGATACTTACTTCGAGCCGTGAAACATGTTTTTGAGCCATGATCATGAGACTTGAAATTTGTTTGAATCTTGGAAACTTCGGATCAATAGTGCGCTCGTTCCTTGATATTTTTCTATAATTTTTTCATCGTAGTGCACTAAGCATGCCGTCACAATTTGGAGCCCTAGTGAAGATTTCGTAACTTTTGAGTTTTGGCCAGAATCTAAAATCCGGCGGCCGAAATTTCAGTTATTTCGTCGACTTCGTGCATGAAATCTGACCGTCCATCATGTACGGGGACCAATGATAGCCCTAGACCTTACGCAAATAATGGAATTGGTTTCGCGTTAATTCGTTGTACGAGCATCGTGATTTGGTCCATCAAGCGAGGCGTGTCGCTGCTGAGATTCACGGATTAGCAACATCTCTCTAGCTTTTCTCCCTACTCGGACATCGTCTCAAGGCGTGCCACATGTTGAATTTCACATCTTGATGAGATGAATACGCTCACTAAATCTGGAAGCGATCCGACTTGGAACGCGTGAGTTACAGGCCCTGAAAGTAACTGCTGGTGACTCTAAAAATAGCCACCTTTAATGGTGTTTTGGTGCAGTGAGGCCACACGGGAATAATGTGCGGCCCCTCCTGTTTCAATATTTTGCTCATATATTTGTTATGGAGTGTCTGATTAAGCCAAAACTTGGCCCATAAGGGTTTTCAACCATATCGGATCTAATAGTGGTGGTCCCACCGTGATTTGAGATGCCAAAAATGTAGTTCTAGTTGTAAGGTCTGTTTCAAGGTGTTGAAGGCCATTTTTCCGAAAATTGTTCCTTTATGTTCACTGCCTTAATGTTGGTAGGCAGGTGGTGTTTTAGAGTGTCGATGATGATATTGACCAATTTTGGTTTTATTTTGAGACTGTCAAGAATTTTCACTGTTTTATAGGATTTATTGGCCTGCTTCCTACCAGGACCAAGGTGTTGTAAAATACGTTCAAACAGCTTGCCCCATTGAATGTTGTGGTTCAAGAGAAGTGAGAAGGACAATCGTTTGGAAAGTTTCCTTTGGCTTTTACTTTTTTCCTTCTTAGCCATAGGACTACGTGATCGCCGAGGATATTTACCTAATGGTGTAACTAGACTGCTCAGATGTAGGGATGCATTGTTCGCGGGTCTGTCCATGGAGACTTTAGGGGGGGAAGAAAATTTTTTGAGGGATCTGATCTAAGTCCTCACCCTCATGAGCTTCTAGGAAAAGATTTCGATAGCCTGAGTCCAGTTGCAAAAGGACTCGAAAGACAAAAGACTCGCCAAGACGACAAGACAAGTATCATGAGGAAGAACGTTATTCCCACGAGGTCACAAACACACTATAGAAACAAACACTAAAAGGGCAAGAAACTGACAAAGCCAGGGCGAAACCTGCCAGAGACTTCAACTCGTCTAGCCAGCATGCCCAGACCTTCGGGATCTACTAATAAAACTTCCCCCGACTAGACCCGATAGACAAGACCTACAGTGGTACTCTGATCGTCCAAAGCAAACTTGGTTTACCAGCTAGTAGCGTCGATCAAAAAGCAAATAAATGAACCCAGATCAAATGGAAATAATGCCCTTTAACATGGCACTCAATTGCCAAACGGGCCTGATTTTGACTGACGAGGTTCGTACAAAATCCTCAGCTTTAGAATCACAAATAGTCTACATGAGGGTGAGGACTTTGACAAGATCCCTCAAAAAAGTCCCTTCTCCCCCTAAAGTCTCCACGGACGGACTTGCGAACAATGCATCCCTACGTGAATCTCCTCGGCATTCTCGTGGTCTTGTGGCTAAGAAGAAAAAAAGTAAAAGCCGAAGGAATTTTTTCGAATGATTGTCCTTCTCGCTTCTCTTGAAGCACAACATTTCATCGTGATCATACATGTCTAAGGCAGTGAACACAAAATTTCAGCGAAACCAATTGCATTGTATGCATCAGGTCCGAGGCTATCTCTTGTCTGAACCTACCGTATGATGAATGGTTGGATTTCACACACGAAGGCATCAAAACTGCTGTAAATTCCGGCAAACCGATTTCAAGATTCTAATAAAAAAATCAAGATGACAAAATCTTCATCCGGACACGAAATCAAACTAAATTTGTTGCAACGTGATCATAACGGTATGCTCAATGTGATTCAATGAAGAAATCATAAAGAAACATCAAGGAACGGGCACACAATCGATCCGATGTTTTCAAGATTCATCCAAAACTCAAGTCTCATGATCATGGCTCAAAAAAATGATTCATGGCTTGAAGTTGGTATCAAAATGATCGCCATGCCTTGCCCGACAAGAAAATAATAATCTTTTGATCACACTGACATCAGAACAACTCTGAGTCAACAACGGAAGATCACACAAGTTCTCAAGCATCAGCAAGGACTGTTATGAAATTTCACACATTATTAGGCAGGGGTAAAACAAACTTTTTGCACCAATTTTTAGAATTTCTTTAAATTCAATTAAATTGTAATTATCTTCAATTCTAGCTAGGTTTTGAGCATACACCCACGTTTTAGCCAAACTCTATATAAACATGCAAAGCTAAATTGTAAGGACCTTTGTTTCATTTCTCATTGATTCAATAAAATTTCCATTCTTGCTGAAGTTCTTAGGTACATCTTAGAGAGAGAGAAGAGAGAGAAGAAAAGGGTCGGTACCCTTCGAGCAGGTAACTTTCTCTCTCCTCCGCTCTTTCTCATCCTTATCTCTTTCTCATCTTTATCTCTTTCTCTCTCCTCCCTTTTATCTCATCTCTATCTCTTTCTCTCTCCTCCCCTATTTCTTACTTCTATCTCTATCTCTCTTCTTCTCTTCTCTATCTCCTTCTCTTCTTTTGAAGTCAATCGATGAAGCCTAGCGTCAGCTGGATTTCTCACTCTCCTTCTCTTCTGTTGTAATCGACAAAGCCTAACGTCTACTGGATTTCTCTCTCTTCTCTTCTGTTGTAGTCGGTGAAGTCTAGCACCGATTGGATTTCTCTCTCTCCTTCTCTTCTGAAACAAGTCAACAAAGCTTAGTGCCAGTTGGATTTCTCTCTCTCCTTCTCTTCTGAAGCTAGTCGGTGAAGCCTAGCACCGGTTGGATTTCTCTCTCTCCTTCTCTTTTGTTGTAGTCAGTCAAGCCAAACGTCGATTGGATTTCTCTCTCACTCCTTCTCTTCTGAAAGCAGACGGCGAAGCTTAACGCTGGTTATATATCTCTCTCTCCTCTTCTGTTGCAGACGGTGAAACCTAATGCCAGTTGAATTTCTCTCTCTTCATTTTTTTCATTACAGTCGATGAAGCCTAGCATCGATTGATTTCTCTATCCTTTTCTATCACAGTCGATAAGCCTAGCACCAGCTCGATCTCTCTCTCTTACTTCTCTTCCATCACAATCGGTGAAGCTTGACGCCGACTGCATTTTCTCTCTCTTCTTTTAACATAGTCGATGAAGCCTAGCACCGACTGCATTTTCTCTCTCTTCATCTAACACAGTCGGTGAAGCTTAGCATCGACTGCATTTTCTCTCTCTTTTTCTGACACAGTCGGTGAAGCTTAGCATCGATTGCATTTTCTCTCTTTTTTTGACATAATCGACAAAGCCTAGCATTGACTGCATTTTCACTCTCTTCTTCAGGCACAGTCGGTGAAGCCTAGAACCGACTGCATCTTCTCTGTATAACACAGTCGATGAAGCCTAACGTCGACTACATTTTCTCTCTCTTCCTTCAAACATAGCCGATAATGCCTAGCACTAACTGCCTCTTCCTTCCCTCTCTCTCTTTTATTCTCCTGCCTTTCAAACTCTTCTCTTCCTTTCTTCTCCCTCCCTCCTTCTATTCCCTTCTTCTCTTACGTCATTCCTTATTCCTTCCTCATAACCATCATTCTCTTACTCTTTCATTCGATTAAGAGGGATTGAGGTTAGCCTCTCATGGTAGTCTTATCATCTAGCCGTAATGTTGTTGTGTCAGGATTACTTGCCTCACTTTATTGCCATGAAAAACAAACCATCGTGCCTAGCTAGTTGGTACTGGTAATGACATCTAGTAGTAATCCTGTGAGTCGATCTTAGTTATCGAGCCTGTTTTACTACCACGTCAGGCCAATTATTCATCAACGTAGTCGCTGCTCTAATCCTCCTGCTCAGTCAAATTCTTCTCTCCCCCATCTTTCTTCTCTTATTTTTCTTTTTGAATGCACATGCTTGTGTACCGGTAGTGTTGTTGGTGACTTCGGCGCCAGCTGTGTTAATAACTTCCACATCGACCGTGTGCTCAGCGACCCAATGCCGGTTGTGTGTTCAGCGACCTAGCACCGGTTGTGTTCAAGAAATAACACGGGCTGTCCTCAGTGCCTGCTGTGTTCAAGAAATAACAAGGGCTATCCTCAGTGCCGGTTGTGTTTTTAACAACTCCAGCACCGGCTGACTGATCAAAGAAATAGTGTTGGCTATTCTCAGCACCGACTACATATTCAGAAGGGCTCAGCACCTATTGATTGTTCAAGTGGTGATGATCGTTGTGCCTGCCACCAGATGCGTTTTAAAACAGTCTATTGTCGCACACCCCAACTCGAAGTCATGTGTGTCCTATTACTATTATCCCGAGTGAAGTGCACCTTGACTGCAGCCTATTATCCCCAGTAAAGTGGTACTTAAGTCGTTCAAGTTGAGGTCATGACTTCTCATCCTCAGTAGGAGAGTCATACTCGTGCTGCAGCTTATTATCCCCAGCGGGGTTAGGGTCATTTTTACTGCTGCACCCCCAGTGGGTCTGTCTCACATCTAGTTATTTTGTCCTGCAGTATACAAAGGACCTACATTTGTCCCCTTTTCCCCAATGAAGTCGGACTTCCCATCTGGTTTTGCTGACTTTTATCCCCAGGGCGCCACACTTACCCTCTTAATCCCCAACAAAGGTTTCCATTCCTCGTAGGGCCATCATCTCCACCTAAAAAGCTTCGTACTTGTGCATAGCCTTAACAATTTTATCCCCAGGGTGTCAGATTGCTATCCATGGACCTATTCCCTTTGAAGATTCACCTACATGGTAACCCACACAATGGACTGTGTTGCATGACCATAAACTGCACAGCTTCGGTCTAGTTGCACGACTTTAAACTGTAATGGAGGTCTAGTTGCACGACCTTAAACTGCATAGTTCAAGCCGCAAGACTCTAAATAGCATAGCCTCAATCCACGCTGCATGACCTTAAAACTGCACAATCTAGGTCTAGCTGCACGACCCTAAACTGCATGGTTAGAGCTATATGACTTTAAATTATAATTCACGTCCTAGCTGCATGACTTTAAAAGGCTTAGCACCATGGTCCAAACTATACGACCATAAACTGTAGTGGAGGTCTAGTTGCATGACCTTAAACTACATGGTCTTAGCGGTATAACTTTAAAACTGCATAACCAGGGTCCTAGCTATATGAACCTAAACCATAGTTCACGTCCTGGTCACATGACAATAAACTACTTTGCACAGGTCCTGAAGGTATGACCATAAACCTGCCCCCTCATACACGCACACACCTTTTACATGCATTTTCATGTACGTCTTCCCTAACCGACCAGTTTGTGTGAGCGCACCACCTTCACTACCTCCCTAGTGAGTCCATTCATTTCACCATCCCCCACTATTTCCCAGTGAGTCTCACCCGTGCTCACAAAATGGCGAACCATCTAGCCACCTATACTCGTCATATGCTAGTGGGTCACCATGTGTCACCCACCTTTCATACATCATCCATCTTTCATAGGTAGCCTCGTGCCCTCTCCCCAAAAGTGAGCTAAAACCACTACCATACTCACTCCATGCCCTCTACAAACTGCCATCCCTCTCCACTACAATCCAGTTGTATCACCTTAAACTAGAGTGCACATCCTGACCGCATGACGTTAAAAGGCTTCGCACAGGTCCCAAAGGCGTGACCTTAAAAACACGCCTTCGTAAAAAAAAAAGGTAATAAACGGGCATGGTGTATACCTTAACAAGGGAATGCCATGAGTAAAAATGATGGACAGGAATGGTCACAAAACCATGAGTAAAAGAGTTATGTGAATAAAAACATTGGGCACGGTGAAAACCCGAATGGGCATCATGAGTAAAAATGGAAGAGTAAGGGTGGACATGGCCAAAAGGTCATGAGTAAAAGAGCCCCAAATAAAATGGAAGTTGATGAAAACCGTCCCTAAGGCGCTGCTTCCCAAGTTCAAGTGAAAATCTGCAAAGGATGCTTGGACCAATAAACAGGCTGACGCAGCAGTCACCTTAACAGGCGGCTTCAGCCCACACTCAAAGAAAAGAATCCTCGGTGTCACAACACCAGGACCCCGAAAATATGAGCTTCAAGGAAAAGATTCCGACAACCTGAGCCCAGTTGCAAAAAGGACTCAAAGGACAGAAGGTTCACCAAGAAAGAAAGACAAGTCTCATGAAGAAGAGCATCATTCCCAAGAGGTCACCAACACATCCCAAAATGTTGACGATATCTCAAGAAAGTTAAGTCAGCTATCATTTTGGAACGGTAATCACGATTGAAGCCTCTCTCAAAGAAGAGGGGGATCATGATTGTTGTAGCAATGGGTAGGGGTTATACCCAAAGCTGGTCACCTCGATAAATAGAGGTACCCTACTCATTAAGGACTCAGCCTTGACTTTAGAGAGGGAATCAGGGTTGAAGTAACTCTCAAAGAAGAGGGGGATCATGATTGTCGTAGCTGCAAAGCAGTGGGTAGGTACCCAAAGCTGGTCACCACGATAAATTGAGGTACCCTACATGCCAAAGAACAACTGATGCATGAAGCAGACAACGCCGACAAAAGGCCCTTCATCACACAAACAAACCAAATCCTCGAAACGTGGCTTAACACCATAGGATACACACAAACCCAGACCAAATGGGAACAATGCCCTTCGACATGGCACTCAATTACCAGATGGGCCTGATTCCAACTAATAAGGTCTGTACAAAATCCTCAGTTTTAGAATCATAAACAGTCCACACGAGGGTGAGGACTTCGATAACGATAAGATCTCTCAAAAAAGTTTATTCTCCCCTTAAAGTCTCCATAGATGGACCTGCGAACAATGCATCCCCACGTATGAGCATCCTAATTGCATCATTGCGTGAATCTCCTTAGTGTTCATGTGATCCTGTGGCTAGGAAGAAACAAAAGTAATAAAGTTGTAGAAAATTTTTCGAATGTCATCCTTCTCGCTTCTCTTGAAGCACAACATTCGGGGAGGAAAATTTCTTGAACGCACTTTTAGCACCCTAGTCCCTGATGCGGAATAAAGAGGAAACAAGTAAGTAAAGCTACAAAATAGTGGAAATTTCGACAGTTTTAGAATGGCTCCAGAATTGGTCAAGATCTTCATAAGTACTCTAAAAGGCCAATTGCGATGTTTTATCACGATCTGGTATGTCGAGGGCAATGAACACAAAGAAACCATTTCGGAAAAATTGGCCTCTATCACACTGAAATGGACCCTGTTACTAGAACTATATTCTCGGTGCATCACATAGCTATGGGACCACAACCATTGGATCCGGCACGGTTGGAAACCCCTATGGATAGAGTTTCAAATTAATCGGGCACTCCAAAAGAAAGTTATGGGTAAAATACCGAAAAAGGGTAGGCCGCACACTATTCCCATGTGGCCACCCTACACCAAAACACCATTAAAGGTGGTTTTTTTCACAGTAACGGACAATGACTTTCAGGGCCGATATCTCACTCCTTCAATCTCGAATTGCGCTCAAATTTTATGAGACTGTTCGTCTCATCAAGACGAGCTTTTCGATATGTGGTACGCCCCGTGATGATGCCCGAGTAGGGAGAAAAACTAGAGACAAGTTGTAGATCTGTGAAGAAAGTTGCAGATACTTCAGTAGCTGCATACCGCAGTCTGGTGGCCAAATCATGACGCTCACATACCCGATTGGTGTGAAACAAATTGCATTATGTGCGTAAGGTCCGAGCTATCTTTGGTCCGAACCTTGCGTATGATGAACGATTGGATTTCACACATGAGGGCATCGAAACTGCTGTAAATTCTGACCGTCGGATTTCAAGATTTCGGCCAAAAAATCAAGGCGACAAAATCTTCATCCGGACACGAAATCAAGCCACGCTTGTTGCAACATGATCATGACAGCAAGCTCAGTGTGATTCAGTGAAGAAACTAAAAAAAAGTATCAAGGAACGAGCACACAATCGATCCAATGTTTTCAAGATACATCTAAAATTTAAGTCTCATGATCATGGCTCAAAACATGATTCATGGCTCGAAGTTGGTATCAAATTGATCGCTATGCCTAGCCCTACAAGAAAAATATCAGTTTTTTATCAAACGGGCATCATAACAACTCCTGATCAGTCATGGAAGATCATGCAAGTTTTCAGGTAGCAGCAGGGACTGTTCTAGAATTCCACACATTGTTAGGCAGGGGCAAAACAGTCCTTTTACACCCATTTTAATAATTTCTTTTAACTTAATTAAATGATAATTATCTTCAATTTTAGGTAGTTTTTTGGCGTCCACTGATGTTTGGGCCCAATTCTATAAAAGCATGTAAAGCTTCATTGTAAAAAGACCTTTCAGTTCAACTTTCATTGATTCAATAAAATTTTGCTTATTGCTTGAGTTCGTGGGTGCATCTTGGAGGGAGAAAGGAGAGAGAAGAAAAGCGATACCCTTCAGTATGGTAATTTTTTGTCTCCTCCTCTTTTCTCTCTCCTCCTCTCTTTCACTCTCCTCTTTTCTCATCTCTATCTTTCTCTCTCCCCTCTTTTCTCATCTATATCTTTCTCTCTCCCCTTTTTCTCATCTCTTTTTCTCTCCCCTCTTTTCTCATATCTATCTTTTTTTCTCTCTCTTCGTTTCATCTTTATCTCTCTCTCTCTTCCTCCTCTAGTCTATCATGTCCCTCATTCCCTGCTTATCTTTCTCCATTCACACATGGCAGACCTATTGCCTGGTGTGATGCCTTCATGCTCTTGAGACATGAACAGTGAGTCAGGCCTTTGCCCAAGAGGCGCAAGCCTAACGCTGGCCGGGCTTTTGTCTCTCTTTCTTCTCTTCTAGCCCAACTGGCGTAACCCTAACGCCGACCAGGTTTTTCTCTCTCTTTCTTCTCTTTTAGCCCAACTGGCGCATGCCTAGCACCGGTCGGGTTTTCTCTCTCTTTCTTATCTTTTAGCCCAACCGACGCAAGCCTATCACCGGCTGGGTTCTCTCTCTTTCTTCTCTTCTAGTCCAACTGGTGCTAGCCTAGCACTGGTCGGGTTTTCTCTCTCTTTCTTCTCTTCTATCACAACCAGCTCAAGCTATCACCGACTGGGTTTTCTCTCTCTTTCTTCTCTTCTGTCACAACCGACACAAGCCTATCGTCGGTTGGGTTTTCTCTCTCTTTCTACTCTTCTATCACAATCGGTGCAAGCCTAGCGCCGGCTGGGTTCCTCTCTTTTTCTTCTCTTTTGTCACAGCCGGCGCAAGCCTATCGTCGGTTGGGTTTTCTCCCTCTTTCTTTTCTTCTTTCACAATCGACGAGAGCCATCGTCGACTAAGATTTCCCTCTCCTCTTTCTTATGACACAACTGGCGTAAGTCCTTTACCGCCTGCATGCTCTCTCTCTCCTCTTTCTGTATTTCACAGTTAGCAGAAGCCATCGTTGTCTGAGTTTTCCATCTCCTCTCATTCCTGTCTGCATCCTCCTCGTTTCCTTCCCTTCTCTCTCTTCTTTTTCTCTCATGGTTTTCTATCCTACTATGCTTCTTCTTTTCTCTCTGCTTGTCTCTCTTTCTTCTTTTCTTTCTTTCTCTGATCTCTCTTCTTTCTTTTACTCTCTCCTTTGATCAAGAATGGTTGAGATTGCCCCTTCAATGGTAGTCCTGACGTTTAGCTATAATGTTAATCGTGCCGGTCATAGTTATTGTGCCCACTTTATTATCACGACAGACAAATCATTATGTCTAGCTAGTCGATATTGGTACAATCATCTAGTAGTAACTTTGTTGAGCTGGTATGAGTTACCGAACCCATTTTACTATCACAACAGGTCAATTACCAACTAGTCAGGTCATTGCGTTGGTCTCACCACTCGATCGAATTCTTCTTAGCCCAATCTTCATTTTCCCATTCTTCTTATCGTTTGAATGTGCACACCTATGTACATTCACTTGAAGGTAAGGTGTGGTCTCTTGACCCACCTGGCTTGTAACATTTGCCATAACTGTGTGACTGTAGAAACAAGAGAATACAAGCCAAGGGAGGTGATTTTGAGCCAATTTTACTACTGGGGGGCCTTCTTCGTGATCTAAGATGGTGCCTACAAGAGCCAACCAGAGTAAGTTCCGAACTCACCTTAAATTCCTCTCTCATCGGTTGGTAATACCTGTCGTTGTTTTCGAATGAGGTTCCCAAGAGAGCGATCTAAAAAACTCTCAGGTCTCACCGAAATCGGAGACGAGTACCGCCCGATTAGTCTGATCTGGAGGGAAAGTTCGAGGCACCTAACCAATGGCGGGGCACGATAGTGGTACTAGCATTCATGAGCAAAAATCGTCAAGAAATTAAAGGATGGACATGGTGAAAACCCAGAAGGGCATCATGGGAAAAAATGTCAAAGAAAAGAAAAATGATGGGGCATGATAACATCATCACTTATCATGAGTAAAAAATCATCAAGATAAAAGAAAGGGCATGATGAAAACCCGTAAGGGCATCGTGAGCAAAAGTGCCACCAAAAAACTTTCAAGGTCTCATGAAAACCAGAAATGGCGCATACCCTAAGGACTTAAATGAAAACCAAAAAGGGGCGTTTAGTCAAAAGTCACACAATCAGGCAGATGTACCTACAAGGAGGGCCCTTAAGGGCTTGTAGTCCTGTAAAAGAAGGAGACAAGAAGAAGCATGAGGCATAAGAAAAAGCAAAAAAGAAAATGATGTTTCATTTCCATTTTAAAAATTTGTGTACAAGCATATGTATATAATAAAAAAGAAAGCTACATCAGTCTCCGCTCCGTTGCTAACCTCGTGGCAAAAGAGGAGCAAGGTGGAGGTGGGCCTGATCTAAGGATTTGACCCCAGAGCTATGCCTCTTCCTGATTAGGCGACCTCCTCTAAGAGCCTTTTCCACCTTTTCCACCCTCTTGAAAAAGGTATCTTGTTCTTCCTTGAACTCCTTTAAGGAAGGCAAATGGGAGGTCCAAGTGGAGGCCCGTTGTTGCAATCTAGGTCGAGCCATCCACTTCTCATTGTAATTCGAGCCAAACCATCTTCACCGTCTCGATTGACTTGACAAAACCCTTGAGCCTCGTGCTGTATAGACCACCATAGAACGGTCGCTAAAGCTTGCAACCAACGACCAACGCTCCGTGCATTCACAAGGATAGCTGCCATTCCAGGAACCATCTCGATGCCTTGCCTACCAAGAAATCTCGCCCCCACACTGCTGAGCGTGCTTCCCTAGGCCACCGGACACACCTCTGTGCTAAGCCACCTATTTGATGGGTTTCCTCACATGAAAATGCACGTAACACAAGATACAGGTGACTCCTCGACTGACCGTGCATCGCCGTACGACTCCTGGCCTCCCCAAGACGTACGGCCTCTCCCCGATGACCATTTGTCTCTCAACGTGTGTCCCTGCCCACGTGTATGTACTGCAGCCTTTCGTCTACCCTCTGACCCTTCGACTGCCCTTTGACCTTCGGCTCACCGGCGACCCCCTAGCCTGCCACACACCAAAGTCTCCTCCCCTGAGGCACTCACTATGCAGCTCCCCATTGGAGTTTCCCTCACCAGCATACTCGCTGCCCCAGCAGAGGCCTCCCTGCGCCTTAGGTAGAACGTCCATCACCGGCTGCACTACCGGTGAACCCCCAAAGAACCCTCGACCAATGCAACCCCTCTTGCTCAGTGTAGCGACCTTGTGTCACTATCGGAGCCCCACCGGGATACCTCCTTGTACCCTTTGCAAGTTCCCACAGGAGTACTGCGCTCGTCACCGGAATGGCCCTCTGCGGAAACCTGATAAACTACAACCTTGGCCGAAACTCCCCGGTCACCCAAGTTCCCTTTGTGAAAACTTGGCCTTTTCCCCCCTTTCTGCCAGGCCTCTCACCGTTAAAATTCCTTAGTGTAAAATATGTTTTACCATTTTTATAGACAACCTTGCCTAAACATGCCCTTCACAACAGGGGAAATGACATTGGGGCAGCAAAAGTCGTCAGGCAATTTCTGGAAAGGCTAAGGGCAGTTTTGGAAGCCCGGTGTGGTAGAATTTCAAACGGTAATGGGTCAGATTGGGTCGGGCAAAAAGCTTGAACCTGAGCTTGGGAAACTCCAACCAATATTGGACCTGGTAGAGTCAAGACAGAGCCCGCACTCGAGCCCGAGATGTCCTCTTAATTGCAGTGGGCTTAGTCATACTGGACCTAGAGCCCGAACCTGGACTCGGACCTCACATCTTAGTCATCGGTTGTCATTTATAGCCTACGGTGATTCCCTCGAACGTTTGTTTCCCACGTGTAAAAAAGCTGCCGTGCGAATCTTCCTTCCGTAGACCACTGCTAACACGATCCTTAGACGTGCCCCATACACGTATACACTCTAACGGCTGTGTGCACTCGATGCGCTCCCCAGTTGCCATGCGCATGAAGGCACACCGGCTAAAATAAGGACCTCAGCCGTCGTGCTCACCTTCTACATTGTGTGTTGACCACCGAAGCATTCGCCCTTGTGCATTGGTTGAAACTGCACAACCTTAAACTGCAAGGTGATGGTCCAAACCATACGACCTTAAACTGCAAAGTGATGGTCCAAACCGCATGACCTTAAACTGTAAGATGATAGTCCAAGTTGCATGACTTTAAACTGCTCGACACTGGTTCCAGTTGCAAGACCTTAAACTGATCGACACTGATCCCAGTCTCAAGACCTTAAATTATAGTGCCCGTCCTGACCGCATGACGACAAACTGCTTAGCACAACGGTCCAAGTTACATAACCCTAAACTAGAGTGCACGTCTTGGCTGCATGACGTTAAACTTCTTTGCTCAGGTCCCGGTGGCATGACCTTAAACGCCGCCCCACAAAACAAAAAAAAGGTGCACAGTGCAAACCAAACAGGTACCATGAGTGAAAATGATGGACGGACATGTCCATGAAGCCATGAGTAAGAGTGATCCATAAATAAAAATGGGGTACGGCAAAAACCCGAATGAGCACTGTGAGTAAAACTGGAAAAAGGGTGGACATGGCCACCAAGTCATGGGTAAAAAAGCCCAATAAAAAGGAAGTTGGTGAAAACTGCCTTCCGGCGCCACTTCCCTCGTTTAAGTGAAAACCCGAAAGGGCGCCTGAACCAATAAGCAGGCTAATTCAGCGCTCGCCTCTATAGGGGGCTTCAGCTCACATTCCAAGAAATATTCCCCCTGGTATCAAGTACCCTGCTATCGAGATCCGAAAAGAGATTTTAAGAAAAACTCCAACAGCCTGCGTCCATTCATGAAAAGACCCAAGAGTCAGAAAATTTGCTCAAACGACAAAACGGGGCTCCATGCTAAAGGACCCCACGCTCAGAAAGTCAAAACAAAACAAGAAAACCACAAAGGAAAACCAAAAACGTCCCCAGCGGCAAGAAACTGTCAGTCAGGTCAAAACCTGCCAACAGCAACTAGCAGTAGAGCCCTTTCAAGGCCGCCTCGCGAAAGCCCCTCCCTGACCGTCAGGCCCCGGACTTTTTGGGTAGGCCAACAAAAAGCCCTCGACTGGACCCGACAGGATGTGGCCCAATGTGGTACCCCTCTTGTCAAATCAAACCGGACATAGCAGCAACGCCCACCAAAGCCTCCTTAGCTACCTATCCAAAACATGGTCTCAGACGTGGACCTCCATCAAAAGACCTCAAACAAAATCTGACTGATTGGGAAGAAAGCCCTTGAGCAAGGCCCCCGACTGCTAGACAAGCCTGGATTCTGACTGACTGGGTCTACAAGCCCTTAAGCAAGGCCCCCAGCTGTCAGAACCAAAAAAATGAGTTGTTGCAGTTACAAGCCCTAAAGCAAGGCCCCCACCAGTGGCTCAAACTCTCTTCTCCCTTAAAGCCTCAATGGATCTGGGTCTACAAGCCCTTAAGTAAGGCCCCCAGACGTAGAGCTCCTTGGTCACCCCCTCCAGGAAGTAGCTTCACGCGATTCTCCGTTTGGCAGTCGTGTCAATCTGATGGCCAAGAATATAAATGAAAACCGAAAGACCAATTTTGATTTTTGAATGTTGCCCTTCTCGCTTCTCTCAAAGCGCAACATCCAGTGGGGCAAGCTGTTGAAGTGTATTTTCCAACACTTGTTATCCCTGATTCGCATAAAGAGAGAAGTATGCAACATAAGGAAGAAATTCATGCAGCATCTAATGCCAATTCCCACAACTCAAACCAAGATAACCCCATGGTACAGCGATCTCAGAACCAAGACCTACTTTGGTCTAGGGAATCCAACCCAACCTCGAGCCACCATAGTACTACTCATGACGTTCTTAACACTGTACGGAGCAAAGGCATCAATTAGACCAACCTTTAGGTTAGATGGGTGTCCAAGCTGCCCTTAGAAGTCTGGTTGACCTAGGTTACACTGTTCATGCCCCAGCTCATGGGTTGATGACAAACCAACTTGGTGGTATAGGTCAACACCTAGCATAACTGAGCCAGCTGATTATTCAATCGGTCCCTTTAGTTTACCTGGTCCAACAAACCGTTCCATTTCTGCAACCGGTGGCGAGACCTATGGGTCAGTATGCCCCTCAAGCACAAATGTATCAAACCTTCCCATTGATCGCGGCCCATCAACCTTAGGCCCATGCAGGCCAACATGTACCCCAAATCTCAACTTACCAATCTACGCTTGGGAACCCACCAACCGGTGGGCCTACTGTCACCCCAAATACTCAACAAGAAGGCACCTTAAAAGCGATGCAGGATATACTCATAAGAATGAGCATACATGAAATTCTACCCTGAAAGGCCTATGTGAAAGAGGGCCTTGGAGGCATGGAGGACCTTCACCTAGGATTTGTTGTCCCAGAATTTAGAAACAATTTTAATGAGAAGAAAGATTCAGATGATCACGTCAACGTGTATCTCCTCTCCGTGAGAGCTTTGCGAAACAGGCGTAACCAACTAAAGGCCATATTTTACAAACATTGACTGGCGAGGCATTGAACTGGCATCAAAGAACAATGTCAGCTCAACTACACATCACTCCAGATGAAATGTCCAACCTATTCATTTCTCACTACCATGGGTCGACACCAAGATCTCTCTCCCTTGGCAAGCTCAGTGCCACGAAGCAAAATCCAAGAGAATCCTTTGAGGACTTCATCCGTCGACTCCACGAGGCAGCAATTCGGGTCACTGAATGGTCACTGACAGACCCATCCAAAATCTTTATGGCATTGAAGAATGCCGCTACTGAATACAGGACCTTTTTCAGCCATGGTCTTATCCCCCATTTCTTTGACTCTATGATCAAGCAGGTGGCGCGACATGAAAGGGCAAGAGGGACAGCCTTCAGCACCAGGCACGACAATAAACCAATAACAACTCCCCAACATATGAGCAAAAACAATAACAAGGGGAAGGCTTCCGGTAGGTTAATAAGATTGTCGTTAATGGACCGGCTCAAGGTTCAGCCACTTAGCACAACAGTCAGAACCAAAACCTAAGGGGTCAGCCTAAAGCCAACACTCGCAATAATAACTAATAGTGAGAGGATAATTTCACTCCTCTCAAAGACCCACTAGAAAAAGTGATGGAATTACTCCGGGCTAGAAACATGGTTTACCTCCCACCACCATCCGAACTACCGTTTCAAGTCACCGATAAGAGCAAGTGGTGCAAATGGCATCAAAACCATGCTCATGATACTCAAAACTGCATATATTTGAATCAGATGATTCAAGGGTTAATCAATAGGGGGGACAGCACTGTCGCTCCTAGAAATCAACCTGTC
This sequence comes from Amborella trichopoda, assembly GCF_000471905.2. Next base: position 2,844,472 of record NW_006499617.1, on the reverse strand, counting down.
GAAGAGCCTAATAAAAAGATGGGTATCTTCACTAATCCTCTCCGTAAAAATATGGTCACAATGGCCGAAAAGTCCAGAGATCAAGACAACTCAAAAGAGAACGTTGTCATTCACATGGTTGAGAGTGGAGACGAAGAAGAAGAGGATGCTAGTCATGCACCAAGTTTGGCGGAAGTCGGGCATACCATTGAAATGTCAGGCCATCAAGGGTATCGACGAACTGATGGAGAAGGAGTCTCCCGTCAGCTGCTGTTTCCCAACATGCTGCCTAGAAGTAGGCGATATGATGGTTTGGGGAGGTGATTCTACTTAATAAAGGAAACTTCCCTTTCTTATAGTCTGAGGGGAACGTGACTTGATCAATATAGGAGGGGTATGGTCTTTGATAAGGTGCTGCCCCCTATATGACTGGAATTTACCTGTCCTTTACGCTATGGGTGGTCTTAGTGTCAACATCAGACTGAGAGACCGAATGAGGGGCAGAATTTTCCTTCGAGGTAGATGGAGGAGGCTACCATGAAGGTATATCATCAGAGTGATGGGAATTGACCTCATGGCTAGACGACTGGCGTGCAGCATCAATACGGTATATCTTCTCCATCATGGTGCTCACCATATCCTCAAACTTGTTCATGCGATCTTCTTGCTCATCACCGGGCTTGCTTATAACCATTACGCTGACCTTTTCTCTAAGGAGGTCAATGTTATTGACAGCGGAAGGTTTGCAAGTTTGACGGGTCGTACATGGTAGGTCAGTCAGTAAGGGGTTAGCATGCCCTGACTAAACTCGACTTTTGCATGCAGAACACGGTTGGACCAGTTCTCGACGATCTTGGGATTGTGGTTGGGGAGCCAGTTCACGACGGTCTTGGTACAGTGGTTGTTGAGTGGCTGGGTCTTCTTCTGCGATAGTAACCACAACACAGGGCTAATAGAGCTCTTCTTCAGGCTTCATTGTCTGAAGGGGGTAGAAGGGATTAAGGTGAAGAGGGTCGTCGAAATAGGCTGCTTTGACTACCTTGGTCACCTCCATAGTCCAAATTTGCAGGCCTCTATCACATTTAGCCTTGAGGTTTTGATGGACCTCTTGCCAAAACTACAATCTAGGTCATGGTTGGTCAACTCTTCTTACATAGGAGAGAGTTGTCTCCAACAGGTGTGGCAAAGGATGAGGGCCAGGAATTAGGGTCATCTTGGGCCGAGGAGTATGAAGGACTCGATCTTCGGTGATGTGCATGCCCTGAGCTCTCTTATGAGCCCTAAAGACATGACCAAAGTGTTGGCGCTGCTTTATGATAGTATTCTTGGGGAAAATTTTCGAGTACCAGGGCTGAAGGTTCTTGCTCGATGAAGAAGGAGCGAGTGGGAGTAGGGTTGACTCATGTCCTGGATGAGGGAAGGCCTGAGATGGCGACGTGTGTGCGCCCCTTGAAGAAATATCTTGAGGGACCTGGGGGTCCACCTAGGCTCGTGTAGGTGAGCTGGCCTTAAGAGGCCTAGAACTACAAGCAGGTGTCTGTAAGAGAACATGTGCATACTAGCCCCTTATAGGGTGCGCTTGTGTGTGTATAGGAGGAGGGCGTCGAGGTTGTCTCTTGTGTACTCAGGTTGGTGCAATAATGGCACTGCCCCAAGTAATGAGATGCACATGAGTAGCGTGTGTAGGATCTGGCCTTGGAAGGTTCGATCCTGGACACGAACTTGAGGTAACAGAAGGGTTGACCCGAAGTACGACTCGAGTGGGTGACCCACGAGTCTTGTGGCGTGTGTAAGGGGTGGAGACCGTGGGTTGAGTCTCTAGGGATAGAGAACTCTGATGTAGGAATGTGGGGGGTAGCCTTATGGCGACCCACAAATGCAATGGTAATTCGCTTGCCTTTCGTAAAAAGAGACTGGGCAGCCTTCTGGCATACCTCAGAAACATGATCAGTAAGTGACTCGCCCGTGGCTAGGCGCATGCTGTGTGGGGCAATATAAGTGTCGCTCCCTAGGGACGCACTCGAGTAAGAGGATTAGAATCCCTGATCTGGATGAATGGGTTATAAAACCCAACAGCCATAAGTGAATGTGAAAAGATGATGAAAGCAGATAAAGAGGAAACTAGCCAAACAAGAATGATCCGACTAAGGGGTACTAAGTCCCTAGTGGAGTCGCCAAGCTGGTTAGGTGCCTCAATCTCGCCCTTCGGATCCCTGGGGGATCGGCGGCTCGTGTCTCGGGTTTCAAGGAAGACCCGAGACATTTGTGAGATCACTCTCTAGAGAACCTCATTCGAAATTAGGGGCAGGTGTTACCAACCGATGAGAGAGGAATTTTAAAAGGTGGGTTTGGGACTTACTCGAGCTGACCCGGGTGGGTGTCCCCTTAGATCACAAAGAAAGCCCCCCAGTAATGAAACTGGATTGGAATAGCCTCCCTTGGCTCATATTCTTCTTAATTTCTGCTTTAGGCTCAAGCAAGGAATCGAAATTTTTATTGAAACTTCAAAGAATCCACTCAAGACCGAGAGGTGGTGAGGTTTGCGTGTTGTCCTTTTACATTGAGGCAGGGTCTGTTCATATTGAGTTGTGCCTAAACATGGGTGGATTGATAAAATTTATACCTAATTGTTGAAAATTAAGATTTAATTGAATTAAAAGAAATTCCAAAAATGGGCGTAAAAAGACTGTTTTGCCCTTGCTTAACAATGTGTGGAATTCCAGAACAGTCCCTGTGGCTGCTCGAGAACTTGCATGATCTTCCGTGACTGACCCCGAGGTTGTTCTAATGCCCGTTTGATCAAAAGATTATTGTTTTCTTGTTGGGCTTGATATGACGATTGTTTTGATACTAACTTCGAGCCATGAATCACGTTTTTGCATCTTGATCACGAGACTTGAAATTTGTTTGAATCTTGGAAACTTCAGATCGATAGTGCGATCTTTCCTTAATGTTTTTTTGTGATTTCTTCATCGTAGCGCACTAAGAATGTCATCACGATCATGTGGCAACAATCAGAATGCGATTTGGAGCCCGCACGAAGATGTCTTGGCTGGAATCTAAAATCCGGTGGCCGAAATTTCAGTAACTTCGTCGGCATTGTGCATGAAATGTGACTGTCCATTGCATGCGTGGGTAAGTCCAATGGTAGCCCTAAACCTTACTCACACAATGGAATTGGTTTTGCGTCGATCTGTTGTATGGGCATCGTGATTTAGTTCATCGAGGGAAGCGTGTCGCTGCTGAATTTTCTGTAATTTCTTCACGGATCAACAACTTCTCTCTAGCTTTTCTCCCTGCTTGGATATTGTCTCGGGGAGTGCCAGATATCGAGTTGCTCATTTTGATGAGACGAATACGCTCAGCAAATTTGGGAGCGATCCGATTTGGAACGAGTGAGTTACGGGCTCCAAAAGTGACTGTAAAAACAACTACCTTTAATGGTGTGTTGGTGCAGTGAGGCCATACGAAAAGAGTGTGCGACCTCTCTTATTTCAATGTTTTGCTCATATCTTTGTTTTGGAGTGTCTGATCAAGCCAAAACTTGGCCCATAGGGGTTTTCGAATGTACTGGATCTAATGGCAGTGGTTCCATAGTAATTTGAGATACCAAAAATGTGTGGCTCCAATTGTAGGGTCTGTTTCAGAGCAATATAGGCCAATTTTCAGAAAACTATTTCTTTGTGTTCACTGCCATAGACATGTTTGATTGTGACCAAACTTTGCAAGTAGTCTTTTGAACTGCTAATGGTGATCTTGAGAAATTATGGGGCCATTATGAGACTGTCGGCAATTTTCCACTGTTTCGTAGGCATTATTGACCTGCTTCCTACCAGGGACCAAGCTGATGAAAAATAAGTTCAAACACTCACCTTATTTCAAAGCCAGATGGAGCCTTCAAGCTATCCTGGCTTTGTATCTGAAGGTAATCAAAGCCTCGACCCTCTCAATGACCGTCCTTCAAAATGGCCAAAAGTGATAGTTGAATCCCATACAGGGAATAACTCTTCTTCCACATCTCAGCACACACAAGAATTGAGAATTGAAGACCTTTTTGCTGACCTGGATTTGAAAGTATGCACAATCGGCTCTAACACAACCAAGCCTGCTCATCCACTGATACAAACCCAAGAACGGAATTGGTCGATCGTTCCTCTATCTCAAGAATCACTGGAAGCATATCAGCGGCACCTTCAAGTCCTGATGCAAAAAAATGGATAGGTGCAGGGTGTCCATTTAACCACCCTGCGCGTCCAGTCCCCAACATTTCTCTCACGAGTCTCATAAGGGACACCTCTTGCGTCATTTCAAAATCCGTTGAAAATTCAAAACATGATAAAACTAATAATAATGAAAAAGAATTTTCAAAAACGGTGAACACTCAAGATAGCGCGATAATGGTGCATAATTATGTCGACGACATTTTGGTCAAGTCGAAGACCAGGTCTGATCATCTCACCAACCTGAGAATCATTTTCGAAAGACTTTGGAAACATCAACTCAAACTCAATCCACAAAAATGTGCCTTTGGAGTTTAATCCGGCAAATTACTAGGCATTATAGTAAGCCAACGGGGCATTGAGGTGGACTCGTCCAAAATACGAGCCATTGATTAGGTGCCTCGATCTTACCCTCCGGATCTGAATGATCGGGCGACGCGTATCTCTGGTTCAAGGGAACTCGGGACTTGAGATCGCTCTCTCGAGAACATTGCTAAAAAAAAGGGCAGGTAGATCAACCAGTGAGAGAGGAATTAGATTCATGAGACGAGACTTACCTCACTTGGGTCCGTGACACACTCGGGCTGGCTCGTATGGGCGCCCTCTTAGATCACGTTGGAAAGCCTCCCTGGCCTATAACCTGTTTAGAATCGCCTCTCTTGACTTATTTCTCCGTTATTGCAAACACACACACACACACATTAGAAGTACAGACGAGTGGGGCATAGGTCCCTACCTTGTTACTGGGTGAAGTGACAGTGAGAGAAGAAGTTTGACCAGGCGGCTAGACTAACATAGTGGCTAGACCAGTAGGTGATTGACCCGATGTGGTAGCAAGACAAGCACCATAACTCAGACCGGTACAACGGCATTACTACTAGACGATGGAACCAACACCGACCAACCTGAAATGATGCCTAGCGTGTCGTGGCAGTAAGACGGGCACAGTAACTCAAACCGGCACAATGACATTACGGCTAGACGACAGAACTAACATGACAACACGAGGCTCAGCCTGCCCTCTGGTCAAATAAGCGATGAAGAGAATGGAACTGACGAAAGTGAAAATAAAAGCGACGGTGAGATAAAGGCAATGGAGAATGAGATGAAAATAAAATAGATGAATTAAAATAAAATTGAATTTGAAAAATGGAACGAAATAAATTAATTTAACATTAAGTGAAGTGGGATAAATAAAATGAAATGGAGTAAAATAAAATAAAAAAGATGGGAGAAAACAAAATAAAATGAGATGAAAAAATAAAGGAATGAAAATAGAGCAAGGTATGATGAGATAAAAATGAGTGAAATAAATAACATCAGACAAGAGAAAATGAAAAATGAGTGAATAAAATAAAACGAAAAGATGGGAACGGATTAAAGTGAAATAATATAAAATGAAAGGGGCAAAATGAATGACATGAGGTGATTTGTCTTAAAAAAAAAATTGAATGAACTAGCTAAGAGAGAGAAAGGACATTCTACAAATAATAATAATAAATAAATAAAAAGCTATGAATTAGTTAAGGGAGAGAGAATGTTTTAATAAAATAAGATCAATGAATTAGTTAGGAGAGGGAGAGGAGGTTTGAATGTTGTAATAAAATAAGGCTAAATTAGTTAGTTAAGAGAGAGAGAACGAGGGTTGGTTATTAGGTTTATTGTTTTTTTAAAAAAAGTTTGAAGAGAGAGAGAGAGTTTTTTGTTGGTTACTGGATGAGAGAGAGAGCGCCCTTGTTGGGTTGTTAAGTTGAACGAAGAAGCATGAGGGAATATACGATGCGAAATTGACGAGAACGAAAAAGAAATAAGATGAAAAGAAGTAAGCGTTTTGCTTCGTGGTTTTTTAGGGAGAGAAAATGTCGTGAGGGAAATAAGAAAGTGAGAGCATGCGAGGTGCGAGAGATGGCAGGTGGTAGTGAGAGAGGAGGCAGAGACAGAGAAAAAATGACATGGATGGGGCGGAAATGGCAAACGGTAGGGAGAGGGCAACAAAGAGAGAGCAGCAGCAGGTGAATGCGGGCAGTGAGGAGGTTGAGAAGAGGGGAGCAAGGGTAGAGGAAAAGGCGGAGTTGGGTGGCGGAGACAGGTAGGTGGCTACAACAGAGGTAGGACTGCGTGAGCAGGTTGAGAGACACGGCGGTGGCTGTTGTGCAGTAGTGAAGAAGACGGGAGCAGCCGCGTGCAGCAGATGGCAGAACAGGGAGAGGGTAGCTGAAGTGACGGAGATGGTGGGGGAAGGGATGGCGCACGGTGATGAGTGGTGCTGATGGCAGAGGGTTAAGTGGCGGAGCAAGGTTTGGGGCCTGGTTACAGATAGATGAAGAGGAGGACTGGGGAGTTAGGTTGCAAGCGACAAGGAATGGATGGCCTGGTCACAGGCGATGGCAGTTGGATCGCAAAGTGAGAGGACAGCAGAGGTGGAGATCAGAAGGTGCGAGATGGGTACAATCGAGGGGTGAGGTGGCAGTCAATCGTTACTTGGTGTGCGAGAGTAGAGAGAGTAGGAGGTGGCCGCTCAGGTCGCCACTTAATTCTGATGGTGAGAAGGGGAGGTGGTGGCTAGAAGAGGAGACGAACACGTTGCTACAGGTGGTTGGAGTGGAGAGATGGTGACTTAGAAGTTATTGGTTTTTTAAGTTTAGGTATATAGAGAGAGTTTGACTAAAATGGGGTAAGGAGGGGAAAACGAAAAACAACAAAGCAATGGAAAAAGTTGAGGGGAGAGTGGTTGCATGGGACCACGTAACGTGAGAGAAAGAAGAGCTGCCAGGCTGCACCAAGGGGGGTAATGTGAGGGATCACAGAAAATGATGAGAAAGAGAGGTAGACATTAAGGACCACAAAGAGAGAGGAGGTAGACTCGAGGGTACACAAGATGCAGTGGAGAGATGGTGACTTATAAGTTATTGGTTTTTTAAGTTTAGGTATATAGAGAGAGTTTGACTAAAATGGGGTGAGGGGAAAACGAAAAATAACAAAGCAATGGAAAAAGTTGAGGGGAGAGTGGTTGCATGGGACCACGTAACGTGAGAGAAAGAAGAGCTGCGAGGGTGCGCCAAGGGGGGTAATGTGAGGGATCACAAAAAAAGATGAGAAAGGGAGGTAGACATTAAGGACCACCAGGAAAAGATAGACGAGGTAGACTCGAGGGTACATAAAAAGCAGGTGGACGTGCAAGTTGCATAAGAAAAAGAAGAAGAAGATAAGTCGACCTGAGGGACCACCAAGAGATAGAACAGAAGAGTGGTCACGAGGGACTATAGAGAGAGAGCGAGAAGAGAAGGAGAAAGAGTGAAACACAGACGGTGATTGGCTTCCGCCGTCTGTGAAAGAGGAGAGAGAAAGAGAGAAAGTGAAGAGAAGAGAAAGAGAAAAGAGCTAGAGACAAGAAAAAAAGAAGAGAGAGAAAGAGATAAAGATGAGAGAGAAAGGAGAAGGAGAGAGAAAATTACCTTACCGAGGTGTACTGACCCTTTTCTTCTCTCTCCTCTCTCTCTTCAAGATGCACCCACAAACTTAGGCAAGAATGGAAAATTTTATTGAATGATGGAAGAAATGAAACGAAGGTCCTTTACAATTTGGTTTAGCATGCTTTTATATAACTGGGCCCAAACATGGGTGGATATCCAAAAACTACAAAAATTTGCTGACAATTATAATTTAATTGAATTAAAAGAAATTCTAAAAATCGGTGCAAAAAGGACAGTTTTGCCCCTGCCTAACAATGTGTGGAATTTCAGAACAGTCCCTACTGCTGCCCGAGAACTTGCATGATCTTCCAATACTGATCCGGAGTTGTTATGATGTCCGTTTGATCAAAAGATGATTGTTTTCTTGTAGGACTCGGCATGGCGATCAATTTGATACCAACTTCGAGCCATGAATCATGTTTTTAAGCCATGATTATGAGACTTGAATTTTTGATGAATCTTGAAACTTCGGATCGATTGTGCGCTAAGTCCTTGACGTTTTTCTGTGATTTCTTCATTGTAGTGTACTGAGCATACCATCACGATCACGTTGCAACAAACGCAGCTCGATTTCGTGTCCGGAAGAAGATTTCGTCGTCTTGGGCTTTTTTGCCCGAATCTTGAAATCCTGCGGCCAAAATTTACAGCAGCTTCGACGCCTATGTGTGTGAAATCCAACTATTCATTGTACGAGGAATTCGAACCAAAGATGGCCTCGGACCATACGCACATAATGCAATTGCTTTCGCATCGATCGAGTATGCGAGTGTCATGATTTGTCCGCTCGCGTGAGACATGCTGCTACTGATTTTTTTTGTAATTTTCTTCATGGATAAGCAACTTCTCTCTACTTTTTCTCCTTGCTCGAGCACCATCATGGGGCGTATCACATATCGAAATGCTCGTCTTGATGAGACAAACATGCTCACAAAATTTGAGTGTGATACGACTATGAATGAGTGAGATATGGGACCCAAAAGTTACAACCTGTGACTGTGAAAACAATTACCTTTAATGGTGTTTTGGTGTAAGGTTGCTACACGGGAATAGTGTGCGGCCTACCACTTTTCGGTATTTTACTCATAACTTTGTCTTGGAGTGCCCGATTAAGCTGAAACTTGACCCATAGGGGTTTTCAACCTTACCAAATTCAATGGCGGTGGTCCCACTACTGTTTGACTCATCGAAAATATAGTTCTACTTACGGGGTCCATATCAGGGTGCGAGAGGCCGATTTTGCTGAAATTGTTTCTTCGTGTTCACTACCTTAACTATGTCTGATTGCATTGAAACTTGGTATGTGGCCTTTTGGAGTACTTATGAATATCTTGACCAGTTCTGGGACCAATATGAGATTGTCAAAATTTTCACTGGATGTTGAGGCTTTATTGACCAGCTTCCTCTTTATTCCGCATTAGGGACCAAGGTGCTAAAAAATGTGTTCAAGCAACTTGCCCCATTGAATTTTGTGCTTCGAGAGAAGCGAGAAGGACAACATTCAAAAAATTTCCTCCGGCTTTATTACTTTTTTCTTCTTAGCCACAGGATCACATGAACACCAAGGAGATTCATGCAATGCTGCAACTAGGATGTTCAGACGTTTAGATGCAATGTACAGGTCCATCAATGGAGACTCTAGGGGGAGAAAAGAATTTTTTGAGGGATCCTATCGAAGTCCTCGTCCTCGTGTGGACTATTTGTGATTCTGAAGCTGAGGATTTTGTACGGACCTCGTTAGTCAGAATCAGGTCCTTCTGCCAATTGAGTGCCATGGTGAAGGGCATTGTTCCCATTAGGTCTGGGTTTCTTTGTCTTAGATGGACAAAAAAAGAGCCTTTGGTTTGTGATCGTCTGCGTTGTGCACCAGATATTCCTTGGTGGGCAGGGTACCTTAGTTTATCGAGGTGATCGGCTTTGGGTATAACCCCTACCCACTGTTAGCAATCTCAAGTAACAGGTCCAAAGTCATAACTGACTTAGCCTTCTTGGGGAGTCTTTGGTTTGTCGGAGTGAATTTCTTATTTTTTGGTCTTGGATGGTCTACTAAAGAGCCTTTTGTCGGTGCTCATCTGCGTCGTGCACCAGTTATTCCTTGACGGGTAGGGTAGTTCAGTTTATTGAGGTAACCGGCTTTGGGTATAAACCGTACCCTTTGTTAGCAGTCTCACATAACAGGTCGCTGACTTAGCCTTCTTGGGGTGTCTCTAGCATAATTGGAGTGCATTTAGTAACCTCTTAGGAATGATGCTCTTCTTCATGAGACTTGTCTTGCCTTCTTGGTAAATCTTCTGCTCATCGAGTCCTTGCTGTAAATGGACTCAGGCTATCAAATTCTTTCCTTGAAACTCATATTTTGGGTCCAGAAATTGCGAGATCAGGGATTTTTCTTTTGAATGTGGGTAGGAGCTACCTATAGGGGGAGTGCTACGTTAACCTGCTTATTGGTCCAAGCGTCCTTTGTAGATTTTCATTTGGACTTGGGAAGCACCACTGTAGAGACAGTTTTCAACAACTTCCTTTTATTTGGGGCTCTTTTACCTATGACCTTTAGGCCATGTCCACCTTTTTCATCCATTTTTACTCATGATGCCCCTTTCGGGTTTTCACCATGCCTGGGATTTTATTTTTATGGAACTCACTTACTCATGGTTTAGTGACCATGCCCGTCCATCATTTTTACTCATGGAATTCCCTTGTGCAGGAATACACCATGCCCGTTATTTTTCCTCTTTTTTTTTTTTTTTGTGAAGGCCTATTTAGGGTCGTGCTTTCAGAACCTGTGCGAAGCCTTTTATCGTCATGCAGTCAGGACGTACACTACAGTTTAAAGTCATACAGCTAAACCGTGGTGGTGATGAATGGAAGTCTGTGGAGGCCATGGAGTGAGTATGGTGGTAATTTTAACTCACTTTGGGGAGATTGCACGAGGCTACCTATGAAGGATGGATGATGTACGAGTGAAAGGTGAAAAATGGTGACCCGCTAGCTTACGACGAGTATGGGTGGCATGATGGCTCACCGCTTTGTGAGAACGGGTTAGACTCACTGGGGAATGATGAAGGATGATGAAATGAATGGACTCACTAGGGAGGTAATGAAGGTGGTACGCGCACACAAACAGATCGGTTAGGGAAGACGTGCATGACAATACACGTAAAAGACGTGTGCACATATATGGGGGCGAGTTTTAAGGTTATGCCTTCTGGACTTATGCAAAGCAGTTTAACATCATGCGGTTAAGATGTTCACTATGGTTTAAGGTCATATAGTTTGGACCGTGGCTATGCGGTTTAGAGTCCTGTAGCTTGGACCATGCAGTTTAAGGTCATGCGACTAGACCTTTGCTATAGTTTAAGGCCATATAGTTTGGACCATGATGCTGAGCCTTTTAACATCGTGCGGCTGGGACGTACACTATAGTTTAGATTCATATCATTTGGACCGTGCAGTTTAGGGTTGTGCAGCTAGACCTCTGCTACAGTTTAAGGCCGTATAGTTTGGACCATGCAGTTTAGGGTCGTGCACCTAGACCAAAGCTGTGCAGTTTAAAGTCTTGCAGCCAGGACCACAGTGTGGGTCACCATGTGAGTGAAACTACGTGGGGAGTTAGTCTGTAGATGGGAATCTGACACCCTGGGGATAAATGATTAAGGCCAATAGGGGGTTTAAATGTAAGTGGTGACTCGACGAAGGATGTGGACCTCGTTGAGGATTAAGGGGTGAGTATGATTCCCGAAGGGTGGAAAATGAGATCCCATGGAGAATAGGTACCCTGACTTCTTGGGGATAAGATAGCAAAGGAATGATGACGTGATGTGAAAACAAACCCATTAGGGCTTGAAGAGGTAAAAATTACCGTAACTCCACTGGGGATAATGATCTGTAGTACAGGTGTGACTCCTACTGGGGATGAGGAATAGTTGCCTACTTCTAACTCCATTGGGGATGACAGGTCGCAGCCTGGGTATAACACCATTAAGGATAATGTTAGAATATGCTCAACAGTAATGGGGTCTAGCATAAGGTCACACATGACAAGAAGTGGGGTCATGGGCAGTTAGGATGCACTATTGAGGCTTAAGGAGCCACAAATGGTGTATTTTAGCTGGGGAAATGGGAGACCGAGGGTGAAAGGCCTTATCAAGCGTAATGATATGCAGTCACATGCTCGAAACTACAGTATGCCTATATGTTGATGAGACGGTTGCATGCTTCGGGATCTCACAATTAAACTATGGTATGCCTCTTTGATATATGGCTTTGTGGAGGCGGTCCCGTGCGTTGGAATCTCACAGTTAGAACTGAGGTATGCCTCTTTGATATACGGCTTTGTAGAGGCGGTCGCGTGCCTTGGAATCTCACCTTTAAAACTGTGGTGCACCTCTTTATCGATGAGATTATTGCATGCTTTTGCTTTGAAGCCTCACAGTTGGATATGTGGTACACCTCCTTAGGATATAGCTTTGTTAGAGGCGGTTGCATTCTTTGGAATCTCATAGTTATAACTATGGTACGCCTCTTTGTCGATGAAGAGGTTGCATGCTTTTGCTTTGAAGCCTCACAGTTGGAACTGTGGTACACCTCCTTGGGATACAGCTTTGGTAGAGGCGGTTGCATGCTTTGCATTCTTTGCTTTGAATCCTCACAGTCGAAACCGAGGTACACCTTGATTAGGGAGGACACCCTGAAAGGGTGGTGTCCTTTCACCGGGTCCTATGAAGAGGGATGTAGTAGGGGATGTATAGGAGAGTATCATGCGATAACCCTATGGAGATATGTAGGAATGGGAAGCAGTTTATAGTCGTGTTAATGGACTATATGTTGTGCAATTTATCGTCCAGCTGCAGGAATGTGAGACATTTTTACTCATGTTGTCCCATATGGCAAGGTCATCACACCCGCCATCTGAGAGGGAGTTCCTCGAAGGGTTTTCACCACCTCCCTTTTATTTTTACAATCTTGCCCATAGTACCCTTGCAGGTTTTACTATGGCCATCTTTTGTTTATTTTTGTTTTTTACATATTTTACCCATGGTGGCCTTTGGGGTGCACACCGTGTTTGTCATCATTTTTTTTTTGACATTTTTACCCATGACTCCCTTGCAGGTTTTTGTCATGTCCATCTTCTTCTTCTTTCTTTTTTCTTTTGACCCAAGCCTGTTTAAGGTCATGCCACTGTGACCCTCAATTTGGCGTGTTTTAAGTCATTTGCTGAGACCTGAGGGCATGTTTGAGGTCTTGCCTCCGAGGCCGTATGTTGTGCAGTTTAACGTCATGCCACTAAGATGTGTGCTATAGTTTAGAGCCGTATAGCTTGGACCGTGATTATGCAGTATAAAGTCATACATGTAGGACCATGTAGTTTATGGCTGTGCAACTAGACCTCCGCTACAGTTTAAGGTCGTATAGTTTAGACCATGCAGTTTAGGGTCGTGCACCTAGACTGCGTGTGGCACTGGATCACGCATGGAATCAGGCCCCAAGTTCAATTTTCCAATGTCTATGAAGTTCTTGATGATGTCCTTGGCGGCATGACACTCCTCAGTGCTATGACCAAGTCTCCAATGATATTGGCATTAATTGGGCTTGCTTTCCCTTCCAAGTTCCCTCGATCTTTTCCACATGGCAGCTCGAACATCCCATCTGATAGGAGAGACTCAAGCAGCTTGGGGATCTACACTTGTCAAAGGAGTAATCCTCGTGCCAACCTTAGCTTAAGGAGTGCATGGTATTTGTTATGGCAGCTCATAATTGATCATCATCTTTGATTGATGTGATGGGTACAAATATACTTCCATGGTGCTTGAGGAAACCTTCAATTTGAACTGCCTTGTCGAACATCTTTTTGAATGTAGTGAGCCAAGATGAAGTGACATAACGAGCCAATTCTGGGTGCATCTCGTCAATGCAGTACTCTATCTCTTGAGGCTCACTAATTGGTGTGGCCAGATTGCGCAACCTTTCGTTGTACTCGATCACTGACTCATGTAGCTTTTCTTTCACCTCAAAGAGTTCAAAGAGTTGCACTTTCCTTTCTGTCCCAGAAGCTCTTAAGGAACTCTTCCTCCATTTGTGCCCATGATCGAGAGTACCATTTGATTGCTGCTTCTATAAGGGTTCCCACAAATTGCCGAAGCAGTAGGTGCTCATTGTTCATTGCATTGGCACAGGCTGCGATGAAATGGGCTATGTGCTGCCACGATGAGCCAATACTGCCAAACTTGGGGAGGTCGAGTCTTTGATAGCCTAGTGGAAATGGAGTTTGGTCAATATACGCTAAGTAGGGCTTTTGATAGCGATTCAGCTCTTCCATCCCTGGGATACTATACTTTTTCAATGCTTCAGCTACCATGCCTTTCACTAGTTCTCCATTCCCAACCTAAGTCAGTGGGGAAGAGACTGATAATGATGGAGGCAAGGGTGGGAGTGGCTCTTCTTTTGATGGTGCTATTTCAACGATCAGGCAAGGTGCTTGAGAGATAGTAAAGAGGGCTTGGTGTACTGAGGGGGTACGAGACACCAATACCTCTTGGCACAAAGTTTCCATTGTTTCATCTTTTGACCTCATCTCAGATTGTAATCGCCTCAATATGGCCTTGAGTTGCGCAAGTTCATCTTCTTAGGATTTTAGTACTTCGTCGATCACTATAGCTTCAACAGCTGCCATACTTGAGAACTCTTCTTTTGTTTGCCCGTTTTGCTCGTTACATGCCTCGGAGCTAACAGTTTTGGATTCGACTGCTGCTGCTTCAACAACGTCATTAGTGAGGGTCATTAGGCCTTCCCTCTAGCCTACTTTATTTTCCAAAGCTTAGGTGTCCTCATCATCTAATGAGAATGTGAAAGTCTCATAAGACGATGAGGTCACGTCATCATCATTGGGGGAGCATTTTTCAAGATATCGGAAGAACATGCGATTATCCTCATAAGGAGCCACAACACTTTCAAGACATCGAGCTCATATGCGGTCAGGCTCGTAAAGAATCATGGCGTCTTCAGAAGCTGGAGGCATTATTTCATTGGGATGGTCAGCGAAGGGAATGCTGACCATCTCATCCTTTATTAGGGAATGATTTTACTCGAATGAGAGTGACGAGCTCTCGTTAGAGGTAGGAGTCATTAAGTGGATGAGGACGAGGGATGTCGCCCCATCAGAATTGAGCTCTTCATCAGCTAACGGGAATGTAAAACCCTCATAGGACGAGACCTTACTATCATCATCAAGAGCACACATGCAGCATGCATGACATGGGGGAAACATATAGCTGGCTATGCAGGGAATCATGGTGCCTTCAGGGCATGGAGGAGCCATGTTAGTGGGCTACCAGTAGGAAAGTGCAACTTATCCCATCCAGTACTGAGAAGTGACTTTCCTCAAATTAGAGTGATGAACTCTCATCAAAGATAAGAACATTTGGATGAGAGAGGGCAAGGGAGGCCACATCATTAGAACCATCCAGAGGGGATGGGAGTTCATCACTTCTTTGAGATTCTAGGGTGAATCCCGATGAAGGCCGGGAGAGGGTGAACGCGGAAAAGTCCAATTCTTGTTTATCAGATCGATCTCAACAATGACATTTTCAAAGCTTTGAAGCAGTTCAACAGGATCGGTTCTCTCTTTAGTTTCATCTCGGGGAGCTGAGATGTTGAGGCAGACTTTGGGAGGGGCCAGTGGATCATTCTCTTACATTATGGGAAGAGGACTAGTCCCTTCATAGTCCGAACTTTCCACCACCAAGGGATCATGGGGAATGCCCTTGGCGAGTTCGGCTTCCGTCTCACTTGAGTCACCGGAACTGTCCCGCAGCGGTGCCTTTCAGCTCATTAGGAGTGTAGGGGAAACATATTCGGGTTTCTGAGCTACCCCGAGTTCAATCTGCTCAAAGAAGGCTTTTCTCTTGGTGCCCCAACTTGAGACGGGCTCGAGAGTTTGATCGAGTGATGGCTCAAGTGGCTCAAGATTGATGGGGTCACTGGGGTCAGACTAGCTCTTTGCCCCATCTAGAGGGTCACCTTCGCCCAATGTCAAGCTTGGATCTCCATAGATAATTGGCTTCATCATGCCCCGAGTAAGCATTTGTGTTCTCCTCATTCGAAGCTTTCCTTGCATCATCCGCATCGAGGGGAATGAGAGGGGAGAATGGGTTCTACTCATTAGAAGTGAAATCTTCAATCACTTTCTTTCCTTTGTCCTTGAGCTGGGCCTTTAATGTCTTGGTCTTGCGGCTCCATTTCCGGGCTTGACCATGATTTCCCTTCTTCATGGCTAGGTAGAACTGTCGTCGTGCAAAAGAAAACTATCCTTCCAACCCATTCACATGATTGCCCTTGGGATTGAGTGGAGTATTAGGTCCGTGCATGTGTGCACAGTGCAAAGGTGTGCTTAGGGAGTGCGGGGGAATTGGCATGCATGTGTCCTCTGTATAAGGACTTCGGGTGAACTAGAGGTCAACTTGAGCTCGAGTAGCGTGTTCGGCCTTAAGAGACCTAGTGCTGCGAGCATGTGTGTATGAAGGAATGTCATGTGACCGTCCCCCACAGAGTAAAAAGACATGTATTGAGAGGAGAGACCAGGAGGTTCCCCTTTGTGTGCTTAGGCAGACACAGCAACCAGGCTGCCCCGAGCAGTGCGGTTCATATTCAAAGTGTGTACAGGGCCAGGTCCAAGAAGAGCCGAACCCTGGCCCCGAGGTAACCTAAGGGTACCCCGATTGGTGTGATATGCATATAAAAGAGGTGCAGGGTTTGTTTCATGAAGACCCGAACTCTGATAGTGTCTTGAGGTAACTTGAAAGTTGAGTGATGAAATGTACGTGTAAAAGTGGTGTAAGACTAGGTTCACAAAGAACCGAACCTTGATAGTATCCTGAGGTAACCTGATGGTTGCCCTAAAGTGTAGCTAAAATGGATGGTCCACTAGCTTTGGTGAGTGTGTGTGAGGTGGTGACTTCTAAGCCACCTCCTCTTGGTGTCGAATCTCTTGTTACAGGGGCCCAGAGTGATAAAGAATGGGGGGTAGCCTCACAGAGACCCGCAGGAGCAGCAACAGTTGAATTGTCAGTCACGGGAGAGCAAGGGCTGACTTCCAAGATGTCCCGAGCAATGGGACCGGCAAGTGAGTTGCTGATAGCAAGGTGCATGCTGTGTGTGGCGGCATGTGTGACAGCATTGCAGGGTGTGTTGGCAAAGGGTCCACCATTGCAAGGAGGTAGGGAGTGAGGGACTTCTAGGTCCATCCTCACCTCTATCTAGGTGAAGACCTGAGAGCGCGACACAGGGTCGATGCTCAGGAGAAAGGTGGGGAACGAGTTCTTGGAACCTGTTCTCAATGAAGACTCACAAGTGCGAGGATTATGAAACCCCGACTTGGATGAAGGGGTTGAGCAACCCCAAAGATAGGTGTGTGTATAGTGAGCTGAAATAAAAAGAAATCAAGGTCAAACAAGAACGATCCAACGATGGGGTAGTGTGTCCCCAGTGGAGTCGTCAAGCTGGTTAGGTGCCTCTATCTCGCCCTCTGGATCTGGATGATCGAATGGCATGTATCACGAGTTTCAAGGGAACCTGGGACTTGAGATTGCTCTCTCGGGATCCTTGCTAAAAAAAGAGGGTAGGTAGACCAACCGGTGAGAGAGGAATTAAGGTCGTGAGGCGGGACTTACCTCACGAGGGTCTGTGACACGCTTGGGCTGGCACGCGTGGGGGTCCTCATAAATCACGTTGGAAAACCCCCTGGCCTATGGCCGGTTTGGAATCGCCTTGACCTGTTTCTCCTTTCCTGCAAATACACACACACAAACATTAGAAGTACAGACGAGTGGGGCATAGGTCTCCACCTTGTTATAGGGTGAAGTGAAAGTGAGAGAAGAAATTTGACCAAGCGGTTAGATTGACACAGTGGCTAGACTAGTAGGTGATTGACCCGACGTGGTAGTAGGACGGGCACGATAACTCAGACTGGCATAACGGCATTACTACTAGAGGACGAAACCAACACCGATCAACTTGACACGATGTGTAGCCTGTCGTGGCGGTAAGACAGGCATAGTAACATAGATCGACACAACGACATTACGACTAGACGATAGAACTAGCAAGACAACACGAGGCTCAGCCTGCTCTCTGGTCAAACAAACGATGAAGAGAAAGGACGAGACGAAAGTGAAAATAAAAGTGACGGTGAGATAAAGGTGATGGAGAATGAGATGAAAAATAAAATAGATGAATTTAAATAAAATTGAATGAACTAGCTAAGAGAGAGAAATGACATTCTAATAATAATAATAATAATAATAATAATAATAATAATAATAATAATAACAATAATAATAATAATAATAATAATAATAGTAATAATAATAATAATAATAATAATAATAATAATAAAGATAACAATAACAATAACAATAACAATAATAATAATAATAAGAGTAATAACAATAACAATAACAATAATAATAATAATAATAATAATAATAATAATAATAGTAATAATAGTAATAATAATAATAATAATAATCATAATAATAATAATAATAATAATAGTAATAATAATAATAATAATAATAATAATAATAATAATAATAATAATAATAATAATAATAAT